>JANAVB010003800.1:1510934-1733434 GCA_029216955.1 Iris pallida | reverse complement strand
TATATCATTTTATAACCTTGTGCACTAGTTGCAAAATTATTACCAATAGATATCTATGGCATATGACATCTCTAATCCTCTCCTATCTATCAAGCAACAAAAATTCAATAATCAAACTAACATAACTATAACTTAAGAATTTCTAATAAATTATAGACAGCACGATCATTCGTTACACCGAAGTAGAAAGGGACAAGAATCAATGGTACGGGATGGCAAGAAAGAATAATCGAGAGCAAAAATGAAGTTTCAAGGACGGTAAAGAAATTTCTAAAAGAATTTTCAAGGTAGTGTGGATTGAGATTTCTAAGGGTTGAATCATATTCGCAGGCTCATATCAGTACAGTTACATAACCGATACGTTATGCTCTTACCTGCAAGGGCCACCAAAGCTGGTCCCTGTGACAGTGCTTTATACGGTTGATGAGTCTGGAGAGGTGCGTCCCTCTGCTGGGGTCCTGGTGCTCCTCGGGCATTACGATCAGCGACCTACTGGCAATTCTTCACCCGGTTGGCAGACGATCTACAGAACAAGCATAGTCCCAATCTCTTGTGACACTCCTCGAAGTGATGTCCTGGGCGGCAATAGTAAGCACAAATGGTCATCGTCTGAGTCTGTCTCTGATGGCACGGCTGAAGAGGCACTGTCCGAGTGTTGCGATGTTTTGTTGGTCCATAGCAGTTTCTATCTCCATTATAAGCCTTAATGTCTCTCTTGGGCTTCAGCTTCCCGCCTCGTTCTACTGACCGTGCTACTTTGGGATCTCCTGGCTAGTGGCTTCAATCTTCAGAGGAGTCGAATCCTTGGAGACTTGGATGATCTTCGAGAGTGGCAACTCCACGTTCTCGGTTTGCTTCTCCGTGTAAAAAATGCACTCAGTGTCGAAGAAGTCCAAAGGTCTGAGATTCTAAAAATCGGAAGTCCTATCTGGCTTGGAAAGTGCATCTACAAGTCTTGTTTGAAAAGGACAGCCTGCTCCTTCTGTGGCATCAAGGAACTCCTAAAACATCTCCATCAACTAGGTACAACCAATATTAATAATCGAGGCAACAGGAGGTGGTGGAAGCTCAGAAACCTCAAGTGCAGGAGAATCGATAATCTCGGTGTTGCATGTATTAACCATCCTAAAATAGAAAAATAAATGGTTGATTGCTATATCCTTGAAAATAATAAGCAACCTAGTAATAACAAGTACATCCAAAACCTATTAATAATAACCATAAACATTTTCCCCGATTTCCTATGTTGTGTTGAGTTCTCCATAGTCTAGCAGGTTTCTTATTAGTACTTTATAGCCTAAGTACTATTAGGATGAGACCTGAATAGGCCACCGCTAAAAACATGTCAGGAACCGCTCCCGAGTAATCGGATACGAGTCGGACACGCCCAGCCTTCGTTGGTAGACACAACGAAGTAAGCTGTACAAGTCTAAGAAAAACTCCAAGTGACATGATAAATAAAACATCACAGCATCTATAACATTTGTAACGCCCCAGTCCTAGTATACATAGGACTAAGTACGTAGACATGCCAGCTGTACTCATACGAAGTACGTAGGCCTCATATAAATATATAAGCTGTAAAATATAATAATCCAAGACAAACTAAATCTCATCCACAATGAAAAGAATAATAATATAAAAATCAACTTGGATATTTATGATACAATCATTGGGCGGAGACAAAGTCCACTACCAACTATCCTAATGAAAGAAATGTACAATAAATCGAGCGATAAAAATGGCAAGACGAACCAAGCACAATTATCTTCGAAGGAATGGAGAAGACCACGACCATGGCTAGAACACCTGCAACGAACCATGAAAGCACACACCTGGGGAAGAACCAGGTCCTCAGACGGACGTAGCAAGATACAGGAAGAACAAGCTAATATGAACTATCAGAATAATAAAATAATATATAAAAGACTACCCTAGACACAAATATGCAAAGGAGATTCTAACCGCCTAATGTGCAATTTAGAGGACAACTTTCATGCGCATGGGTGGGATTTTAGGCTATGTGTACGTAACTGGCATCCAGTCATCTGTATCCATCCGTAACGTCTAAAACGTCAGAGGGCATCTGCAATAAATTGCCACAATTCTATCCGGAGACTGTGGTTTACCTGTTTGGATTCCCATACGCACTAGCGACTGTCCTCCCCCAATATTTTCCACACTGTTCAAGTCATGTCCATGGCTCGTCCAGTTTTATAACTGCTTGAGTCTCTATACCCAAGTCATAGCAGTTACGATCATCTATCCGTCACACGACTTCTAACATAAAGATGGCCAGTTAATATGCAAGCCGTGCCCCTAGCAACATGTCTCAAACCGTGTAGTGTGAGTGTCATGGCCAACGGAGATATAAGAATATCTCCCAACAAAAAGGTAGTCCGCTAACACTAAGTTAACATGCATATAGTAAAGTAAACGACTAATAGAGTCGCTTGCACCCAAGTATGACTTGGACGCGCAGTTTATAACAAAAGGAAACTAACAATATGAAACAAAATAAATAATGCAGAAAATAATTAATTTGACAGTTAATTAGCAAGGTATACTTGCCTGGTAAGACGCCTGGTGTGCTGCGATGATCAATGTGGGACAAAATATAACCTCGATGTTACAACTATGCAAGACGGCCTCCAATGATGGCACGGACGGTTCCGTCGGGTCAAGGATAATCAAGTTAGCTAGGGTCGATAAGGGGAGGTACGATATTGGCAAGGAATAGGAATAATGGACTAAATCACGAGATGGAGAGAAATCAAAGGAAGTTAAATAATACATATAATTTTTAGAAAATATTTTATAATATTTGAAATATAAACTGTTAGTCAAAATATGCCCTCAAACAAATACCCGAAAAATCAAAAATCATTTTAGGACGAACTCTAAGCCAAAGTAGTATTTTGGTTTGAAACATATATCTCTATAAATCAAAATATTATAAGTGAAACAAAATAATAAAATTAGTTTTTTTTTGTGAGTCAAATTATTCATAGATAAAATACTTAAAGTAAAAAACCGTTGTTAACGAAATTTCTAAGTGACAAAAATATGATTTGAGATAGAAAAAGTATATTTTATTTGTTAAAATAAATTTGGACTAAAACTAAATATTGCAAGATAGCGAATTTATAATTCAAAGAGCTGTAGATGAATTAACTGGTAATAATATTTTTCACAATTATATTCCTATACTTCTTTTATAAAATTACCAAAAATATTACTACTAATATTAATTATGACAAAATATTACAATACCCTATATATTAAATCATAACAATCGTACTAAAAGCATCAGTCTACGAAATAAGACAAAACTAATAATAATAATAATAATAATAATAATAATAATAATAACTGATACAAAAAAAACAATTAAGAAACAAAACAAAAAAAATACCAAAACAAAATCAAAAACAAAAAATACCAAAATAATTAATACTCTACAACAGCTACTCCTATTACTAGAAGAGGAGAGAGAGAGAAGAGAATAAAAAAAGAGGAAGAGAGGGGAGCGGTTTCGAGAGGGGAAGGCGGAGGCCGGCTCGTCGGTGGGCGAAGGGAGGAGAAAGGGCGGAGAAGAACTGCGGTGCTCCGGCGCCACGGAAGATCGGCGGGGGATGCCGGCGGAGTGAAGTCGCCGGCTCGGCGAGGGCGTCTCCGGGCAGCGCGGCGAAGAGGGTTTCGCGGAGGAGGTCAGTGACGCGGCGGAGGGACGGCGGGAGTAGGCGACGGAGACGGGGGCTGGCCAGCTCTCGCGGAGGAGGATGGGCTACGGCGTGGGCGGGGGAAGTCGGAGGGTGGCGCAGCCGATGGTCGGGGGTTCGGTACGGCTGGGAGGGGTGGACGTGCGGGCGGCGGAGGAACGGGGAGAGGCCGGCGGAGGGACAACGCCGATCTAGTGGTGGTGCCTGGTTGGGGAAGCACGACTCGTGCGACCCCGAGACGGCCGGATGGCGGCGCTCGTCCCGTCGGTCAGCGCGGCAGCGTGCCTACTGGAGATGCGACGGAGGGCGGTTCAAGGGTGAACACGGTCGTGGAGAGGTCGCTAGCACGAGTCGCTGTGGTGGGCTGATCTGGCCGTTGGCGTTGAGTTCGTGGTGGTCGACGCAAGCGGCGCACGAGGTGAGGGGTTTTCCCATTTTTTTCTTTTCAATGGTGATGTTGGTGGTTTGGGGTGATGAGGATGGGGGTGGTCGCCGGAGGGAAGGCGAACGGCAGGGGAGTGGATTTGAAAGTCAGGGGATGGCTGGATTAAGGGGATGATGGTGGTGGTGGTTATTCTAGTGGTGCTAATGTGTCCAGATTATTGGTCACAAAGAGGGATGGTTCAGGTGGTGACGGCAGGGCGGTAGAGGCGGTGACGAGGCTGAAGAAGGTGGTGATGGAGTTGCTGGATTGGACTGGGGTTGGGAAGGCTGGGGAGGAGTCGGCCAATTAGGTTTAGGGTTAGATTTGGGATTAGGATTAGGGTTAGGGATTTGGTCATGGATTTTGGGGTTTAGGGATTTGGATGTCGTGTCTTGTACGACATCGAATTTGGAGGACGTGTCCGGGGCTGTCGGACATGGAAAAGAAATTGTAAATGTAAAAAGAGAGAAAAATAGTGAAAGGGGATCGGGACACAGATACGATGCACATATTTTTGGATGGAAAAAAATTTGTGGATATGGAAAATTTATGGAGGAGTACCTGCCTATTTATAGGATGTGGGAATTCCCAGTTGGATAAGGACTAGGAATATTTAAAAATTAGTAGATAAATATTATTTGACTCAAATCAATTTAAACTAAGCCTTTATAAATCAAATATAAATTTAAATCCAAATTCAAATCCAACTCAATTAATTCTAGAAAATTTCAAATCCAAAATAGATGATTCCAATCTTTAAATTAAACCTATTTAAATTAAATAAAATCTACTCCAAGTTTAAATTACCACAATAAATTCAAAATACCTTTTCTAAAAATAATAATAAATAAAATTTCGAAAATCCAAACAATTATTCAATTAAAATACTTGTTAACGTAAATAAATACAATTAGCCTTCGAAAAATAAAAATAAAAATAAAAATATACGCGAATTAAATTTTCACGTACTTCGCATATGATAGAACATTATAAAAAAAAGAATATCATTTCTTAAGTTAAAATAAAATAAAAACTTTTTTATAAAATTAAAAATTATTTTTGAAATTTCGATGCGACACTTTTCACAAATTTTAAGTAATTACTATATATTATTTTGAAACTATAAAATATAAAGAAAACATTTTTCTAAAAATATATACGCTCGCACATATTCGCATTCATCGAGCAATTACGAAATATGTCTTTTGTGCACAACGTACAATACGACAATGCGACGTACAATACAAAAATTTTAAATTAGTACCAAAATCGATAAAAATATAGTAGAAATTTAGGGACGTTACATCCTACCCAACTTAAAAGAATTTTGTCCTCGAAATTAAGAATTTACAGGGGGTGAGAAGACATAAGGGGGTATCGATGGGGAACAATCAATAAAAAAATCATGCCGTAAGAAATCGTGATCTAGATCATAGATAAAATAATATGGTATGGTCATACTCGATAGGAAGGTTAGAGGAAGTTCTAGTATAACGCCTTCGTCCTTCTAAAAATAGGTGAAAGCGAAAGCAATAAGGAGTTTCAAAAGACGATATTATCGAGTACGAATACGTGGTTCAAGGACGACCGAAAAAATCTCAAAGGAGTTGCCAAGGCAGTCACGGATGGGACTCTAGAGGATAAGTTTAGCTATGTCCCCATCCACGTAGAACAATAGATAAAAGCGAACCAAAGTGCACTCGGTTGATCAAACCATCATGCACCGGTTCTGATTAGACAATATGTTAGTGGGAGCGACCCAATTAACATATGTCTTGGACAAGCTCGATAAGGAATAAGCTTGCAAAAACTAGGCTACATTAGCATCATTAGTCAATATAGTAAATACATAGGCATGAAAGATTAAGATTAAAAGAAGGCAAAATGATTCTAAGTCATACAGTCGTCCTATAGTCTTCTTGTCCAAGTCCTTGGTTGGCTAAATGGGTTAGGGTCCTCTAAATTCTAGAATCTAAGTAAACTTGCTAATATAGGTCACAAAGACAAAGGGATTGCTAGGTCACAAGGCATTCTACCCAACTTAAAAGAATTAAACTAAGGGTGTTTGGGACATCTAACTAGTAGGGTCAATCTCTAGCAAGCACGAAGGAAAGATAAGAATCAAGCAAGATGTCATCGATAAGTCAAGCGGTAGATCAAAGAGGGGTCAAGTATGTGGATGAGTTCCTAGACTTCTAATCCAATTCGCAGGCTTGCTTGGTACGGTAAAGTAACCAAACAATTTATCTTGACCTGTATGGGCTACCACAAAAACATGTAACGCCCCAGTCCCAATATACGTAGGACTAAGTACGTAGACATGCCAGCTGTATTCATACGAAGTACGTAGGCCTCATATAAATACATAAGCTGTAAAATGTAGTAATCCAAGACAAACTAAATCTCATCCACAATGAAAAGAATAATAATATAAAAATCAACTTGGATATTTATAATACAATCATTGGGCGGAGACAAAGTCCACTACCAACTATCCCAATGAAAGAAATGTACAATAAATCGAGCGATAAAAATGGCAAGACGAACCAAGCGCAATTATCTTCGAAGGAATGGAGAAGACCACGGCCATGGATAGAACACCTGCAACGAATCATGAAAGCACACACCTGGGGAAAAACCAGGTCCTCAGACGGATGTAGCAAGATACAGGAAGAACAAGCTAATATGAACTGTCAGAATAATAAAATAATATATAAAAGACTACCCTAGATACAAATATGCAAAGGAGATTCTAACCGCCTAATGTGCAATTTAGAGGACAACTTTCATGCGCATGGATGGGATTTTAGGCTATGTGTACGTAACTGGCATCCAGTCATCTGTATTCGTCCGTAACGTCTAAAACGTCAGAGGGCATCTGCAATAAATTGCCACAGTTCCATCCGGAGACTGTGGTTTACCTGTTTGGATTCCCATACGCACTAGCGACTGTCCTCCCCCAATATTTTCTATACTGTTCAAGTCATGTCCATGGCTCGTCCAGTTTTGTAACTGCTTGAATCTCTATACCCTAGTCATAGCAGTTACGATCATCTATCCGTCACACGACTTCTTACATAAAGATGGCCAGTCAATATGCAAGCCGTGCCCCTAGTAACATGTCTCAAACCGTGTAGTGTAAGTGTCATGGCCAACGGAGATATAAGAATATCCTCCAACAAAAAGGTAGTCCGCTAACACTAAGTTAACATGTATATAGTAAAGTAAACGACTAATAGAGTCGCTTGCACCCAAGTATGACTTGGACGCGCAGTTTATAACAAAAGAAAACTAACAATATGAAACAAAATAAATAATACAGAAAATAATTAATTTGACAGTTAATTAGCAAGGTATACTTGCCTGGTAAGACGCCTGGTGTGCTGCGATGATCAATGTGGCACAAAATATAACCTCGATGTTACAACTACGCAAGACGGCCTCTAATGAGGGCACGGACGGTTCCGTCGGGTCCAGGATAATCAAGTTAGCTAGGGTCGATCGATAATGGGAGGTACGATATTGGCAAGGAATAGGAATAATGGGCTAAATCACGAGATGGAGAGAAATCGAAGGAAGTTAAATAATACATATAATTTTTAGAAAATATTTTATAATATTTGAAATATAAACTATTAGTCAAAATATGCCCTCAAACAAATACCCGAAAAATCAAAAATCATTTTAGGACGAACTCTAAGTCAAATTAGTATTTTGGTTTGAAACATATATCTCTATAAATCAAAGATATTATAAGTGAAACAAAATAATAAAATTAGTTTTTTTTTTGTGAGTCAAATTATTCATAGATAAAATACTTAAAGTAAAAAACCGTTGTTGACAAAATTTCTAAGTGACAAAAATATGATTTGAGATAGAAAAAGTATATTTTATTTGTTAAAATAAATTTGGACTAAAACTAAATATTGCAAGATAGCGAATTTATAATTCAAAGAGCTATAGATGAATTAACTGGTAATAATATTTTTCACAATTATATTCCTATACTTCTTTTATAAAATTACCAAAAATATTACTACTAATATTAATTATGACAAAATATTACAATACCCTATATATTAAATCATAACAATCGTACTAAAAGCATCAGTCTACGAAATAAGACAAAATTAATAATAATAATAATAATAATAATAATAATAATAATAATAATAACTTATACAAAAAAACAATTAAGAAACAAAACAAAAAAATACCAAAACAAAAGCAAAAACAAAAAAAATACCAAAATAATTAATACTCTACAACAGCTACTCCTATTACTAGAAGAGGAGAGAGAGAGAGAAGAGAATAAAAAAAATGAGGAAGAGAGGGGAGCGGTTTCGAGAGGGGAAGGCGGAGGCCGGCTCGTCGGCGGGCGGAGGGAAGAGAAAGGGCGGAGAAGAACTGCGGTGCTCTGGCGCCATGGAAGATCGGCGCGGGTTGCCGGCGGAGTGAAGTCGCCGGCTCGGCAAGGACGGCTCCGGGCAACGCGGCGAAGAGGGTTTCGCGTTGGGGGTCAGTGACGCGACGGAGGGACGGCGGGAGCAGGCGGCGGAGACGGGGGCTGGCCAGCTCGCGCGGAGAAGGATGGGCTACGGCGTGGGCGGGGGAAGTCGGAGGGCGACGCAGCTGATGGTCGGGGGTTCGACGCGGCCGGGAGGGGTGGACGCGCGGGCGGCGGAGGAACGGGGAGAGGCCGGCGGAGGGACAACGCCGATCCAGTGGCGGTGCCTGGTTGGGGAAGCACGACTCGTGCGACCCCGAGACGGACGGATGGCGGCGCTCGTCCCGTCGGTCAGCGCGGCTGCGCGCCTACTGGAGATGCGACGGAGGGCGGTTCGAGGGTGAACACGGTCGTGGAGAGGTCGCTAGCACGAGTCGCTGTGGTGGGCTGATCTGGCCGTTGGCGCTGAGTTCGTGGTGGTCGACGCAAGCTGCTCACGAGGTGAGGGGTTTTCCTATTTTTTTCTTTTCAATAGTGATGTTGGTGGTTTGGGGTGATGAGGATGGGGGTGGTCGCCGGAGGGAAGGCGAACGGCAGGGGAGTGGATTTGGAAGTCGGAGGATGGCTGGACTAAGGGGACGGTGGTGGTGGTGGTTATTCTAGTGGTGCTATTGTGTCCAAATTATTGGTCACAAGAGGGATGGTTCAGGTGGTGACGGCAGGGCGGTAGAGGCGGTGACGAGGCTGATGAAGGTGGTTATGGGGTTGCTGGATTGGGCTGGGGTTGGGAAGGCTGGGGAGGAGTCGACCAATTAGGTTTAGGGTTAGATTTGGGATTAGGATTAGGGTTAGGGATTTGGTCATGGATTTGGGGGTTTAGGGATTTGGATGTCGTGTCTTGTGTGACATCGAATTTGGAGGACGTGGGGCTGTCGGACATGGAAAAGAAATTGTAAATGTAAAAAGAGAGAAAAATAGTGGAAGGGGATCGGGACACAGACACGATGCACATATTTTTGGATGAAAAAAATTTATGGATGTGAAAAATTTATGGAGAAGTACCTGCCTATTTATAGGATGTGAGAATTCTCAGTTGGATAAGGACTAGGAATATTTAAAAATTAGTAGATAAATATTATTTGACTCAAATCAATTTAAACTAAGCCTTTATAAATCAAATATAAAATTAAATCCAAATTCAAATCCAACTCAATTAATTCTAGAAAATTTCAAATCCAAAATAGATGATTCCAATCTTTAAATTAAACCTATTTAAAATAAATAAAATCTACTCCAAGTTTAAATTACCATAATAAATTCAAAATACCTTTTCTAAAAATAATAATAAATAAAATTTCGAAAATCTAAACAATTATTCAATTAAAATACTTGTTAACGTAAATAAATACAATTAGCCTTTGAAAAATAAAATATATGCGAATTAAATTTTCACGTACTTCGCATATGATAGAACATTATAAAAATAAAAAAAAGAGAATATGTTAAAATAAAATAAAAACTTTTTATAAAATTAATAAATTATTTTTGAAATTTCAATGCGACGCTTTTCACAAATTTTAAGTAATTACTATATATTATTTTGAAACTATAAAATATAAAGAAAACGTTTTTCTAAAAATATGTACGCTCGCACATATTCGCATTCGTCGAGCAATTACGAAATACATCTTTTGTGCACAACGTACAATACGACAATGCGACGTACAATACAAAAAATTTAAATCAATACCAAAATCGATAAAAATATAGTAGAAATTTAGGGGCTTTACAACATTCCAGAGAGTCACTACAATACTAGTCATTATTACAACTTTCAAAAAATAATACCGAAGACAAATCCGATAACGGAAATCCTTACAATATAAATATCCAATTGTAAAGAGTCTATTATACAAATCTAGGAAAACTAAAGCTAAGTCCCTGCAGCTCCTAAGTCCTGAGTCATGGCTCCATCCTGCTCAGTACTAAGATCCCAAGCTCTGGCACATAGAAGTTTGGACGAGATCCTCAAGTTTACCTACAACATATCCAGTTAGGAGCAGAGCAAAGTACATTCTATGATAATGAAACAAGTATAACATGGTGAACAAGTAAAGAACAAGGATACATGATGAACTTGAAAAGTAATGCACAATTTAAACTAAACATGAATATGTAAACAAGAGTCCTGATATGTGTTTTGATTTGAAATACATACTAGATTATGTGACAGGCTGAGATAACCACATGAATAAGCACAAGTATTGGTACGGCTTGGAGTCCTACATGCACGATGTGAGACCTATGCTATTTACATGAATCATAGGTTGAGCTTTGGTCACATATCTATAGTATTTCCACTCTCCGGATGCAAGTAAAGAACATGAACCAGAATATAAGACCATATCATGTAATAATGTGTCTAATATGAAATAAACATGACATAAAGTAAATGAGTCAAAACCATAGAAGTACTTGCCTTGCTCAGGAAGATCGAGAATAGGGAGATAGTCTCTAGGTCCACCTGATTAGGTGTAAGTTGGTTAGGTTCTAAAATAAAGACATTTAACTAATTCTTAAATAAGCTAAATATCATTAATAAAACTAATTAGCTAGAATAATACTAACTAAACATTATTAGCTATTTTATACTCTAATTAGCTATTAGGAAAAAATATAAAGCAATATGTACAGAGCCTTAGTAAATAAGTCAAAAGATGACTACTTAATATATTTATACAAGCAAAATACTAATGATATTAGATTTGGGATATCTATAACTAACTTGTCATTAAAGAGTAAAATAATTATTTACCATATTTAATGTCAATTGTCCATATATAGGTATCCAAATATTAGCAAGTAGTAATTAAAAATTTAGACAGACTACATGGATTCCAAAACTGTCAACAAAATATAAATGAAGTTGCTACATTTTATTCCTTAATAGTTAATTTCAATTGACCCAAAGAGCCCCAAGGCCAAACCTTGATCCCTGTACTAGTTTTACACTTCCTATTGACTCCAAATGTTCAAGAAATATATTGACTAGGCTAGGCTGTCTCGAACCCAATAAGATGATGTTGGATTTAAGCATTTGATTTATAAGTCCGAAATATTTGGTTGGCCAAACCCACAAGAGTCCTGGCCTACTCTAGGGTCTTAACACAAACAAATTATGAATCTCGTTAGCAGCTAGCTTATGACCAACCCACAGGACTGTAACTGCAATTTTCATGGATTAAAACAAAATCCTACATCAAGTATCTAACCCCATCAAAGCCATATTCACACTCACGGTCCAGCAGCAAAACATTCCATGGCATACTCGTCATCTAGCATGGATAGAACCCCTACCCGGTGCTTTGCTTAACCACAAACCAACCATGTAACAAGCTCAAATAATTTACACACAGCTAATTCCTACACTCATTCAAGCTCAGCAAAAATACATACAAGCCAAATCAGTTATACAACTCAACTGAACTATTTCAATCAAGAATTTAAGTTCTGCGCTATATTTAAACTTCAGCCCTAAACACTTCTTGCTCACGACCCCACACTTCGACACAAAATTGTGCGAACACGAATCAAATGGGTATGAATTGGGACTGGATACGAACAACTCGCATTCCCCATGACCGACCCCTATTCAGAACCTTATCAATACTTAATACACATGATACTTATTTCAACATCAAAAGAGAGGAATATTACCTGAGCAACGAGGATCGAATTCGGGGGTAAAGATACGATAGGACACGGTCTTCTCATGTCTAGTTAGGGCTCGAGGTCCTGTTGAGACATTAAGTCAAACAGATTCCAAGCACACATTCAGAATTGAAGTCTTATACAAATTCGTGTTCACTACTCAAATAATTTTCAAAGAATTCATAAGAAATAATAAGGAATTTAGATCCATATACTCACTATCAATGTCAATCGAAAAATTTTGCTGCGACACTCAAATTGACCTGATGTTCATTCGATCTATCATTTTATTCGTATTTAAGCCCCCAAAAGATTCAAATTCAAACAAATCAGCAAAGCGAGGCAGTACTTCTCGAATTGAGAATTGAAATCAAGATTCAACAATCCTTACCTTGAGGTCCGCTGTGATCAGCCGATCGCTCGATGAAGGGAACGTCATGGAGAAAACTAGAGCAACCGAGAGATTCGGACTCGCCGACAACGTAATCACCAAGTCTTCGAATACAAACGAATCATTGGTGGAGTAAATCAAGAGAGTGATCTCGATCAGATCTGAATCAATCAGAGATTGAAGAGACAATCAACAAGGTTAGGAAAAATGAGTTCTTTACAGTAAAATCGAGGTTGAGCTCACCTAGACGTCGACAAATTTGTGGTGAAGAATGCCGGAGAAGATTGTCTGCTCGTCACCGCCGAAGAGAAGACCTCGCACAACCATTCATCGCTGGAAAGAGGGACCGCCGAGGAACTCTACGAACGCTGATGCCAAGGGAAGCGGCTAGTCGTCGGTGGTGGTGGTGGTGGTGCTGGCCGCCACGGCTATGTCAAACCCTAGAATTTAAGGTATGAGAAGATAATCGGGTTGTGCTGGCCGCCGAGGGAAGCGTCTAGTAGCCGGTGGCGGTGGCAGTGGGGGTGGTGGTGTTGGCCACCAAAGGAAGCGCCTAGCCACCGGTGGCAGCGGTGGTGGAGCTCTGCTCTTCCAAAATTTCACATAGAAAATGAGATAAGGAGGAAGGAGAGTGAGAAATTTGAGTTTAAATAGAGTGAGTGAGGTTAGTTAGTTGCTTGGAAAAGAAGAAAAGAAACATGGAGGGAGATTGAAAATAATTTAGAGTTTTGCTCTTTCTCAAGCCAGGTTGAGAAAGAAAGTTAGTTTTGTTCGAATTAGTTAAGGGAATTAATTTCTAATAATTAGTAACCAAACAATTCCTCTTTAAAAAAATCATAATGGTGCTAATTTTTTTAAAATAATTATTTTCAAAATTCTAAAAATAATAGGAAACTATATTTTTATTAATCTTGGGAAAAGCGGGTCTACAGAGGAGGCAGAACTTCCTTTATATTTGGGTTGTTCTATGACAAAGATGTCTGCAACGGTTATGTTATAAACATTTAATGCTAGGTACAGCCTATCTGATACTGGTTTTGATGATCTGCTTAGTATCATTCGAGATATTCTACCAAAAGATAACATACTTTCAAGTTCATTACACTCTATGCAAAAGTTTCTCAAGGCATTTGACTTAGGGTGTGAAAAGATACATGCTTGTGTGAATGACTGTTGTTTATTTTGAAAAAAATTAGAACATATGGAGGTGTCCAAAATATGGTGAATCACGATGGAAGGTAAATAAGGGAACTAAAAAGGTTCATAGAGGAATTCATGCAAAGGTCTTGAGATACTTTCCAATTATACCTCGATTTAGGAGAATGTTTAAATCATCTGAAAAGGCAGAACACCTAACAAGGCATTACAATAGCACATTTCAGGATGGCATGATGCGCCATCCAGTTGACTCATTTGCTCGAAAAAATATTGATAGAATATTTCCAACTTTTGCATCGGAACCTTGTAATCTTAGGCACGGTCTTTCAGCCAACGGATTCAATCCCTTTGGTGATCTTAGTTTTAGATATAGTTGTTGGCCAGTGATTTTGGTTACCTATGATCTCCTCCCGTCTTTACGCATGTCAGAGAAAAAATTAATGTTGTCATTACTTATCCCCGGTCCAAAGAAACTAGGAAATAATATAGATGTATATTTGAAGCCACTTATAGAAGATTTAAAAGAGTTATTTGTCAATGGGGTTAGTGTGTATGATGAATTAACTAAGAACATATTTAATTTGAAAGCTATCTTGATGTGGACAACAAATGATTTTCCAGCGTATGAAAATTAATCAAGATATTCTACAATGGGTAAATAGGCATTTCCCGTGTGTGGTGTTCAGACAGGTTCAAAATGGCTAAAGAATGGGAAAATTTTGCTTACATGTGCCATAGAATATTTCTTTGACAAGGTCATCCATTGCAATTGAAAGCATCATGGTTTGATGGAACTGAAGAACATCGATTCAGGCCTAAAAGGTTAATTGGTTCAGAGGTTCTTCAAGTGGTCAACAATATTGTAAATGATTGGAGAAAGTCAAAGAACCAATAACATGAAAACAAAAAAAGGAAGATAAATAATGATACCGATTATAATGATGGTGATGATCCTACACAACTTACAAAGCGATGGAAAAAGAAATCTATTTTCTTTAAACAACAACATGGGAGGTATTTTTTCATTCATTTATATTTAAGATTGAAAAAACTGGATTAGTTGTTAAATTTAATGTTATTTTTTATGGAACTGGGGATTCCCAGGACCTTAGTTTGGTGTGCGTATTGATCGATGGAAGTTTAGAAGATCTAAGACGTGTTCTAACACCTCATAGCGGAACTAGGGTTCACACATGCGATGGAAAGACGAAGACAGTTTCCAGCAACGTCGAGCAGTCACGACCCCAAGATCTTCTATATGTATTCCTTCCTCGGGTTGGACGCCGTGTGGGCGACGTTCTCCCATCCTTTTCTTCTCCTTGTTAGCCCTCCCTTTCTCTCCTTACGTAAATCACGAATTTCGAGAAAGGTTCTTATTTCTGATGATCATATGACGGCCGAAGAATAGAGGATATATATAAGACTGGCATAGACCACGAGGAAAAATTGGGTTAGGTCTCCTAACGGATCTGGTTATCCCGTGTTCAGCCCGAACACACAACCTAAGACCATTAACAATAGCTCGGTCCACTAAAGAGCTATTATTGCACTACCTTCATAATCCCAAATTATGATTGTAGGCTCATTTTATTATATGCTCGTTTGACTCCCCATGTTAAGATATCGAATGTCCATCGATAAAATTAAGTTATTGACAACTATATTGATCGACATCTTTTATCCTTAAGTAGTACCACTCAACTTTATTTATCCTGTCGGATATAATCCACCTGCAGTGTTTACATGACAATCCTAATAAGCTCTTTAAGGGGACATCATCAATCCGACGTACTGGGACATGAATTTCTTTTATAATCAACAATCCATCATACATACAATGTTATTATCCAATTCATAGATGTTGTCGGCCCATAATGAATCTCACTCTTTTATGAGTCAAAGTAATTCACGCTGCATATACATGTCTGTTATTATATCCAAATTAAGAACACAAACAACCATAATAACTGATGTGTTTGTTCTCTTATGTAGTCCGTACAAAGAGAACAACCTCAATTGGTCCTATTCAATACACACAAAGTGTACTAGTATAAACATATAGTCAAGATAGAATAATACCAGATTACACTATAACCTTTCCAATAGATTATCCAAGTCCATCTAGGTTGTGAACTATTTATATATTCCATAGGGAACTGATAACATGATATTCTGTGTGACACCACAAACCATATTATCTACAATATAGAATATCAGACACTTGCATTAACACTTGCAATAAATACAATATACAAACATTTTTCCATATGATTCTCATTCAAAATTTAATGAAATAAAGTTAATACAAAAGTGATGCATTTAGTATATAACCTTAACAATTTTGTTCATAATATAGATTTTACTATTAAGACACAATTTGGACGTGATGCACATAGAAAATAATATTTGTGAGAGTATTATTGGCACTATTTTCAATATAAACGAAAAAACAACAGTCAACTTGAATTGTAGAAAATATTTAAAGATTATGGGCATCAGAAAAAATTACATTTCAAAGATGATAAGATTAGTAACTCTAAAGGTACTATACCTCACTACAACAAATATGGCCTACAATAGCATGCGTCGAACGCTATAGAGAGCCTTCTATAGCGTATTATGCATGTTATAATTGCCCCGCTATAGTATGTGAACGCTATAATATTATAGCATTCTTGAACGCAAATTTCTATTAACCAATAGCGTACACAAATTTCTATTAACCAATAGCGTAGACAAATGTTATTAACCAATAGTGTACACAAATTACGTACACAAATGCTATAAATCAATAGCGCACACGAACGCTATAGAGTTATAGCGCTTATTGACGCTATTAACCGACGACATTAGTGAATGCTATATTCTTGCCGTGAGCACCACAAGTGCTAGCATTTTTTATTGCAATTATTTCTCAATGTTGTCAATACAAAAAAATGCAGGTTCAATAAGAAACAATATCATATAGCACAAAGATAGGTCTCTATCGCCAAAACTCAAATGAAAAGGTATTTGGTAACACGAATTCTCCATGTCACAGAACATCGTATACATAACATGATATCAAATGTAATGTATTAAAACATATTATCATAGAATAATCTAATAATTCAAATATCACAAACAAATTGGAACTTTATTACAATTTTAATATTGTTCAATTTCCATAACGATTCGGAATTCTTCAATCAGTTTGTTGTTGGAACATGAGTCTTTTGCTAATTTTTTCCAAAGGTGCAGCTCCTCGCTTCCTCTGAGAAGTTGGACCAGATACTGCCTTGTGATTGGAACTTTGCATTGCCTCAGAGAAGAGAAGAGAATGGCAACTTCCACGGGCACACAAACAAATTAAGCAATGAGAAATGGGAGTACGGTTAGGATGAAGGACTCATAGGTGAAATTTGTTGATCCTGAGTACATCATGTCCTTTTCCTTGAATTTCTCAGTCAGTCCCAGCACAAATTCTGATTCTATAACACAATCACTTCAAGTTCTAAACGACAGCCAATTATGGACATATATACACACATAGCACAAAATCGACCAAGATTACGAACCTTAATAGTGAGATAACACCTCTGCATAAGCATCCAGAAGACTAAACAAAAACAAATTAGTTTCATGATATATACATTCTAGAGATATTGAGAACTTACTCGATGAAGTTATCGTATTCGATGGATTTGTTCTTGCCACCGCTCTTGTCAAACTTGGGGACTTGCAAGTCGAGGACCACAGGGGACACCGCAAACCCGAGGCTCATGAGGGCATCGCACAGCTCGTTCAAGTCGATCTTACCGCTGCGATCGCGGTCGAACCTCTCGAAGTTTGACTGCATGCATGCAGATCAAAAGTTGAAGCAATAGTGGAATGTTCAGTCATAATTGTTTAGTAAGTACTAGTTAAGTATAAATTTGATTGTGATGAGTAACATACTCTCCAATTCTGAAGGTTGTAGAACATTGAGGATAACTCCTTTGGTCCTGGAACATATCAAATAGAGGGAAGAAATAAAGGATTGTTTTCGTACTAAATAAAAAAATTGAAAAATGACATGGTATCGTATACGTAGAAAGGACAACAAAAGTAAGGAGGTTACCAATCTTTCGAACATTGGAGTAGTTGAATATGTACATAAGCAAGTGATATCATCCTCAAGCTAAAGTTATAGCTGAATGTTTGTTGGATTTCAAACGGTCATAACTGAATGCTTGTTGTTCACCTCCTTTACTCTCTTTTACTAAATGTGAATCATCTTTCTCCTCAGATTTTGGTTCATTATTCTCTGATATAGATTCCCCTTCCTGTTCTGCAATGCTTCCCTCTATTGGAATTTCTATAGGATCCCCCAACTCAGAGCCTTCCACAGGATCCCCCATCTCAGAGCCAGCATTATCAGGGTTCAAATCATCTGTAGTCAGTTAAAATTAAAATTTATCACCAAATATCCTCAGCACTATCTATTGCAGGCATGAACAATCTCTACTTCTCAAAAAGAGACCAAGAGTTAGCAAATTTATGAATAATGGATACCGATTTGACCTCCCGATTCTAAGAAGACATTACAAACCTCTTGAGAATAGTTAGAATTTTATAAGCTTTTTCTATACGAGTATAATTCACGATAGCAAGTAACGAATTAACTAGAATTTGTTTTTGTAAAACTAAACTTTCTTATTCTATACAAGTATAATTTGACATTCTTATTAGTATCTTCTGTAATGCCACTACAAATGTCATACCGTTTCACTATTCGGTTTAATTTGATAGAAAAATGCATCAGCTTTCTCTCTTTTTTACACAAAATTAAAGCAAACATGGAGGTTGCTCTTGCTTGTTGAGCTTAAACTGCATATCAAAGGGGTTTCTTACTTAAACAACGGAGGACACGTTGAGCAATGGGCCCTCATTGTTGAGCAATGTGTCCCCATTGGTGAATAAAAGCACTGACATATATATATATATATATATATATATATATATATATATATATTTATATATATATATATATATATATATTTATATATATATATATATACATATAAATATATATATATATATATAAAATATATATATATAAAATATATATATATATATGGACCTTATCTTCGGTTTATAGGGCACTAAATCTCTCAGGCCGCACGATAATGCTTGAACCATATTAAAGATGATCAATGAATCTAAAGCAGAACATTGTCGGCTGATGATTAGATGCAGTCATGAATGTGAACTACTCACCAAAACTCCCCTTATATGTGACCCACAAAAGATCGAAATTGAGATGATCAATGAATCTAGAGTAGAACATTAACCCCAGCCATAAACATAGGATTGTATGAAACTAACCTAATAGTTCCATAAATGCTTGAATTGAAGCCAACAGAACCCTTTCTCAGTAATTACCCAAGGCCTGCAAATTACAATTGGATCGTCAATTAATGAATCAATAAATAAACATAATAATTTAGAAACCCAAAAATCATACCCATGTTTCAGCTCACTATTTAATCTACATATTGGCTTAATTTTTTTGTTCTCAAGTATCTTATTATTGAATTTGAATAAACAAGATTTTGATACATAACTACCTTCCATGTGAGGAAATGATGGTGTGATCTAGACCCTCCAAAATGTTTGTTAGCTTGTACATTTTCCTTTTATGTCAACAATGACGTTCCTCTTGTATACAACTCCCCTGACAGACTTGCCAAAAAAACTTGACATGAGACTGAATCATTTACCTTATCATTCATTTTCTCACGACCCGCACCTACTGTGAGGGTACGAGTACGTAACAACGCCTAGCCTACGCCGCAGTGTCGGTGGTAGAACGCTGTTCTAGGTCACTATCTAAATAACAACTCACACAATTATATAATGTACTTGTCAAAATCTTAACTCCGAACGGAGGACAAGTATAGATATAATGAAATCTCAATCACAGTCTAAGCACGATATGATAACACAGAAATTTATAACTAAGACTAAATAATAACAACAAAACCAACTACTAAATAATAATAGTCTCAAACAATCTCAAAACAAAACAATATCTCAACTTATTACAATTCAAGTTCTAAAATAGGAAAACTAAACCAAGTCTACTAGCTAGTCTCCCGATCACTCCTGAGTGTCAGGGCCAAAGGTAGCTAAGCCATCTCCTGCTCCAAGGCAAGTAGGGAAAATGTTCTTATGCCAATCATCTGTAATATTTTTAATAGGTCCAGTCAGGACAGGAACGAGCACAACTCATCTAGAAAACCCAAGTAAATGACAGAGAACTATAAAACAGTTATAGACAATTTTATTGATGAACATGGTAGTTTATATTCAGGTGATGCTATAGAGAAACAGTTACGATACAAGGAAAGTAAGGTAACTAAAACAAGAAAAGAATCATGGCAATGAAGATTATAAAATAAGATTCTAGCTGAACTAGAGTAACATGATAAGTCCAAACAGTAAATGTAAGACAAGTGTAAATCCAATATAAATCTAGTACGAGACGAATCTAATACAAGATGAATCCAGTACAAGATGATTCTAGTCAGTGATCAAGAATCCATGTGAGACCAGCTATATTCTAACAGTATATTTTAAAATACCGAGATCGACATGTAAACAGTTGTAGGTATCAGGCACATCACTCACTGATCAGGTGAGGGATGGCAATGCTTCCAGTAGATTCTAGTTTGGAGATTCCAGATTTAGGGTATGTCTACATGTCTTACTCAATATTTCCTCGCCCCGCAATAAAAGTGAATCCAGAATTCGACACAAGAATCGAGATGAGTCCAGCCAAACATGATGATACGAGCAATGATTCCAGAATGATTCCAGTAATAGAGGCTAGACAAGATGGTATGTGTGTCGCATACATGAATCTAGAAATATCCATACGTGTTGTAACAGAGAATCACATAGAACTAACTAGAACTGAAGTACAGTAATTGACAAGTAAATAAGAGAACTATCAAAGGATGTACTCGCCTGACACTTTAAAAAGAGTAGTGTAATTTTATATGTCTGCACCGGAGTCACAATGTCCTAAATAGAGCAGTAAAGGTTATAATGTGTTTAAAATAAAGTAAATAAAGTTTACGATACAATCTACATGATTTCAAAGCCAATCTAGGTTAAAGTCAAACTTGGTCAACCCTGGTCAACCCAAGTCAACATCTAGTCAAACTAGTTCAACAACAAGACTATCCTGGTCAACTGGTCAGCTATTGGTCAACTTTATGGTTGGTCAACTAAGTCAAACTTAGTCAACTAGTCAATCATAGTCATGCTTGGTCAATTGGTCATATATTGACTCAAGGTTGACTTTTGGTCAACTCTAGTCAAACTTAACCTATTAGGTTCAATACCAAGTCATTCTAGGTCTACGGCTAGTTAACTAAAGTGTAACTAGGCCTAACCAAGTCTAGACTAGCATACAACCATAAACACAAGGCTAAACCAAGCATTACACATAGTAGTATAGATATACACTCATATTTAGATACGAATTATACAACATATATATATATATATATATATTTTTATATATATATATTTATATATATATATATATATATATATATATATATATATATATATATATATATATATATATATATATATATATATAATATATAAATATATATATATATATACATTCATACTTATTCTAATCCATGCTTACACATATCATTTATCATTGCATTTATACACGTTTCACAATTACATCATTCATGTATTCATGCATTAATAGATAGATACATAGGTACATATATAGATAGTTATATACATGCATATTTATATACATACATACATAGATACATACATAGGTACATACATATATATATACATCACATATATATAAAGAGATAGAGAGGGGGACTAGATGAGGCATGCACAAATGTGTGTGTGGTGTCTATGTTCAGGAAAACAGAGGGCAGTAGCATATGTATAGGGAATTCTCAGGTTTTAAGGCTGTATTTTGAACAGTAGGATAGCATATAGGGGGTTTCATTTCAGTTTTCAGAAAAGAAAGGGGGTACACATGTGTGTGTATGTGTTAGGCTCTCTGTGTGTGCGTATACATGTTATGTTTTGTGTGTGTGTATATGATGTAGGTTAACAGGAATGAGGGTAAGGGGTTAACTGGTTATATAAGTGTTCAGTCAAGCAGTCAATACATTGATATATCCGAACCTAATCACCAATCAACTTGCATTCAATCTCGAATTCCTATTCTACAAACCAAAATCAACCACAGCATCAAGGAAGACCTATTTAACCACATAAATTATAAAATTACCACAGGAATGGGAAATGAGGATTCCCAGTTCAACCAAAAACCTGGGAATAACTCTAACATCAATATGCATATAGGAACCTCAGAAATAGTTTGAAATCAAACCCAACTCCTAAATCAAATCACACATCAGTAAATATATTCAAATTCAAAGACCCAAATCAAAACTATTCTTAAATATCCCAAAATCTGCAATAACATAGTTCAGTAATTCTCCAAACCCGACACCAAGCAAAGCCAAATTCAAAATCAAAAAACCCAAATCAAGGTGTGTCAAGAGTGTACAGACATGGGGACATGTCCCACGTGTCCATGGGAGGGGTTTCGTGTCCAGAAAATCGAACGAGGTGTCCAAATATACAAAATTTAGTGTATCAGAAAATAGTAGAAAGGTTGTCTCGTGCAGGCGTGTCGGGTCATCGTGGACTCGACACAGAGCTCGAAGTGTGTCGGGCTCGTACATACGTGTAAAGGGGATATATGGCTAGGTTCATGTCACCCTGCACATTGTCTAGGTTGTGTCGTTTCCTTGTTTGAGTTGCGTATCAGTGCCGAGTTTCGTACGCGTGCACAGTGAGCACGAGACAGTGCAATATCAGTACGCGATCGATTTCTTCGCGCACACTAAACGAGGACCCATGAAATTTTATGGACATGGTGTCAGTGGGTGCCCCCACGTGTCCATGAAGTTTCAGGGCACATGGTGCCGTGTCGTGTCCTGTGTCGACCACGAGCAGCAGGGAAGCCGTACGTGCCTCGTACGGTGTCTCGTGCTTAAGGTGCGTGTCCAATTTGGACACAAAATCTAACTCAAATCGTGCTCAGCCTTAGGGTTGTAGAATCCCCACATGTAAGGCTACAAAAATGTGTAATTAGTTTTCAAAATTACAATAATTTAATCCATTCAAGCATTTCCTCAAACACATTTATAAAGCCACTGATACGTGTCCGATACGGACACGAAATGGAAACAATTTTCTATCAAACTACACCTACAACTAGGGGACACCTAGATGGATGCATCTATGGAAAGAAATCAATATTTTAAGGTGATTTGTAGAGATTACCTATAGGGATCCAATCTCCAAGAAAAAGCCCCAAATAGTAAAGTCACTACAACAAAAATACCTTTTAATGACGGCTAAAAACCGTCATTAATTAAGAACCATGATGCTTTTTTTCTTAATCCAAGCGTTATGAAATCGGGTGTTATAAACGTTTTTCAAAGCGTTATAGATAATTCTTCCAAAAACGTCATTAATAGGTTAAATTTCTGCTACGTTTTATTTTCAAAGCGTTATGGATAGTTATGTAAAACCGTTATGAATAGTTAACATGGTTTAGAAGTCAGGACATTTTGAAAGTGTTATGAATGGTCATTGTATCACATTTATAACGCTCTAAACTGCATGTTATACATTCCAAACACTGCTCAATTCAATTCGAAAACAACTACTTTGAACCATATTCACAACAAAATATTGAAATGTAATATAAAGTACCATTAATCTCCATTTCATTGTCTCAAAATAGGGTACATCAACATCTCACAGATATAGAGTACTTTATCTAGCTACATTCCATTGTCTCAAAATAGAGTACTTTAGCTATCATTCTATATTTCTCAGGCCATATACATCTTTTCAAAATATATAAAGTATCCAATATAGAGTACACTTTAGCTACATTAAAACTATCCACATGAAAACATCCCACACTTTAGCTTCAACTTAGTCACATGAAGACCTGTGTCCACAGCACATGTACCCTACAAAAGATAAAACAAGGTTTAATAAATGTGATATAATGAAGTATATGTATGTAACTATCGCATCTTGAATGATGTATAAGTCCTGATTAAAAACACACATTAAGATCACAATTCAACATATGTTATGGGAAACTGTTGTATGGAGTTTCTATCAGATTCATCTATGTGTATATATATATAACTATCAGAAAGAACTACACTAGTGAGCAAAGGTTAATTAAGGACCCAATTAGTACGAGAGCATGAACAAGAAAGATATCATAAGCTGAAAATCCTGTGCTCTTTGTGTTGCATCATTGTCCTCTTTTTGTTTGTCATATGTTCGAATCAAATGACATCAAAATATATCATAGGCGATCCTTGTTGGCTTGCCTGCATTGGAGTTGAACCAAAAACATCAATTTTTACTAAAGTACCGTTCCTCTCAAAATAAGCCCTTGTATCAGAGTTCAGTATCTGTTAGCACATTGTTACGAACAGATACATACATCACTATGTAGAAAGATATTTACCTTAGCCATGAATTCCTCGCACTTATTCACATGATATGGGCTACAAGACCCAGAATCTTAGAGCATATGTGCTATTTAAATTAATGGATTCTGATGCTCATAATGGCCCAATTATCAACAATAAAACGATTTTGTCTCTCCTTTTGCAGTAGATGGAAATCTAAAAATATATGGAATATAAAACACTCATATCGATCGAGAGTACTTACAGAATCCTTGAGAACGTTTCTCTATTCTCCTTGAGAGTCCACTGGTCCTCATTGCCTGAAGCATCGTAGTAGGAAACCATATTTTATCATGGCGTAATTCTAAGGTTGACATTATTATATATGTTCAGTGTCAATAAATTAAGGTGCACAAAATGGATTTTTACTCAAACAGAAAAATATGCCACATGATAAAGAAGCAAAACAATGGATAGAAGAATCCGAGGTATTTTTCCTTTTATAAAGTAAAATAAATTTTCATAACAAATCAATTAAGTCTATGTCAGTCATCTGTAAGCCTGTAATGTATCCGACACGTGATACTTCCTCGGCACTTTCGTAAAAAGACAGCAAAACTAAAGAAATTACCTTGACCCTTATGTATCCATATGATTGGCAACGAATTTGATAAATTCGCATCGGACGTCATCTATTTCTTTCTACGTGTATGTTGATTTTCCAGCCAATTTTTTTAGCTAAAAAGTCAACAAATAGTTACATTACTTTGTATAATTTCAGAAAAGTAATTAAGAATTAAATTAATGAACAACTTACCTTTAACTCAATAGTAGGAGAGGGGTCTTCCATGAGATCCCGCATATATTTCATAACAAAATATCCGCATTCATAACCTCCAGGTTGTTTCGGGACCTACATGAAGATATTATTTGTAAGAGAATATAATGTCCATGATTATAATAAGTCATTTATTAGTTTGATTACCTTTGATAATTTCCAAGTAGGACTTCTATTTGATCTTTTACCACCAATATATGCTGTGTTGAGGCCACTAGTAGAAAATAATTGTATATACTAACATCAAAATATACACATTATTAAACAACTTAATATCTCCTTTCAGTTTAAAACACAGCGAGTCCAACCAGTAAACATTAAAGGTAAAGAGGTCAACAACAATTAAAATCCAATGCTTCCTACATTAAAGGAAACATGAATGGAATAGAGCACAATGGCTATTGAATATGAAAGAAAAATCTTGCTACTTGATTAAAACTTCTTACTCCTTGTAAATGAATGGAATGAAGCAAATTTGGGTTTTCTTAGCCTCTTGGAGCCTTTCTCTAATCAGATTGCTTATTGCAGGCCCAGATTCATTACTCATAGCAGAAGGGTTGAACATTATCAAAAGCTCCCTAGAGGTTGGAAATTTATCAAGAAAAAACCTAAAGCCAAAAGAATAGTTAAATATTGTGTCAATCTCAAAATCAAAATTCCAGAATATAAATTTCATATTTCTTACCTCATATAGGCAACAACAAGATTCACATCTAGCCATTGCATCCTACATACCTCCAGCAAAACGATTTTAGAAAGATAACAACATGGATTAAAGCTTCCGAACATTCCTTTCTCTAATGGTATTTTAAGATGAGGGTCGGTATCCTTAATGGTTTCTACCATCTCTCCGAAAATGTCAATTATCTCCCTACCACAGCCAGCAACCTTCAAAGGTTGAACATTGTCAGATTCAATTGGTTTAGTACTTACCTGTTGCATATTGAATTTTTTTAGACAATTTCATAAAAGATATTGACACTAGCATTAAATAATATTACCTCAAGATACCAACAATAAACTCTTTGGGCCAAGCTACTAAAGACCCAATTGCATCTTTAACAACTTCCATTTCTTCATAAAGTGGCACGGGAAGGCTCACAGTAGGTTGAAGGGCTTTCATAATTGAAACCCTAACATTATGTTCTCCTAATTCAACAATATAAATTTTCTCATTTGGTCCACACCCTTCAAAGACAATTCCTTCGGCAACAATATTTTCTTTTGTGCCCACTGCTAGCTTACATTTGGTTCCCTAAACAAAATAAGAAAAAATTATTTCTGGATATAATTACTACATGTTATAAGTTGTTGAATAAAGATTATATATTGAATATATGTACTTACCATGCCAATGTTCGATATAGGATATGGTATATCTTTTTGCTCGCTTAACTTTCTATTCTGTTTCACCTTTTCAAAGAAGATTTAAGATAAAAAAGCATATTAGAATAAACATATTAAAGAAAAATAGAAGAAGAAAAGCTTATTAGACGAAAAAGAACTAATTGTAATAAGCATTACCTTAGAACCATATGATGGACTCTTGTTTCCAAGAGACTCGTCTTCATTCTTACGAGACATTATATAGTTCCTATTACCACTTCCTTTGGTATTGGAAGCAACCTTCTCAGATGTTTGTGAAGCTCCTTGGGCTTGAAATTCTTTTAGCATGATCTCCAATTCTTGTCTACGTTTACGCTTCTCTTCCAATTGGGACTTGAGTAGTTCATTTTGTTTTTTAACTCCCCGTTTTGGAAGCTTGAAATAGGTCGTTGGTGTCGGTCCTAATCCCAAACCCCGAATACGTCCCGAATGCTCGGGAGTGCCTAACGCCAAGGTTAGAATATCCGAAGCTCCTTCGGTCACCAAACTCCCATCTTTCTTTTGTTTGATGTATTCCTCCTATAAAAAGTATAAGGTTTTAGAAATATAAGCATGTTGATAAGCAGTATTCCTCTTAATAGACTGAACGATATATACTCACTACTTTCATAGCTACGTCCTTGGTCCCATCGTCAGTAAATGTACCGTCCTTACTAACTCGTGCTTTTGTCCAAAAAAACTTCTGTCATCTATATATTTTTCCCCTAACTGTTGTTGTTGTTTTGAAAGAAAAAACCACGTTATAATAATAATATGTCCACATGTAAATTATGTTAACTGATATACAAATATGTATTACCAGCTCCTCTTTAAGACCGGCATATCCCTTCCTGCTTAAACGATGAGGAAACTTGCCCTTGGCTCTCCGTGCACTTTGCTTCTTGCTCATTTTCTTATGATTACAACACATGAAGGTAGAGAAGAAATAAGATTTATATAATAGGGACCTAGTCATCCTTGTTATGCATAAAAAAATAATTTTGACAAGTTAACCTTAAAATTTGCAGATAGTCTGCTTTTGACGAATTCCTGCCACACAGATTGTTTCAAGATCCCTGAGTACTTTGGTGGAGGGTGCTTGAGAAGCTCAAGATTGCCCTCATTCGGATAAATCCAATGCTTGGTGAGTTGACCTTTGAATGCCCTCCAACTTCGAGCCATGGATTCTAACACAAAGGCTTTACTATTTGGATCTAAGTCAAATTTGGCCTACAACAGAAAATAAATATTCAGCATCTATACATGAGTTCATAACATAGTGCATAACATGTAAAGCATTCCAGTCTGAATAAGTTCAGACTTGAATTCAAGCATTCAATGGTGTAGTGAACAAGTGAATTCAAGTCTGAACTTAGTTCACTTACCTGAACTTGATGTCCAGACCTGAGCTCTCTATGTGTAGGAAATGCATATATGCAAGTGGGAATCTGCAGTGCATGACATTAAGTGCACTTCTAAAAAAGAAATATAATATTCCAACCCCTGGGCGCAGGCACCAAATTGATTCATAAATAAAAGCAAGATCATCCAAAATTTATAGCCTTTGAAGAATTTTGGTGGACATCACTTCTTGCTAAGCAAAAGAAAATAAGGTAATCGATGTCATGTGTTATGTATGAACCTTTTCATATAATAAATAGATGGAGGTATCTTAGAATTTAGATACCAAGAGTCACCACAAAATTAACTAATCCATATGTTGCTACAACCAAGGGACTGAGCTCTCATGGTAAGCACTGAACTGAATGGTAATCCACTTATCTATATGTGGGCACAACCAATATCAAACCACAGATACCAACAGTCACCACAAAATTTGATACAAGAACATTCAAACTGAAACCAAAGGGCAGTAATCTCTACTCCTAACACACATTACTATCAATGTACATACCTGAATATGGAAGAGGAAGAAGCATATATATATGTTTTACCTGAAGAGGAAGAAGCATATGTTTTACCTGAATAGCGGTCCATAAGCTCTTTTTAACTGATTCTGGCACTTTATGCCGATTTGGATAAGTTATTTTTACTAAGGACTTTACTGTGATGCCGCAGTAAGTTGCCAAATTAATTTTTCCTTCATCAATTGGTTGCCCAACATCGTTATAAATGATCTTTATCCTCTCTTCATTCTCTTTGATTTTGCTGACTTTTTTGGATTTTGATGCCCCTCTACCTTTTTTTGGCTACAATTTTGTTCCTCGGAATCCTCACTGTGCTTTGTAGCCTGTAACAAATTAATGGCATAATTAGATTCATATGAATCTTGCAAAATGCGCTTGAAATAGCATGAAACATAAAATAGCCTGAAACAGATTATAGCCTGAAATATACTATAGCTTGAACCTGGACATCTAATGAAGTCGAGATCATCCCCACTAGCTTTAACATGCTCCATAAATTCATCAACTCCGGTTCTATATTCTTCCGATAATAGGTGTTTTGTCATCCAAGATCTATTCCTCTGTATAATAAAGCAAAACACCGAGTACGTGATTGTAACTTGAAAGTTTCATTTCAAGCTGAATGCAGAGAAGATTGATTCCAGAATGGCCAATGTGAAGTAGATATGGCCAATAAATTCAGACTCATGAAAGTGGAGAAGGTTGATGCCATAATATAACTTTAATTGCTAGAGTTAAAAAAGAAGAAGAACAGGACTTAGGAATAGTTCATTTGGTTATTACAAAATAGAAAATGGTTTACAATTCCCTACATGTGCATATGGGTATAAAAGGTAACAATATGTCAAAATATGTAAGAAAAAATATTAAGAAAGTCTATTTGAATCATCTACATAACTACAAAAGAGGGTCAAATAAACCTAAAAAAAGAGTTGGCCAACACTCACATCCAACATGACCGATATCATTTAATCTAAAGATGTACAGTCAAACAATTACAAATTGATGTCAAAGATCCATCCCACCCTCAATGCATGAGCAATGTGCATACTGTAAAAAAAATGTTATATTGCAAGGACTTGATTTAAAGACAATATGACATGGCACATACACAAACACGGTACCGATTTCTGCGTGACCTGGAGTAATTTCGAGTGTAAAAATGTCGTGTTCAATATGTGTCATACACGACGTTACAGGGACATTGATCTCTTTTCTGTCCATGATTTCTAGAAAATTTGGCAATTGAAAAGAACGTGTCTCCATGAATCAAAACAAACCTTGCTACCCGAACGTGTCTCCATGAAGTTCAACTTGTAAGTATTCGTCCGAAAGCAATGAAATTAACACCCTTCCACACTGCAAGAACCAACGAAAAAAGAAACAAGAAGTTGAACCAATTCGCGGGCAAAGAAAATGCCTCACAAATTAGTAAAAAAAATATATATTCAAAGATTTCCAAACATGCATTCAAAGATTTCAGCCATCTTTTGAAAACTAGGAAATAGAAAATAGGTCAAAAATTAGGTCAAAAATTAGGGAATTTTAATAAAATCATGTCGAGGCAGAATTTAGGGCATAAAATAAGAAATAATAGAGACATAATTTAGGACAAACCTTGGAGAGCGGGGAGCGGGCTGAGGGGAGTTGGGGAGCGAGGAGCGGTCTGAGGGGAGTTCAGGAGCGGGGAGCGGGCTGAGGGGAGTTCAGGAGCGGGGAGCGGGCTGAAGGGAGTTGGGGAGCGGGAGGAGAAAGAGAGAAGGAGAAAGAGAGAAGGAGAAGGGGTTTAGACTTTTCCTTAAGTGCGGGAGTAAGTGCGGAAGAGTCAAGATTTCAACTTAAAATTTGGTTTTTTTTTCATAAGGCTCGTATCACTGAGAGACAATCAATAACGTTTATATATAAATGTTTTTCCTGCTAGATTTTAACCATTTTAAACATGTATTCACTCCACATATGGGACATACAATTTTTGTTTCGTAGTACATCCAGCTAGGTTGCCATAAGCCGGAAAATTATTTATCGTCCACATCAAAATTGCTTTCAAGTTGAAAAATGATTTGTTGAATGCATCATAAGCATGCACTCCATTATTCCATAGCACTAGAAAATTATCTATAAGTGGCTGTAAATATATATATATATATATATATATATATATATATATATATATATATATATATATATATATATATATATATATATATATCATTGCTAGTTTGCTTCGGTCCAGGAATTAATAATGCCAACATTATATGTTCTTTTCTCATGCAAAGCCACAATGGAAGATTGTAGGTAGTGAGCATCACTAGCCAACAACTATAGGACGAGCTAAGATTGTCGAACGGATTGAACCCGTCTGCAGCAAGACCAAGTCTAGGATTGCGTGGATCTTCTGAAAAAGATATCAATTGTCTTCCACGCCAAGGAATCCATAGGATGGCTCATGATGTCATCATCACTTTTGTGTTTGTGATGCCACCTTAAGTTTTCAGCCATTTTAACTGATTGAACCATCCTTTTGAACCTTGAAATTATCAAAAAGTATCTTAGTACTTTTATCGAAACTTCTTTTTGAATTTTGTCGGTCTTATCTTTCTTCCATCGATCCAATCCAATTTTTTTTACTTTTCCTCATTTTTCAATTCTTGTCTATTTAGACAACAATCATTAGGACATGCATATATCTTCTCACAATCAAGTTCAAACGTCTTAAGCAATGATTCAACGACACGTAAGGATTCTGGAATTGTATTTTCATTAGGAAACATATCTTGCAATATTTCTAAAAGATGACTAAAACATTTATCAGAAATGCCATACATAGACTTGTGCTTGTATAGAACAACGGTTGCTGATAACTTAGTGTATTTTTTGCAACTTGGGTATAATGGAGTATTGGCATCCTTCAATAAGGTTGTGAATCCATCCTCCATTTCCTCTTCAAAAGGTTCATAACTAGCTTCGTCTTGGAATTCTATTTTTTCAATTATTTTAGGTGTCTTTATCTGTTCCATATTTGAAATTCTATTTTTCAATCCTTTCCCATGCCAAATCCTAGTTGTGTAAGACACATCCATGCAACGTCTTAGCAAATAAAGTAAAATCATATCCACATTTCTACGACACAAATTCTTACAATCAATACAGGGATATAAGATCATGTCTGGATTCTTTGCATTTGACTTGACAATTTCCACAAACTGACGAGCAGATTGTTTATACAATGTTGTGGTTCTATAAAATATTTAAAAAGAAATTATTAAATAAGAAAGTGATACAAATGAATTTAATTTACGTGAACAAATTAGTATAGGGATGGATGTCAATACTTGTTAAGATGAACCCATTCTTTATTCATCATAATGACACCCACTACTTGCCTATAGCAAACTTTATAACACCAAACAAACAAATATATTAAAACAATGATGGGATTTAGGGAAACCAGACTGAAACTACATGGACTAACAAAGTAGTGTTCGATTCTAGAAGGTTAGGGTTATTTTTTTCTGCTATACCTTTCTTTCCAAACTAAAAAAGGTGAATCCCTTGTATTGATAACATGAAAAAGAAAAACATAGATGGATGCACAAATTGAATTACTTTGACGAAAATAAGTAATAAAGAAATAAAAAGATTATTTACCTTGAAATTAAGTCTTAATCTTCAAGAATATGAACAACCCAAAATCCTGAAACACAAATCATGAACCCTGAAACACAAATTAAAAACCCAATCAAATCTAAAACCCAATGTTGAGACCGAAAGAGATAACGATTGAGAGAGAAAGAGATAACGATTGAAAGAGAGAGAGAGAAACGACTAGGAGAGGGAGAGAGAAAGAGTAAGAGAGCAGGAGAGAGAAAAAGAGAGAGAGGGTACCTAATGCCTTCAAAGACCAGATTTTGTGTTTGTGTGAGACCGAGTGAGGCTATGCTTGGTATGTGTATAAAAGAGAGAGAGGGGGAGAGGGAACACTGCCTTTACTAGCTAGTGTTTTTGCTCTCCTAAAAACCTTTTTACCCGCCTAAAAACCTAATTTAGGTTTGTGTCTGTGTGAGGCTGAGAAAGGCTATGCTTTTCAATTTATGGTTTTTTTTTGTTCTTATAATATAAGACTTTGTGAATATGTATCTTAACATAGCGAGGACCAAAAGGATCTGCTACTTTTGGTTCGTGTATTATATAAATAATTGTCACTTTTAGTGAACACCATTGATGAGTGGCCAGACTTATATTATTACTAGTTGGTTTCACATGCGTTGCACAAGTTAAAAAAACAAATCTACAATATGATTGAAATATAATCATTTAAATTATGTTAGAATATTTTGAATATATTTTAGTTCTGATTTATTATAAATATATTTTTTAACTTTTGGATATGTGTTTAGTTGTATAATATCATATAGTTAGTTTAAATATAATTTAAATTATAAATATTTTAGTATTTATACATATTCATTTAATTAGGAAGATTTTAGGTTTTAATTTTATTTTAAACCACGTGAGAATATAACCACAGTTACGGGACTTAAAATTTTATTTTATTTTAATTTTTAAAATGAAATGGTTGATGAAAGACACATGGCTTAGACGGCTAAATCTTGAGCCATTTTGAAGCCCCCTTATATTAGTAGAGATGTGAGCATGGTAATGTTTTAATTAATTTGCTTTTATGTAAGCTCGAAGTAGCATTCATAAAATTCTATAATTGTAGTCGTAGTATGCTTTTTTATTTTCTAAAAAATTGCTAAATTACGAGGATTCGAACATGGGACCCATTTTGACGAACTTTTTTCAAGTAAATAGCAATACAGTAACGCTATACAAGCTACGACATTCATAAAACTCTATAGCACTGAATCTGTAATTTTTGTTATGCGTTTCTAATAGCATTGCATAAAAAAGGCTATTACTAATAGTCTTCGATAGCATTTAGATCCGAACGCTATTAAAATGTGCTATAATAAGCCTTATTTGTTGCAGTGCCTCCGTACATACTTTCAAAGAAAGAGAAGCATATATTTTGTGAGAGATTAGCAAATTTGAGCTTTTCGGATGGTTATAGTTCTAATACTGCAAATCGAATGTCATTACAAGACCACAAGATTTATAGCCTCAAGTCCTATGATTGTCACATCTTAGTACAATAAGTATTATTGGTGGCATTGAGAGGTCTTTTACTTTAGGGACCAAGGATTGCTATTTTTTGCCTTTGTGTATTTTTTAATCAATTATGTCAAAGGGTACTTGATAAAAATAAACTATAGCTTCTTGAAGATGAAATTGCTGAGACTTTGTGCATGCTGGAAAGGTTTTTTCCTCTTTTTTCGGCATTATGGTCCATTTAACTATTCTTCTTGGGCAAGACGTGCTAATTGTTGGGCCGCTACCTTTCAAATGGATGTACCCATTTAAAAGGTAAGGATCAATATTTATGATAGTACTTTATATTTATAGCCTAATTTGATTGATTATAAAGCTTAATTTTTCTTAATAATGATTAGGTATATGAAGGTCCTAGAAGGATATGTTAAGAATCGTTCAAATCCTGAAGGATGCATAGCAGAGAAGTATTTAGCTGATGAGTTGACACTTTTTTTGTTCTGGATACATAAAATAAGTAGCTGATTTAGGACATCAATATAGGTGCAATAAGGATTTTGAAGATAACACAATAGTTGAAGGGCGACCACTTGGTCAAGGTACGACAAAAGAACTCAATTATTTCTTCTATGTTAGAGATCGCTCATCGTTATGTTTTGAAGAAGTTGATCCATGGAGAGAGTAAGTTATAATTCTAAAGTAGTAATTTTTTTACTTTTTAATTCTCAATATTCATACACTAAATTATCTTTTTTAAAATTTTCTAGAATGCACAAAGAGCAGCTTATAAGTTTAGATAATCGTTTAGCCAAGAATGATTCTCTTTTAGAAAAGCGATATATGAAAACATTTAGTCAATTGCCGGGAAATGAAGTATGAAGTGGCACTAGCAATCCAATGTCAGATATTGTTAGACGGCTTTCATGTAAGCCTAAGAGGGAAGTTAAGTTCTATTCTGGTTATGTTATTAATGGAAATCGATTTCACAAAAAGGATACCGAAAAAAGTACACAAAATTGTGGGATTTCTATTGAAGCAGAAATCATGTGTCGAGCAAGTGCGAAAGATGCTTCACAAGTAATGGGGAAAGTAACTTACTATTGAATCATAAAAGATATCATGTTGTTGGACTATTAAAAATTTAAAGTACCTTTATTTGATTCTGATTGGACAAATATATAAAATGGTATCAAAGTAGAAGATAGGCTTACATTAGTTAACCTCCACCAAAGACAACATCAATTTGAGTGGGATCCATTTATTTTTGCATTACAAGCAAAGCAAGTGTTTTATTCTAGAGAGTCTGACATATCAAATTGGTATGTTGTATTGAAAGCACGACCAAGAGGTTCTTATGAGAATGAGACGGATAACGGGAAGGAATACATGCCATGCACTTCTTTAGATGTATCACAACTTCACTTGGATATTGATGATGATGATTGTGTAATACACAATTCTGAGGAAATATCTTATGTATCGGTAATTATACCAATGCCATTTATATTATTATCAATATTGAGCACGAGTAATTGTTTGAGCAGATAGTGAAGACTGTGAAGCCGCTGAAGATTGATTAAATTGTCTGAGAGTAAATATTTGGTCAATAAAAAAAATGGTCAAGAAGTAAGTTCCAGCCGAACTTTCATTCCCTACTTAAAACTGATAAAAGTAAATTACAACCTATAAAATGTTCATGATTCCCTTAGATTTACTCTAACATACTATACTGACACTATAATACCCAATTTCCTACACCTATTGACACCTGTCATTAGTGATTCCAAGTTACTAAATAATTTCTCCTCTTTTGTAGGAAACACCTATCCATCTATGAAAGATGGTTGCTAATCTGACATACACACACACACATACACTAACACATAGATACACTTTTCTTCTGAATTCTTAGAAGACAAACCATCTCTTCCAAGTTTCAATTATTGGCTTGAACTAATTTGACTACCAGAGAAAAGGTAATTTTCATTTCCTTCATCATTAACGCGATGCATAATGTATCTGGAATAGATTAGAATTCTACAAACAACTAGATTCTCCATTTTAGGAATTCCATATTAAGTGATTCTTCATGTAAATGAATGGAATTATGGACGGACATAGGTATGCCCATATCAATATTTTGATATTAACAAATTAAGAGGTCCTTCTTATGAACCATGATCACTTCTCTGGATCTGTAGTTTATTTGATAAAACTAATGTTCCTCTAAGTAATTAACCTAATGCCCGTTCCCAATAAATAGACATTTCTAAGTAGAAATAAAAATGTCAACCGCTTTCATCCCAAGCTATGTACAAAATTAATTATGGTTCAGGAATTATTGAATCAATAATCTAATGACTGAATTTGCTAATTAGTAAAAAAATAAAAATCGTAAAAAAGAAAAATCATGAACAATAGTGAAAATTATAAATTATTACTAGAAATTTAAATGGCGTATTCTATTCATGTCAAATACGTATAGAACAACTAGAATGTGAGTGTGCTAATTATCCAAATACAATTTGTTTGGCTAGACTTAAATCCATCATATGTTTCTGTTGAAGCTTTATTAACTTACATACATGACAACTAGGAAGTTGAGCATGGTGTAGTCATTCATGAACAAATTTATTATTAACAAATCCATCATAGACATTAGGTGCTAAGAAAAATATTTGCACTAATGACACAAATAGCCAACAAAGATAACTTTAACACTAAACTACATGTCACCTCATGTGTTTATGTTATGTCTTTATGTATCCACATGGATCCTCATGTGTTTCTATTGAAGCTTTATTCCAACCACCATGTTGTATTTTGACCCTTAGCCTGGATTCTCATGTATTTCTGCTACTGTATCCATATGTTGCTTGAAACTGTGTTTGGCCCTAGAATATGAAGACCACGACTCGGCTCAAATGATTTACTTGACGAGGTCAAGTCTATACTTTAAATTCATGATCTATATGCATCATATAGTGACTACACTATATATCTAAGCGTTATGTGTACATACTTAGCCGGACTCAGATTTTCTGAAACTACATACCTTTTTTGGGGAGAAATATTGTCCTTTGTTTGGACTACATTTATACCTCTTGAATCGGCTATCCAAACTGAAGACCATTCATCGATCATGACATAAAATAATTTGTTAGGTTTGGTTATCCATTCATTACAATGAACCAGAAGCAATTTTTGGATCAATAATCATAAAGTTTAGCCCATGCCTCAAAATTAGGTAGGCTCTTTTAATTTACTAAAATTGGCAATTCTAGCTCTACAATATTCTCTTAATCATGGATGGAGACCGTGTTAGAATAGGGGCAACTAAATATGAACATCAAGCAAGTAGCAAATCAGATGCAGGTATATAATTCGACTTGAATGAACGGATTTAATTGAATATTTTCTTAGTTTTTTTCTCCTTCAGAACCCACCAATTCAAAAAATTTGACTACACTTAGAAGCATAAAATTCTTCTTTCGAGCTTGATATATACAAAATATAAATTATATGGAAGGCTTATCACTCGAGAACCTAGTCTAAAATTATCATGCTACAGGAAAAGGCCTTATTTTGTTGATTGCATCTACAATTACATGAATTGTTGCAAGTAAATGTGTGTATATATAGTGATGTAATAATAAAATAGGTGAAGACATTCTACTTTAGTCTGATCTCGGCACAGAAAATCAATTTTCCTGTACTTTCTGTTCCCGAAAAAGTTGCATATTGTTGAGCTCAGCTTTGATCAGAGTCTCATCATTCTCTAGGAATGATGGAAAATTAACTTCCATGAACAATGTTATACTAGGCTGGTCGATACCCATTACTTTATCACATTCCGTAGAACTCTCAATCTTAGCATTAAATCATCAAGAGCCTTCAGGTTTTGGTAATCAACCTTTACCAAACGCTTGTTAAATGTTTGCCATAAGAGTGCTACTTGTCGGTTGAGAAGGCATAAAGGAACTACAGGGGAGCATGAGTTGCTAAATTAGAAGAACCTACCTAATGCGCACTTATCTGGTGCTATACTGCTGTTATGTTGTGGTCAAACTAATATTAGCCTATGGATCAGGTTGTCCCAAATGGAAGGCCTTCAAGCAAGTTTCGAAAGTCTTAGCTTTTAGAAAATTGATCCATGTAGTGGTCAAACTAAAATGACATCCTAATGCTCACTTATCTGGTAGTGTACTGCACATATACACATGGAAACTGTTGTTATGTTGTTTTATAAACTAAAATGACATCCGAATGCTCACTTATTTGGTACTATACTTAATAACCAATATCAATGCTTGCTCAATCGATTTTTATATTTTTGATGAAGTGCTCGTAAAGTGCTACAAAGAGAACCAAATAGCACTAGAAAGCTTCATGAATTGCAGCTATTATTGCTTGTAGACAAGAAAAGAACCGATCCTTGCCAATGTTTGATGGCATTTCTAATGAAGATTCCAACTCTCCACCTAAGACCTCATCTAATACGTTACCAAATGGTTCTGTAGATGAGTTCCATGAAGAAAAACCAAAAAGAACACCTAGGGGTATGGCAAAATGTTTATCAGTTAGCAAACAAGCAAAACATGCTCCTCTCTCCCTTAATTTCAACCATAGAGGCCAGCCTATTAAGGAAAATACTACAAAGTTTAGTTCTATCCTTGGCATGACGGCAAGAGAGCTACTACCAGTTAATATGACAAAATGGAAGGATGTCTCGATAGACTTCAAAGATCAGATTTGGGAACATGTAACAGTAAGGTTATTAGTATTGATTTGTTTCTTTTATTTTACATGACATTTAACTACCATATTTGCAACATATTTTTGTAGTAAAATATGTTGTTGATGAGTGCCACAATAATTGTACTTTTAGAAAGCTACTTAAGATTTGGCAATATTGGAGATTCAATTAGGTGAAACAAGTGAGGATGCAAGAAGAAGTAGTAGGCCTACAATGTGCTGCTAGTCTCTTCAAACCTGTAAACATTGAATCTATGGATAAGTAGATGATGTTTATTAAAGATAGAACAAGTCCTAATTCTTTGGTAATTCTAGTTTTGAGATTTCGTAGTACATACTTCATTTTTGTATACTTTTGTATCATGTTATATCATCAATGTTTTTCATAGGAAAGAACTGAAAATTCAAAGAGATGCGAGCAAAACAACTTGATTTAGTGCATCGTACAAGTAGAAATTTTTTGCCGTTATTGAAGACGATTTGGTAAGAATAATATGTTAGGTTTATATCTTCTTTAAAATGTGAGATAAATGTAGATGATCTATATTTGTTATTTTAAAGAAGCAAAAAAATACAACACCTGATGCAATTTCAAGGGCTTATGTTTGGATTCATGCATATGAAGCACGAAAGAAAAATTCAGAAGGGGAAGTTAAAGACTCAAAATAGTGGTAACAACACCTTCTTGTATATTTAAGCTCACTTTTGTTTGCTTTTATATTTTAGTACTTATATATCTCAAATTTGTGTTTTTCTAGCAACAAGTAAAGCAATACAAAAATGAGGAAGACCCTTCAATAAAGAATTCTATAACAAATGATGTTGTTGCTAAAGTACTTCGTCTGGATCCACGAGGAAGAGTAAGAGGGTTGCGATTTATAGCAAATCTTTCAAAAATGGATAGTCAAATTCATATGGGTAATAAAGTCTAAAGTTTAGAGAATGAATTGGAGAGCTTGAAGGGCTTGGTGAAAGATCTCTTTGTTCGGCTGGACAAATGAGAACATAACTTTGTAAGTTTATGAAATATCTATATTGACTCTTTTTGTCTTGTCTATGCACTTGATAACAAAATTTGATATTTGACCTACATAATATAATAACAATAGGAAAACTCAATTGTTCAATATTTGGCCAATGTGATAGTAAAAAGAAAATGCAAAAAAATCCCAATGATCAACTATCTTTTAATGAGAGATCCTTGGGACCGAAAAAACCACAGGCGACCGGAGGGAGCTTTGATTTTTTTATTTCACAGTCTTTCTTTTTTCTTAGTGATTGGAAAGGTAAGCCCTCGGTATGTTATCAAAAATGGAAGGCAATCAGAGTGAGCAAAAAGCAAACAAAAGGAAGATAGCGAGAGAGCACAAAACAAAAAAGCATTCAAATTTCTGCTAGTGACGGAGCACAAAACAAAAAAAGCAACAAAGCAAGTGCAACAAATATAAAAGATCCAAGTGAAGGAGCACAAAGAAGATGAAATTAATTAGCAAGTGGTGCACCTCGAATGCCTTCGAGTAATTTGGTAGAAACAATATCAACTATGCCGTCACAACCCTCTTGAGTGCCTTAAATGCCTCCTCATACTTAAGCGTCCATCTGCATGCCCGATCCTTCCGTAACAGATTGGTGAGAGGTGCTGCTATAGCGGAGTATCTCCTGATCCTTCCGTATGGATTGGACCTTCATGCTGTCCATCCATATTTTTTCATCCTATTCCAGTGCCCAAGAATGTAACCTCTTCTTGTGCGAAGGAGCACTTCTCCCGCTTGACGAGCTAGTTTTCCCTCAGCACCTGGAAACTGTTTACAAATGCTAGATATGCTCCTCCATTGCTTTTGAGTACACGATGATATCGTCGAGAAAGACTAGGACAAACCGAACCAAGTAAGGATGAAAGAGCTTGTTCATCAAAGTATAACATATCGCATGAGCATTGTTTAAACCAATGGGCATAACCAAAAATTCGTATGCTCCATAACTCATGACGCATGCCGTCTTTGCCTCGTCCCCTTCCGCAATTCGGAATTGATAGTATCCCAAGCGTAGATCGAGTTTGGAGAAGTATCGTGCGCCTTCCAGTTGGTCGAACAAGTCTGCCACTAGTGGGATGGAATATTTGTTCTTGATAGTCACTATATTTGGTGCACGATAGTCGATGTAGAGACGAAGGCTTCCATCCTTCTTGATGTAGCGTAGAATCCTAGTCCCTCTAGGATTCCTTTTCTTTTCCCCTTCCCTCTTGGATTCCTTTTTCTTTTCTTTACTTTTTTTATAATGCTATTTATGATAGGATTCTTATTTTAACATTATCTTTTATTAGGATAGATTTCATCTTTATTTTATTAGGATTAGGTTGTCACAAAAGTCCTATAAATAGGCACCTTTTGTATGCAATTGAGAACAACTTTTAATCAATAAAATTCTTCTTTAAAGTTTGACATTTGTTCTCTTATTTTTTTGGTCGTGGACTCGACTATTTCGTGGATTCGGAAGCCCCTCGCTTGAGGTTTTCAAGCAACTTTCGTGTAGACCCCTCAAAAGTCCCTCCGTCGGAGTTTTTGTGGCACCGCTTTGCTTTCACCAAGCAATTCAGTTATCGTCATCACCGATCGACTTGGCCATTGCCAAGAACGAAGGTAAGCTCATTCCGCTATCCCGCTGCGTCAAGTGGTATCAGAGCCCCATAGATTGTAACACCCACTTTTCTAAAATGAGATGAATTTTGAACTTTTATAAAATTTTATCATTTAATAATAGGATTTATGATTTATGGAAATTTTTAATTAATTTAATACTATTTAAAATTGGTGAATTATAATTTTGATGTGTTAGCTAGTGAACCCTAGAACTGTTGAGCCTAGAGACTAACCATGACCATGGGACCTAACCATGTGATTAGAATAACTATTTACAACTTTTTCGGGTAAGGGTATTTTGATCATTTTGTGACTTTTGAATTATTTAGGATTTTGATTAATTAGTAAATTTTAGATTATTTTAATAATGTTTAAATTAATGTATTGTGATTTTGGTTATTTTTCATATTTTAATATTTTGGGAATTTTTTATATTTTAATATTGATTTTACGGGATTTGTTTAGTCGGGTTTGAGTTTCGTCTCGTTCCGACTTGTATTGTGACCCGGGTAGCTTAAACTCTAGATGGGACCCAATATTATGTTAAGCATAGCCTACAAAACCTAACATTTAAGTTAGTTAGTTAGACTAATTTTTATCATGTTAGAATGGTTAAGTTAGAGACTTAAAACTAGATCCTTTTGATCCCAAACTTGAACCTAGTCTAAACTTAACGATATGAGACTAGAGAGGGGCAATTAGGAAATTTCCCATTAGCCCTAATGGACTCTTTATGGTAGCCACCTTTAGGGGAGAATGATTCATTTTATTCATTACAATCTTGCCTCTTTTATTTTTCTTTTGTTCTTCCCTAATTTTAGAGAGCCTTCCCTTTGATTTGATCTCTAAATCAAATCATTCCTTCACCAAATCTTCCCTCAATCATTCCCATTTTCCAACGAAAGGGTGCTACCAAGGATTGGAAGAGAAGTGCAAGGAGGAGTGTCCACTTTGAGGGATCTTCGTATCGGAGCCGTGTCCTAAAGGATTTCATTGGGATTCCACTCCAAATAGGTAAAACTCATCCTCTAAATCGATTTTCTTTGCATATAAATTAGTTTTGAATCTGTAGGATCCATCCTCATACATGTGTCCCCTTTAGATTCAAATTTGAGGCCATTTGGAGCTCTCTTGAGGATTTTAGATATGTGTCTTGTCTCCTACATGATAGATCCCAAATTAGGACACCCCATGTGTATGTTTGTATGCTAATAGTTTAAATAGATATTTAAATTCAATTTTAGAATGGTTAGAGAGTGCATTGATCTTAGTTAGGATGGTTAGAATGAGTTTCATTTGGATACCTATGTTGGTATCCAAGTATCTTGGCCTACATGTGTTTATTTTGTCCAAAACAACTCAAATTCGTCATAATATTCATCCACGTTTTTATTAACCAAAGTAACTTAGAAATATCATAACTTTTAGCTTAGAACTCCAATTATTTTTTTATTTTTTTAAAAGAACCGTATCAAAGTTAGCTTTCCAAATATATATTTTAATAAGCCAAATTCGTTGTGGAACTTTCTGTAAAATTATTTGAGTGTCAGTTGTCCGAAAGACAAACGTGTTTCGGTGTTTTTTGCAATTTTGGGAGCTTCCGAATACGAAAATGTGATCCATTTGAAGTTTCGGAAAGCTAACACGAAGGGCTATGACATACTTTAATTCTAGAATTTAGTGAAGACCCAATTGGTACAATATTGGTTTTAAGTAGAAGAGTGACTATACGACATAGGCATTTTATGTAACCTATGAGCCTATGTAGTATGGATATTAAATGAATGTAGAGTATGTAATGCCTGATATGTTAGATGAATGAAATGATATATATATGATATGTATCATCTTCAGATTTATTTATATATATGGTTGAATGCAAGCATGTAGGAATGCAATCAATGTAATGTATATAAGTAATGCATAAATGCATGAATGAAAGAATGATATACAATGTATGCATGAAAGTATATAATGAATGCTAGATATGAATGCAAGGTATACATGCAATGATAGATATGAATGCATAATGTATACATAATGTAATGCAATATATAATGATAGCATGTATGGTAATATAGAATATATGATGCAAGCATGTATATATCTACTGTTTTCCCTTTTTCTTACATTTTTCCTTCCCTTCCCTTTTCATTTTAGTTTTTTCTATTTTTTCCCCTTCTATTTTTACATGTTGTATACATTGTATATAATATATAGATGCATGTAAGTATGTAATATGCATGAATGACATGTATGTAATGAAAATAAGTATATGTATGCAACTTAATGATATGTGAATGGATATAATGCCTGAACTGAAGTATGCATGTATATAGGATATGAATGAATGATATATATGTGTGTTAAGGTAATGTAATGTATGTATTCACATATATTTTGAGTTAAATATATGAGTTTGTATGCATATATTATATATATATGCATGTATGCAGGAATGAATATAATATAATGTAGATATGCATATATGCTATGTATGTAGGCATGTATGGAATGTATGTATGTATACATGATATGTATGTATGCATGTATGCAATGTAAGTATGTATGTATTTCTATAAACTAAGTTAACCTATAACCTTTTACACACATGCATTCACACACCCTTCGACACCATGTATCCCATGTCACATACACCTACCTATCACTAAATCTGAGAACATTAACACATATCCTTTCACACACATGCCAAACACACACACACACACACACACACACACACACACACACACACACACACACACACACACACACACTCTTACTCTTTTATCTCTCATTCTCTCTCTCTCTCTCTCTCTCTCTCTCTCTATATATATATATATATATATATATATATGTATGTGCCTATATATATAGCTTTTCTATATATATCTATGTAAATGAAAATATGAATGTAAATAATATATATACATTATATGTCTATGTTTGTGTTCCTTGTTAGCTTATGGTTTAGTTTTGTGCTTGGTTTAGCAAGTGACTTACGCTACGAGTTAGTAGCTATCTTGGATACTTGATTTGCGTAGACTTAGTTTATTTAGACCTAGAATTGACTAACCTAGACTAGTTGACCATTGTTGACCCAACCCTAGCTAGTTTGACCATCGTTGACTAGACTTGACTAGTTTGACTTTATAGTTGACCAGAGTTGACCAAGAGTTGACTTTGATCTAGATTGACTTAGACTCATGTAGATTGCATTATAATTTTAATTACCATATAAATTACACTCTTTATAACCTGTGTTGCTCTAACTAGGACTCTGTTACTCCAGTTGGCCATCTTTTCATATCAACTGTTCAGGGTATCAGGCGAGTACATTCTCTGACCGTTTCATACTTGATAGGATTTACATTTACGTTCTAGATTACTTTACTTGATCCTGTCATGATGTTAACACAGATTGGTACTATATGGATCCCTTTATGAGATGTTATCCCCCTCGGGAGCATCGGGTTATAATATGTCATGTGCGTTTCACTTTCATCATGTACTCCGGTGCTTTCACCATTCATGTGCACTCTCGTGATTCATGTACTCTCATATTCACGGAGCCCTCATGTATACAATCATGTGCACCCTATTATGGGCCTTTATGTGATATCATGTGCAATAACATAACCTGTCTAGATCCTTGTATATTGATTGGGGTACGGAGGAGTATAAATGGTCATGTGAACAATTTTAAAGTAGTATACTTATGTGCAAACTCTTAGATTACTCATGTGCAAATTCAAGCCGTTCACATGTTCATCTTGTACTCTAAATCACTAGTTCACTGTTAGTTCTCTATTTATAGTATCTATTTACATTACAGCTCTCTCTTTTACTTTATGTATATTCTGCAGCATTTCATGTATCTTTATTACATATTTATATATCCTGTCATATTATGAGCTGCGTGAGTTATACTATGCTCGCTCCAGTCTTGACTGAAACTGTTGAAAATTTTACAAACGATACTAAGGAGTTCTATCCCACTTATTACGGAGCAGGCCTAGACGACACATGTGAGCTGGACTCTCAGGAGGACCCAGCACTTGCAAACGATACTACCCCAGTAGACTAGGCTAGTTAGCTAGACTAGTTTCTATTATCTTCATGTCTTGTCAGATACACTTATATTTATTTAGAGATTGTATTCTGGGTTTGTGGAGATGTTTATCTTAGACTTTTAGCTATCTCTTTATCTTGTATTTATCATCTGTGGATTCTGTGTTATCATCTATTCTATCTCATCGTATTTTCTTCCTTAGTTGTGATTGAGTTGTACTTATTATGTCACCTCCATTCGGAGTGTATATACTGTACAGGTACCTTATAACTGTTAGATGTATGTGACCTAGAACAGCGTTCTACTGTCGACACTGCACCGTAGGCTGGACGTACCCACTTCTCGTGCCCCTACACTGGGTGCGGGTCATGACACATTTTTAGTGGTGGCCCATACAGGCCGAGATTCACATTTGGGCGAAGTCGTGGTAGTACGACGATTAGTTGTACTGCTGCGCACCTGCGATTAGAGTTAAGGAATAGGTCTTAGAATGAGAGGATACTCAATCACTGTTAGGATTTCTTGAGAGATTCCTGGGATAACCCATAAGAATATTATTTTATCTTCGATTTGAAATATATTTTTTCCTTGATTTGATTCACCCTTACTTCCTGTTATTGAATTTGATTTTGATGGATTATTGTTGAATTTTGAATCTTGATGTTAGTTGTTGAATTTGAGTTTGTATTTATATATATATACATACATCTTTTTGGAATTAAGGTATAACCTAATAACATACTAGTTAAGGACAGTGAGAAAAGTAAAAGTCTACTTTATTTATGGAGTTTAGAATTTATCGTAGTCATATTTGCTAGCATGACAAGGACGTAGAGCCTGATTTAGATATACTTATCCTAGTTATAAAATCTAGATTTTCTTGCAGCCATACCGGGTGGCACGGTAAGAATTCTAGATAACATGACTATAGGGTGTATACCTTCGTTATGGACTCTATTGTTTATTGCAGCTATGCTTACTGGCGTGGCAAAATTCTGACAACATAATTTCAGGAAGACGTGTATGGTATCAGATTTTATCTTAAATGGGTTCATTTCTTTTTAATAATTGAGGAAGAACAGATTTTATCGTTATTTCTTTCTTGCCATTATTTCTTGTATTACTATTTTTAAAAAATAAAATAAAATAAAACTGTCCTGATTACATCAATCACCTGTCTCGTATCTAATTCTGTCAGCTATACTTTGAAACCCTTTAATCTCCATATCTTTTTACCTTCGAAAGGTCGAGGAAGTAACGTAAATCATCTAACTTGAAAAAGACTTGATTTGTTATCTTGTGATAATCTTGCTGGGGTATATATGATGGACCTTGATATAGGTTTGGGATAGAGATGCGACTGAATTTGAGGATGAAATCAAGAGAGTTATATTATCAATTTAGGAACAATCATACTTAGAGAAATCTTTTGGGTATGAATAATTCATAGATGTATTTCATAACTGATAAGGATATTCGAGGTCAAATTAGTTTCGAGAACTTGGATAAATTTTGGTTATTGATTCTTAAGACGTTGCATTTTAAGGCTATGATGTTAAATTTAGGAATTTAGTAATAGAGAAGAGATTTTAACTATATTCAATGATGATACGAAATTGAATAAGATATTGTAAGAAAAGGCTAGAAACAGGAAGAACGTAAGGATTTTGAGTTATATAAAATATAGAGATTTTGTGAAAATTTTAAAGTTTAGGAGAATAATATTGAAGGTGTACGTTAAAGGAAATATGAAGGTTGAATTTATAATAAAGAATAGGTTTTGTAAGACCTAGTGGGTTTAGATTTAAATAATATAAGGAGAGTAAATTGAATATGTTCAAGGATTATATAAAACTTGATTTAGAGGCTTCGGATCCAATTTAGGACAAGGTGGAAGAATTTGGATTTATGATGATTAAGTGGTCAGTTTTGATTCCTAGTAAGAAGGGTATGCTTCATGAATAATGTTTCGGAACTTAGACATTTAGCCTATGGTGATCATGGCAAGGTCAAATCTTTATGATGGAAGGATATAATTTTGATGATAGTCATATAAAGGTTGATTTTTATATTGGAACTTGTGAGATAAAAACATGATTGGCAAATGATAAACTTGATAGTATCAGGGAGAGATGATTAACTTGACTTTCCTATGAAATCTTTTCTCTTGTTTTCCCTTTTAAATGAAAAGTTTGACTTATTCCATATCTTTGAATCACCCTTTAAAAGTTTTCAATATCATTGAATCCTAGCCTCCTTAATCACGACCAATCGACTTTGATCATCTTTTCTTATCATATTAATACCTTGGGTCCTACTCAATTGAATTAAATTTAATTGTGACCTGAATCTCCATCCTTGTATGCTCGTTCCCAGACTTTGATAACCTTGTCCTCCATATTGCCTAAATCATGATTACCCAGAATTGATCAACTTAGATCGTATCGAGACTAAATTTTCCTAATATATATTGTGATTGGATTTCAATGCTATTAACTTTCGTTCTTTAAACTTTTGATTTTGATTTTTCTTTGAATAGTACCCCTTTATAGATAATTACTAGTTATCTTTATTTTATTTTTGATAATTACCAGTTTTCATATAGGATGGTAGACTGTCTTACAGCCTTGATGATTTGTTGTTTCTGTAACTTTTCCAGTTTAGCACCCCAGATTACTTGTATATTTTGATACCCTATGACCGTTTTGGTTTAGCATGACTATTATACCTAGATGAGACTTTCAACTGCTACCATATGCCATGACCCTGTATGCCATTCTTTTAAATTTTATGATTTAGGTAAGTTCTGAGACTTTGATTGTTGGGGACGAGACTCTAAAAGAAGTACGACCATCTTAATTTCGAAGACGAAATTTTCTAAGGAGGGTAGACTTGTAACACCCACTTTTATAAAATAAGGGTAATTTTGAACTTTTGTAAAAGTTTATTATTTAATAATAGGATTTATGATTTATGGGAATTTTTGATTAATTTAATACTATTTAAAATTGGTGAATTATAATTTTGATGTGTTAGCTACTGAACCCTAGAACTGTTGAGCCTAGAGACTAACCATGACCATGGAGACCTAACCATGTGATTAGAATGACTATTTACAACTTTCTAGGCTAAGGGTATTTTGGTCATTTTGTGACTTTTGAATTATTTAGAATTATGATTAATTGGTGAATTTTAGATTATTTTAATAATATTTAATTTGATGTATTATAATTTTGGTCATTTTTTATATTTTAGGAATTTTTTATTTTAACATTGATTTTATGAGATTTGTTTAGTCGGGTTTGAGTTTCGTCTCGTTCTGACTTGTATTGTGACCCGGGTAGCTTAAACTCTAGATGGGACCCAATATTAAGTTAAGCATGGCCCACAAAATCCATACCGGGGAAGAGACAACACATATTCTTTCCTTCAAGATGGACGACGTCTCACTCTTCATCCATTAGCACTGGGTTATATTCCCAAGACCAGTCCACAACAACAAAAGACCATAATGATTGTTGATGGTCAAGAACTTGAAAGCGGTCTTGAGAAACAAGAAGAACTCTATGCGTTGGTTGTATCGGGTAAAGCTGAAGTATTCCATACCAACATTCCTGAAGTAGTCCAGCCTTTACTACAAGAGTTCCGCGACAACATGCCGAATGAACTGCCTAGCGAATAGCCACCAGTGAGAAACATTCAACATGAAATAGATCTCATCCGAGGTTCTAGACTTCCAAATGTTCCACATTATCAGATGAGCCCCAATGAATGCAAAATCCTCCAAGGCCAAGTTGAAGAATTGGTCCAAAAGGGCTTGATCAGAGAGAGCCTCAGTCCTTGTGCAGTTCTCGTCTTGCTAGTGCCAAAGAAAGACGGGTGGTGGCGTATGTGCATCGACAGTCAGGCTATCAATGGCATCACCATTATGTATTGCTTTCCCATCCCTCGACTAGAAGACATGTTGGATATGCTTACTTGGTCTAAAATTTTCTCAAAGATCGATTTAAAGAGCGGATACCATCAAATCAGAATTCGACCTGATAATGAATGGAAAACTACTTTCAAGATGCGTGAAGGTCTCTACGAATGGCGTGTTATGCCTTTCGGACTTTCAAATGCACCAAGCACGTTCATGTGCCTTATGAATCAAGTTTTGTAGCTATTGATAGGAAAGTTCGTAGTCGTCTACTTTGACGATATCTTGATCTATAGCCAGAGCCAAACAGACCATCTGAAGCACCTTAGGGAAGTTCTCAAACTTCTCCGAATTAATAAACTCTATGTCAATCTCAAGAAGTGTAGCTTTCTTACTAACCAACTCATTTCTTGAGATTTTCTATTAGCGCCAGTGGCCTCAATATTGATGAAGAGAAGATTAGAGCAATTCGCGGCTGGCCCACTCCAAAGACAACGACTGAAGTATGAAGCTTTTATGGCCTCGCCAATTTTTACCGACGATTCATTCGTAACTTCAGCTATTGTAGCACCATTGACAGAATGCATAATGAAATAAAAATTCATCTGGACTCTTGAAGTTGAAGCCAGTTTCATACTCATCAAGGAGAAGGTATCTACGGCGCCTGTCCTATTACTGCCCAACTTTGACAAGCTGTTTGAAGTCGAATGTGATGCCAGCATAGTAGGCGTTGGTGCTGTACTAATACAAGAAGGAAGACCAATTGCCTTTCATAGCGAGAAGCTAAGTGAAGCTCAACAAAAATGGTCAACTTATGAGTAGGAGTTCTACTCGATCATACAAGCCATCAAAGCATGGGGGCACTACCTCATCCAACGGCCATTTGTCCTACATACAGAAAATAAAGCTTTATCTTTCATAGACAATCCCTGTAACACAAATTGAATGCATCTAGATTGATTCAGTTTCTTCAGCGCTTCTCCTATACCATCTAGCACAAGGCCGGAGTTCAGAACAAAGTAGCAGATGCCTTAAGCCGTCGAGCCGACCTCCTCATCACTTTACATCAAGAGGTCATCGGGTTTGAATACCTCAAGGAACTCTGCCCAGAAGACAAAGATTTTCAACAAGCATAGGAAGATTGTCAACCAAACGGAGCTGTAAATGGATATCACATCCAAGAAGGCTATCTCTTCAAAGAAAATCAGTTATGCATTCCTCGTACTTCCTTGTGGGAACATATTATTAGAGAGCTCTATGGTGGAGGTGGAGGTGGACATTTCCATCGAGATAAGATGCTAGCCATAACCGAAGAAAGATATTATTGGCCGTAATTGAGAAAAGAAGTTGAGGGACATGTCCGCAGTTGTCCTATATGCCAAGTTGCTAAGGGCCAAGAACATAATACTGGTCTTTATATGCATCTTCTAATTCCCGAAGGACCTTGGAAAGACATTTCCATGGACTTTATTCTTGGCTTACCACGAACACATTGCGGTGCTGATTCTATCTTTGTCGTGGTAGACAGATTCTCTAAGATGGCACACTTTATTCCATGTCGTAAGATATCCGACGCGACTCATATTGCTATCCTTTTCTTTCGAGAAGTCATACGTCTTTATGGTGTGCCAAAGTCAATCACTTCAGATAGAGATACTAAGTTTCTGTCATATTTCTGGAGAACATTATAGGAAAGATTAGATACATCACTACAATATAGCAGTACTAGTCACCCACAAACAGACGGACAAACAGAGGTCGTGAACCGCACACTTAGAAACATGTTGCGAAGCTTAGTTGGAACACGACCTAAGCAGTGAGATCTGGCTTTATCGTAGGCTAAATTTGCTTATAACTGCATGCTTAACAGATCAACTAGAAACGTATCGTTTGCCATTATCTATTCACATCAGCCACAACATATTTTGGACCTCGTCTCTCTGCCTAAGACTTCGGGTCAAGACATTGGTGCTGAGCATATGTTAGAGTGGCATCAATTAATACATAATGAAGTGAAACAACAACTTGAAGAATCTTATACCAAATATAAAGCAGCTGCTGATCAGTGCCGCCGCCGTAAGGTCTTTCATGAGGGAGACTTGGTCATGGTTTACTTACGTAAGGAACATTTTCCTACTTGCTCCTACAACAAATTGGCGAAGAAAAAGATCGGACCATTTCAAGTTCTAAGCAAGCTAAATGACAATGCTTATGTGATTGATCTCCCGGAAGACATGCAGATCTCTCCAACCTTCAATGTCGCCGATCTTGACGAATACTTTCCACCGGGCGAACTGCTTTATTCTGATAAGAACTTAGGGACGAGTTCTTTTGAAGTAGGGGAGACAGATGTAGCGTAGAATCCTAGTCCCTCTAGGATTCCTTTTCTTTTCCTCTTCCCTCTTGGATTCTTTTTTTTCTTTACTTTTTTTATAATCCTATTTATGATAAGATTCTTATTTTGACTTTATCTTTTATTAGGATAGATTTTATCTTTATTTTATTAGGATTAGGTTGACACAAAAGCCCTATAAATAGGCACCATTTGTATGCAATTGAGAACAACTTTTAATTAATAATTTTTTTTTAAAGTTTGAGATTTGTTCTCTTATTTTCTTGGTCGTGGACTCGACTATTCCGTGGATTCGGAAGCCCCTCGCTTGAGAATTTCAAGCAACCTTCGTACGGACCCCTCACAAGGCCCTCCGTCGAAGTTTTTGCAGCACCGCTTCGCTATCACCAAGCAACGGTGGTCGAGTTATCGTCATCACCGATCGACTTGGCCATTACCAAGCATGAAGGTAAGACCGTTCCGCTATCCCGCTGTGTCACTTCTTCTTTTGGAATAGCACCGCACGTCATATAGGGCCTTTGACGGTCTGATAAAACCCGCATCGACAGCTCTTTTAATTTATTCTTCAACTCGTCGAGTCTAGCGAGGCCATGCAACATAGGGCCATGGGGGGCGGCTTTATGCCCAGCTCCAACTCGATGGTATGGTCTACATCCCTCTACAGAGGTAGCCTCTTCGAAAGCTCCTTCGACATGACGTCGCCAAACTCTATAAGTACATCATTAACCTCAGACAAAAGATTCCCCTACACGGGTGCTTCCTCCGTCTTGAGCATTGCTAGATATGTCATCTCTTAGTACTGCATCCCCTTCTTAAGCTGGATGGTAGAAAGGGCCTTTTACTTTGTGGACTCACCTCATACCACGTTTACCATGCATAGGGATCCCTCCTCCATGACCTTGAAGACTCTTAGATGAGGCATTGGAACCGCCTTTACCGTTGTGAGGAAGTCCATCCTGAGGATCATTTTGAACTCATCAAGTGGTGCGCTTGTGAGACTGGTGAGACTCATCCAGTCTTCTACTTGGATCTTCACTCCCTTGGCTACACCATATATGGGGCAGGCCTCTGAGTTGACCGCCTTTATCCTGCTCGAGTCTTTTTCCAATAATAGGCCCAAGCGTTGGACCTCCGTGTCCGAGATAAAGTTATGGGTTGCCCCTGTATCCACCATCGCCCTCGTATTATGGCCGTTGATCTTCACGTCCACATATATTAATTTTTGACTCGGGGCTTTGGTCATGGTGAGCTTGCTCTTTAAGGTATTGAGCAGGTACAAGGCACCCATATGAGCCACTATCATAGGCTCATCATCCTCAGCCTCCTCGCCTTGTATTGCGTTTACCCTATTTCCTTTGTTCTTCCAGCTACGTGCGAAGTGGTTTCCTCTACACACGAAGCACTCGATCTTTCGCTCCGTCGGAGGCTCCACAGTCTACTTGTCCTTTTGTAGGGATCCCTTTATGTTGTTCATCTTGTCTCCCCAGCATTGAATTTGGTGGTGATCTTTACCTTGGGCTTAGACGTATCGGTCCGTCGATACTCCATCAGCTTTTTGGCCGCTACAATGACCGTGTTAAGATCTGAGACACGTTGCCTCTGTAACCCCTGTGTCGTCCATGGTTGAAAACCGGCTAGAAAGAAGAACATGCGATCTTCTTTGCCCATATTTGAAATGCCAAGCATCAGGCGGGTGAACACTGCCGCATAATCTTTGAAGGACCTTGTGTGCTTGAGTTGTCGCAAGCTCCGCCTCGACACAAACTCTACGTTCTTTGGGTAGAACTAGGACTTGATCTCCATCATGAGATCTTTCCAAGTCTCGATCGAGCAAAGTCCCTTTTCTTCCTCGATGCACCTGTGGTGCCACAACAGCACACCATCATCGTATTTACCTTATCGGTCTCATCCTCGATACGAAATGCCTTCATGTACCGTTCGATATTCGAAATGAAGTTAACCACTTCCTTCGTGTCTCGTACGACGTTGAAGGACTTGAGTTCTAGACACTTCACTTTCGGGGCCGTCTCCCTACTTGGAGTTGCACCAGCAGCAATGGCCTTTTTTAGGATCATCGTCTTAGTTTTTAACTACTCGTACAGTTTGACAATCTCTGCCATCGTAGCCTTGCCTTCCTCCTCGAACAGATCAGCCTGTATCTTGCAAAGTTGCTCTCAGAATAATGCTATAGCATGGGTGACATCCTTCTCCAACCCGTGGGTGAATTCCTCGTAAACCGACTATTTTTGCTCCACTTACCGCTCGATGTCCATCACGCCTTTCTCCAAGATCTCCATACAGACTCCAATTTGCCAAAGGCACGTTCCATCGAAGGCTTCTTACTTTTTCCTTTCCTCAAGGGTTTTGCCTTCTCCTTAGGCGATCCGGGTTGCTTTTCATGGACGATCTCGGATGTCGACATCGGAACTATCAACCTGGCTCTGATACCTCTTGTTATGGACTTATTTTAGACTACACTTTGTCGCGTACGGTGCACTATCTTCTTCTTCGAAGACTCATGCAAGCCTTTCTGAACCTGCTTAGCTAGAACACTAAGAAATTAAAGAAGAGTGGAGCAAAAGAGAGACTTGTAACTATTCTTTATTGACTTGGAGAATGCTTACAAGTTTAGATAGGGAGGAACAAATGAAGCCTCCCACTTATTTATAGTGCCTGTAGAACTTAAAAGAAACTTCTGAAAACAAAATATTTTAGGGATTATTTCATATCTACTAAATTACAAAGAAGTTTCTAGTCCTTCTAGAAAGATCATAGGCCATCCAGAAGGATCTTGGGCCATCTATAATGACCTTAGGCCTTCCATAGAATTCTACCGTCTTCTAGAGAGTTTTGCCTAGAAAAATTTGTCATCTTCTAAATCATTCTGGATGCTTCCCGTATAGCCTTGGTCCGTGACAGGTTATGTAATTCTACCTCGGGTGGAGCACAACTTTTTGGGCATTACAGGAAGCTAATTTTGGTTTCACTTCATCCTGATGAAAATATATATGTTTAAGCTGGGCTAGGACTTGATCAATCATAAAAAAAAACTAAATGACCTGGGGCTGCCCTATGGTGGGGGGTTGTCCAAGTCTGAAGTCTTGTCAGACTTACCCCTTGCAATCTAGTTCTTACCATCCATAGTTGGGTCTGCCTGTTATGCACTATCAATATACATCTGTTCCCTTCTCCAGATGCATGCATATGCCTCTTATGAAAAGAAAAAGTCTACAATATAAAAAATTCCAGTAATGATATATAAAAATTAAGTTTTGAATTTGCAAGTAAAATTCAATATATCAAACTGAATGCCTACTAAAGATGAACATGCTTTATGGTGATCCAGATCGTAGATGTTTCTTCTTTTAGAGATTTGATCCTACTAGTATAAAGTCGGATATATAGGGAACTGAGAAAATCATAATTTCTCACTGCAAGTATTCTTCAAGAAAAGAAGAACGAACAAACATGCAAAAACACAATGATACAACCGTAAACACACAATAACAAATGCATAAATTTTTACATAAAATTTGAAATCTGAAGAAAATTACATGACGATCTAGAGTCCAACCATGATAAATTTTTACGAATAAATAGAAGATTACACTACTTCTAACAAACTTAATACACATATTTAAACATGAATCATAATTACTGCAAGATGTAGAATATGGAATAAAAATTTTAGATACAAATTATCGATACGAAATTTCGTGGAAGATCGTAAATTTCTAATGAGTCTTGTAGCATACCCAGTAGCCATATTCCTTGTTTCTCCTCATCAAACTTAACTCTCATCGCTGGCAACTGATCAACCACATACTGGAACTCATTTATGTTATCCATAATAGATGTATCGTCCTTGTACCTGAGACCTATCATCTGTCAGATTGAAAACAACTTATTGATGTCGGCCTTTTTGGAATATAAGAATCATGGTGTCTCCCGTAAGATAATTGTTGAGGATATAAGATTGTACAAAGTCTTTAAACGTTCTATTTCAGGTTAATTGGGCTTGAACAAATCATCTGATTCATTGGGTTTGAACTAACCTTCAAATTTGGTAAGTTGAACGAATTTTCATATTCGTTAGGTTTTGGATGTGAATTTTTGTTCAGATTCGATCACTTTCAGACTCGTTCTGACTGTTGGAAGAGGTACATGTTCATGAAAAAACATGAGAGTTTCTATATAAAGTCAAGTTTACCCAATTCTCAAACATCACAAATCACACAATCACAAGCATAACACAAATTAACACTACTGAACAAGAAGAAAAATTTAGATTTATTGTCTTCATCTTTCGCTCAAGGTTTTGTTGTATCCTGGGAATTATACCCTTGAACTCGACAACAAATTCTTTCCGAGTGGGGGTGGATAATTTTTTAAAAAAATTATATACATATACGCCTTAAGCCATTTTCTTTTTATCTCTATTATTTTTTCTAACAATTTTAGAAAGTTATTCCTCTACTACTTTGGAGACTAAGATGAACATGGCTTCAATTAAAGTATGAACTAGTATCTGATCAAACTTGATTAATTTGATGGAAACAATTTCACTCGCTGGCAAGACAAGAAGACATTTCTATTTACTGCCCTAGAATTGTCATATATCTGAGTGTAGACTTGGTGCCTCTTACTGAACCAAAAGAAGACGATTCTGAAGACATAGCGAAGGCCCATGCAAGGCGTAATGAAAATACACTGCTATGCCACAGTCACATTCCAAATGCTCTCATCGCTTATATGACTTCTACAAGGAGATGAAAATGCCACTAAAAATTAGAACACAGTACAAAATAAATAAAAGTTACAAGCAGAAAGTACAAACAAGTTTCTCATTACTGAATATTTGATTTTCAAATGGAAGATAGGAAACAAATACTTAGTCAAGTGCATGAACTACAAGGCATTGTATTTAAAATTAGTACAATCGATATTAACCTTCTTGAGTTATTCCAATTTAGTGCTATCATAGCAAAACTTCCACCATCTTAGAGTAACTACATGTAGAGGCTTTTCCACAAAACAAAGGATTTTACATTAGAACAAAATCGAAATTATCTTTCTATTGAAGAAGAATCTCACAATTCAGAAAAAGAAGAAGCATCCTTTCAACGGGACGACTCCCACATTCAAGAAAAGATAGAAGAAAAATGACAAGTGTTACAATTGTGGCAAACATAGCCATTATGCAAAGGAGTGTCGTACTCCAATGAAGGCTGCAAACATGCATGGATGAAGAAGATATTGTGGCCATCATGACCAAGATTAATATGACAGATACCTCTGATGGGTGGTGGTTTAATTCTGCAACAACTGTCCATGTCTGCAAGGACAAGTCGCTATTGAAAACCTATGAGGTTGTCATGGTCAAGAGGTTCAAATAGGAGAGCATAATCTGAGTTACTGGAAGAAGGAAGTGTTGTCCTAGACTTCACTTTTGGAAAAGTTCTTACTCTTGTTAATGTTCTTTTATGTTTCAAACACTATTAAGAACTTGGTCTATGTTGATCTTGCGTGCAAGGTAGGATTCGTGTTTTCTTTGAGTTTGATTAGGATATTCTAATCAAGAATGAAACGTTTGTTGGTAAGAATATGGTTATAATGGAATGTACAAGCTAAGTATCAATAAAGTCGCATCTATTTATATCATTGAGTGTTTTGATTTATGGCATGATATATTAGTACATTTACATTACAAATCCCTTACAACATGAGTAAACTTGGTTTTTAATTAACATTAAAGGTACTGTTTGTGACAAATATAAAATTTGTGCACAAGCTAAAATTATAAAGAAACCATTTGCTGGATTAAAAAAACTTCTAAATTTTTTGATTTAGTGCATTCTGACATATGTTAATTAAATGGTGTTGACCCGAGGTGGAAGAAAATACTTCATTACGTTGAAAGCCTTCTAATCGAGCACACTTAAACGGGGCCCGCAGGACCCTGATCTTGATCGGTGTACCATCCGAGAACTAGTCAGATAGTACCTTATGTGTATTTTATGTGAAATAAAGATAAAGCTTTTAGTAAATTTCAAATTTACAAAGCGGAGGTCGAATGCTAATTAAATAAGCAAATTAAAATATTTTGAAGAGATAGAGGCTTAGAATATTTTTCAAACGAGTTCGATAATTCTTTGAGTTGCATGGAATCATACATGATCAGTCTGCACCTTATACTCCACTGCAAAATTGTTTGTCCGAAAAAATTCGTACTTTGGTAGAAATGGTAAATTATACAGTTGTAAAGTCTATTTTATCTTTAAATTTATAAGGTGAAGCATTAATTATAGAATTGCATCCATAATGACTAATATATGTCCTCATAAAAGTATAAAAAGAAAGAAAATCGAATTTGTCGTATCTCAAAATGTGGGGGCGCTTGACTTATTATAGGTCGATGGTCCAAAGAGGACTAAATTGGTCCTAGAGCATTAAGAAGTATATTTATGGATATGTTGAATATAGTGAAGCATATAGGCTTAATGACATGAATTCAAACAAAATTGTTGAATCTCGAGATGTTGAATTTTTTTGAAAGCAAATTATATAAAGATTCCAAAGTTGTAGATAATCCTAGTAGAAGCTATTCTAATGTTGAGGTCCATTCTAACTTAGAAATAGAATCTCAAGATAGGACACCCTTGGCTCTTCTCCTAGTGAAGAACCTAGGAGAACTAAATGATAGAGAAAAGAAAAGATATACACCATAATTATATCTTATCTAAAGCTTTGGTTTTTCTAGTTAAAGGAGACAGAAAAAAATTAACAAATAAAATTCCAAGTTTTTTAAACATTGAAGAGGATCCAAAGACTTATATTGAAGCAATTAGATCTAGAGATATTGCCTTTTGGAAGGAAGCAATAAATGATGACATGTATTCCATAATATCTTAATAAAACTTGAAATTTTGCAAATTTGCCTCCAGGGTCTAAACCTATTGGATATAAAATAAAATGAAAATATGACCCTAATAATTTTGTACAAACTTTTAAGGCCCGACTTGTGGCTAGTTATTTGATACAAAGGAAGGAATATATTAATTTGATACATATGCACCAGTACAAAGGACAACATCTCTCTGAACTCATGTTGCAATATTCTCAATATATAGTTTACATATTCATCAAATGGATGTAAAACTACCTTTCTTGAATGGTAATATAAATGAGAATTTTTATATGGAGCAACCAGAAGGAATTTTTTTCCTTCCCAGTAACGAAAAGAAGGTTTGTAAATTAAATAAATATCTATATGGCTTGAAACAACCAACAAAACAATAGCATAAAAGTTTGACACATCCATTTTATCGTTTAGGTTCGTTCATAATAGTGTTGATAGGTGTGTTTTTCTAAGTACAAAAGAATATGGTATAGTTGTATGTTGATGATATGCTTATTATTGGAATAAATATCTTTGGCATTTTTGAAACTAAGAAGTACTTAGCTTCAGTCTTTAAGATGAATGACTTGGGTGCAGTTGATACTATCTTATTACAGTTAGAAAGCATGATCGAGGATATGCTTTAAGACAAACACATTACATCAAAAAATGTTATCAAAATTTAAGCATCTTAATTTTAAATAATTTAACAATCCTTTTGATTCAAGTATCAAATTGAAAAAAAAAATTCAAGTTGCACAATTGCTAAACTTAAATATGCTAGTGCAATTAGTAGTCTAGTTTATTTTATGAATTGTACTAGATCATGTATTTCTTTTTTTGTGTGCAAACTAAGTATATTTATTAGTAATCCAAGTGGAGAACATTAGAAGGACATAAGTAGAGTGTTTGTTTATCTTAAGAAAACCATTAGAGTTGGCCTTTTCTATAAAAATTTTCCTGCAGCACTTGATGGATATACATATGCTACTTGGATCACCGAAGTTAGCCTAATGATTGTATTATGTATTTGAATATGGCTAATCAATTAAGTTTAATATTATTATATCACTAATATTCATACAAATTGATACTTAAACTTAACATTGTTCTAATGTGCATTAAATTATTCATACCTGCTACCATGCATGTTGCTTTGTTCGTGTAATATGTAATTGTAGAGATGAAAGATCGAATATGGACATATCTAATGAAGAAATCATGATGGGCCAAAGATGGCATTACACCGCATGATTTCTTTGGACCGCCTGGAATATCTCTGGAGCCTTGCACTTGGGGATTCGGGGGTGAAACGTCCAAAACATAATCAGATTTCATGATCTGTTTATCTTTGAACAATTTTCATGAAAAAAGGAATCTTCAAGTTTCCTAAAGTATTAGAAGATTATCATCATTAAAGTAATCTTAGTTGTTCTCACTTATTATGTATTTTACCTTTAATAGGACTCAATGTACATCAGGTTCGCAGTTAGCACTAGAGAGCTTAAACCAAATCCTACCCACTATATTTCAGTCCATCATATAAACCGGTCCAAAGGTAGATACTTGATCCAAAACCCAAATTGACTAAAACAAGTTCTAGTCCTATGGATACCAAACTCGGGCCGAACTCGGTCCCCTTAAGACCTAGTTTTGGCTTACTTGTTTATCCCAGAGATCAGGGTTCCAATGTTCAACTATATAAACGTTTGGGGACCAAACTCTGCCCGAACTTGATCCCATATTGGGCTATAGAGTTTCACTCATTTTTTAATCATCTCTCACTTTCAAACCTTATTCATTCTAAGCTAGAAACCTTCATATTTCCATGATCAACTCCTAGCCCTAGTGCCAAGGACAATCTCAATTTGAATTTTTCTAGAATTGTAAAATCTTGGTTTTCAATTTTCTTTCCATTCAAGTATTTGAAGTCAGCAAGCTCTTCGGATTAAAGCTTGTGGTTATTTGAAGTCGGCTAGTTCTTCATATCAAAGCTTGTGGTTGTAAGAAGTCGACATGCCCTTCGGATCAAAGCACGTGATGTATGTTATTACTTAATAGTAGATTAACGATGTAGGAGCATGGGTCACACACCTTAGAAAAAATAAACAGGGAGTGCCTCACGCCTCATTTTGTACCAACTTGGCATTGGGCTACTCATGCCTCTTTAAAATATCGTGACAGTCATGCCTTACCTAGGCTTCATGTTGCCTATGTTCTTTCCTCGATCCTTGTGTAAGAGACGGCCAAAAGTCAGAGTCATGATTATTTAGGCGTGCCCCCTCCCTACTCGTGCCTCACTCATACGAGCGTGCCTGTTTCGTCAAGTTACCGACCATGCCTCTCAGGATAATTTTTGAGACTACATTTAAAGAGTTTAATTCCTTGAAGATACTAGCGTGATGCTTCGATTCTCATGTAGAGATTGTACACAAAAGTCAAGGATCATCCTCCGCAGAAACAGTACAGAAAGGTGCGTCAAACTTAGGCGTGTGTTTGACTTTCTCCCAGGCACACGTCAGGCTCAGGCGTGTATCGCTGTAGAAGCATGGAAAAGATGGAGTTTGTGCGGATCATCACTCCATGCGGCCAAGAGAAACCAAGTCGCAGAGGGAAGGCTCTCGGAGACCCCATGCGGCTAAGAAAACTAGAGCCGCAGAAGCAAGGCTCTCGAAGATCCCATGCAGCTAAGTTGATTCGAGCCGCAGAGGGAAGGCCCTCAAAGATCCCATGCGGCCAGGTAAAACCAAACCGCAGAAGCAAGGCTCTCCTTCGGCCAAGTAAAACCAAGTCGTAGAAGCAAGGCTCCCGAAGATCCCATACGGCCAAGTGAAACCAAGTCAAAGAAGCAAGGCTCTCGAAGGTCCCATGCGGCCAAGTGAAACCAAGACGTAGAAGCAAGGTTCTCGATGATCCCATGCGGCCAAGTGGAGCTGAGCCGCAGAAGAAAGGCTCCTAAGGCTACTATACGACCAAAATGATTCAGGCTCTACTTTGTTGGGGGGGAACACGTAGCAATTTGACCAAGTCTCAACCACCCAGATTTGCTACAACAAAAAAATCTCAACAACCCCCACCAGCTAGCAGCCCAAGATCGAGTCTTCATGTGCTGTTACAGACACGTGGCCAGGTGGCCCTCTTTGCGGCCCAAAATTTGATTTATGCAGGAATTACTATAAATAGCAGGTACCATACCTATGCTAAAAGTGGGCAATCAAAGGATGGCCAATTTCTTTAAGAGCAAAGACTGTGTCTGTTAGTCCAAGGAGTAAGGCAGAGTTGCTTCACTTTCCCGAGCCTCAGTCGTCGTCACCCAGAATCAAAAACAATTGTACTTAGATTGTTTCCTAGGATTTCTTTCTAGGCTCTCCTTTGTACTTTCAAAGTTTGTAATCAAATCGAGTTTCTTTGTAATTCTTGTTTCGATATTTAATGGCAAACACGATATGGGACACTCCTTTGTACTTTCAAAGTTTGCAATCAATTGTACTTAGATTGTTTCCTAGGATTTCTTTCTAGGCCCTCCTTGCCTCCCTAGCTTCGTCTGCAGCTGAAGGAGCGGATGCTCCTAGTAGATTGTTACCCAAAGGAGGAGCGGTCGTATTGGAGTCCACGTTGACTGCGGGTCCCAAGCTTGTTTGTCCAGGCATCCTTGCTGGTTGAGTCGACAAGGCAGCTTTGATTTCATCTACTGACTTGACCAAGGATTGGTGCATGGCATCAAGTACTTCTAGACGTTGTCGATCCATAGGTCCTTCATGATCATCTCCTACCATAAATACTGTCTGCAGGTGGGGAGAGACAGATAGGACCGTAGAGGATGTACTTTTCGTATCGTACCCTCGTACCGAAAAATCATCGGAGAATGTCGGAATGTCCTCATCCTCGAATTTGGAAGGGGTGTCACCCCCTGTACAAGAAGCTGCATCGTCTTGGCGAAGGCGGTCACCCTCGGGGACATCCAAATCTGTTGCATAATTCCAGTAGATTGCTACCCCCTGTGTATCCTCTTGGAACACCAGGTTGTCGCATACATTGAGGGGACTACTACCCCAAGGGAGATCGAGAATACACCCGTGGGTGTTGGAAGCTTCTTTATGGAATAGGTGCCTATTTAGACACCCCCTGTGGTTATCGACGGTAATCCTCCAGATGTGAGTTTCCCTACAGTGCTGGCTGAGATTGCCGGACTGGAGGAGCCTGTCTTCTTTCCTCCCTTGTTGGCAGGAATCTTCTGAGTTGAATTACAGGCGAAAGGAAATTCTTTGCCTCCCAAAATTTGCACCTATTTTTTGAGTTATCGTCGGTCAGGTGCTAGCTGGTGTAGACGTTGAAAAACAGACTGCCGATCATTAGGTGTTGTCGACTTGTCGCAGCAGCAGTTGATGACAACTTGGGTACAGTGATGTCCTAGGGTGGGTAAACCGCATGCCATGGTTGCCTCTCTCTTCTTGCATTTGTGGATGAGTACTTCTTGCAATTCGAGGGCAGATTGATCTACCTTTGCACACGCTTTGTGGGCTCGGGTATCCTGAGCGCACGGGTGCATAGATATCATATTTGCTCCCTGATATGAGGCTAGTAAAAGCACTTGCTCTCGATTTTTTTAGGAAGACTTTTGGGACCTACCGTGTTCGTTTGCCTTGGAGGGTGGACGCGGGTGGTTCTGTACAACTTTCTATCAGGAGCCCGTATAACAGTTAACGGTGCCTGCTGACGGTCAGCACCTTCAACAGTTGACTGGGCTTGTTGGGCTTGCACTGCCCTAGACTTCTTCGACTTAGCACCCGAAGGCGGATAGTAAGAAGAGTCAAGATTATAACATTCTATATTCTCAATGGGCCACATGGAGTCGAATCCGCATGAGAGACGGTCAAAAATAGTACTTCTGACAAAGCCGCATGGGGCAGCCTGTCTGCGGGCAAGATTGGCTGCCACATAGACGATCTGCATGCGGCCAGAGTTGGCTGCCGCATAGGCAGACTGCCCATTTTTCTTATGCAGCCTCTTCTTTGTCCGTATGGATTTCTCTTGTGTCCCCAAAAGCTCCGCATCGTAGTGTTTTCCTCTGCTAGATTTGGGTACAGTGGGGTTCTTTACGGTCTGAAAGAAGGTCGTAGAAGAGCTTTGATCACTATCTTGGGCCGCAGAAGGAGCTTCTTCGAGAACCTGGCGAGGGGCAGCACCCAGACTGGATAGCTAATATAATACCAGTCATCAAGAAGAATAGAAAGATCCGAATCTCCATCGACTTCCGCAATCTGAATACGGTATATCCTAAGGATGAATTCTCTCTTCCAATCATCGACATAATGATCGATAATACGTATGGCTTCGAGCGCATGTCCTTTATGGATGGCTTTTCGGGATACAATCAAATTAAAATGTCTTCTGATGATGAGAAGCATACGTCATTTCGAACACCGATCGGCATGTATTGTTACACAGTCATGCTCTTCGGCCAAAAGAACGCCGGTGCTACATATCAACGAGCCATGAGCGTCATCTTCGGAGATCACTTGCGCAAGACTGTGTAGTGATACATTGACGACATCGCCGTTAAAAGCCGCTCCAAGGATGATCACTTACATGAGTTGAGGACAGTGTTCGACCTTATACGAGCACATAATCTGAAGATGAATCCCACCAAGTCCTTCCTAGGCAGGTCCAACAGGAAATTTTGTGGCTTTTTTATTACTTTCCGGGGCATTCACATAGACCCCAATAAGATAAAAGCAATCCTGGAGATGAGTCCACCGAGGAACCTCTGCGAACTCCGTGACCTTCAGGAAAGACTAGCCTACATCAGGAGGTTCATATCTAACCTCTCAGGACGATGTCAACCCTTGACACAACTCATAAAGAAAGGCGTCTCTTTTGTATGGAATGAGGAATGTCAACGCGTCTTTCATGAAATTAAGGAATACCTGTTGAATCCGCCAGTTCTGGTAGCCCCGGTCGCCAAAAAGCCCTTCCTGCTCTATATGCGGGCAATACAACACTTCTTCGGCACCTTACTAGCACAGAACGATGATGCGGGGCATGAACAAGACGTCTACTTTTTCAGCCGAATGATGGTGGGGTCGGAGCATAGGTACACTGCCGTGGAGAAGGAATGCCTTGTCTTGGTGTTCGCCATTCAGAAAACACGACACTATGTGACATGGCAGACCATCCATGTTGTCTCATGAGTTAACCCCCTCAGGGATCTCATGACCAAGCTAGACGCACTCAGCTCTCGTCTAGCCACCTGGGCGATATTATTGTCCCCCTATGACATGGTTTTCATTCCACAGAAGGCTGTCAAAGGTCAATTCTTGGCCGACTTCTTAGCAGCCCACACAGGCTCAGAAACAACCAGAATCTATGAAGAAATCCCAAACGAAGTTATTAATTCAAACATGACTTCACATGATGTTGTTTGGCGAATGTTCTTCGATGGTGCTTCAAGGACGGGGCCCCAATGTGATATCGTCGCTGGAGTCGGGATAGTATTAATTTCTTCTTCTGGATTGGTAGTCAATCGGGCATACTCTCTCACAGAACCCTGTTCAAATAATGTAGCCGAATATAATGCTTTGGTCATCGGACTCCGACTCATAAAAGAGGTGGGCGTCGAATACCAAGAAGCATATGGAACTCGTAGTTGATTGTTAATCATATCCGAGGTTTATACGAGGTTCGCAACGCGGACCTGATTCCTTATCATTAGACAGCAATTGCCATCATTGTGACCTTGGAGCGGTTCTTTATATAACATGTTCCTAGGCTCCAAAATATTAAAGTCGACGCCCTAGCAGGCCTCGTCGTTTCTTTGGCGGTTCCAAATCATGCTCATCATCTAGTCGACATAATAGGCCATGAGATGGTCTGTCCCAAAAACAACGTTCAACTAGGTACGAGTTACTCCGCCCAGATAGCCAATAACGTGCAAGACTAGAGACTCCCGTTCATCGATTTTGCAGTCTACAGAATTATGCCTGAGAATGTGAAAGAAGCAACTTCAATCAGAAAGCGTTCTCTCAGATTCTTTTATGACACAGAAACGAAAATGTTATATCGACGAACCTATAACGGGATACTGTTAAGATGCCTGTCAAAAGCAGAAGCCAAGAAAGCCCTACGCGAGGCTCACGATGGCGTTTGCAGGGCTCACCAACCTGGCTCAAAGTTGCAGGACCGTCTCTGTTGGATGGGCTATTACTGGCCTACGATGGTAGCAGACGTTGTCGATTATGCAAAGAAGTGTAAGGCTTGTCAGATCCATACGGACTTTATACATCTGCCATCCGAATTCTTGCACCCAACAGTGGCCTCTTGGCCATTTGAATCATGGGGAATGGACATCATTGGCCCAATCACCCAGCCGTCGTCTAGGGGACACCGATTTATACTTACAATCACCGACAACTTCTCCAAGTGGGCGGAAGCTGTTCTGCTGGCAGAGGTAACGACATCAAACGTGATCAGTTTTATAAAACATTACGTCATCTACCATTTTAGACTGCCCCGGAGGATCATTCATGACAATGACCCACAGTTCGCAAGCCATGCTTTCTATCGATTCTGTGACAAAAATTGTATTCAGAATGTGGCTTCAACGGCATACAACCCATCGGCTAATGGTCTGGCTGAAGCTTTTAGCAAGACCATAATCAAGCTTCTCAAAAAGTTCGTGTCTTCAAACAAACACGACTGGAATAAAAAGCTGGGCGAATGCTTATGGTCGTACCGCACTATAATTTCGATGGCTACAGGAAATACACCATTCTCTCTGGTATACGGGAGCGAGACAGTTCTCCCATTGGAGACCCAGATCCCCTCACTTCGCGTGGCCCTTACTTACCGGTTGAAGTCGGACGATAACTACCGTCGATGGCTACAAGAACTGGAAGCCTTAGACGAGAAGCATTTGCAAGCTCAACAAAGCATCGAGCTCTATCAAGCACGCATCTCTCGGGCCTTCAATAAGAAAGTCAAGTAGAGGACATTCCAAGTAGGCGATCTCGTCTTGGCCGTTCGCAAAGCGATGGTCATGACTCACAAAACTGTCGACAAATTCCAACCCAAATGGGAGGGTCCATTCATCATCGAGACCGTATTCTCCAACGACGCATACCGGCTCGCAAAACAGAATGGTGACTTGCTTATGATGCCCATAAACGACAAGTTCCTAAAGAAATACTATGTCTAAAGAATGTGCTGGTACTTCCTCAAACCACCAAATCTCCCAGACTATCGATTTATGTACACCAAGTACCTCTAAACTTACACTCTATCAGCTCCAAGTGGATTTGTATTGCATCCCCCTGGGTGACAACTCATGTATACTAAATACGGCTGAATTTTCACCCTGATGCTTCACCCCGCCGGAGTTCACCAGGCTTATTGCCATCTCTGGGCAAACTTCCGGGTCTTGATTATCGTATATCATGTCCATATTACCTCTGATATCGATTGTCTCCTGACTTAACACCTATACCCAATCTGGAATAAAGTCATGGTGTTAAGACCACATAACCTATCACGTCCATATTACCTCTGTTGGGTTTTGTCTCAAAATCCATTACTCGTACTGTGCAAGAGTAATAGGTCCACCAAAAAAAAATATTCATGATTATCGTATGTCACGTCGATATTACCTCTGATATAGATAGTCTTCTCATCTAACACCTGTACCCATTCTGGGATAAAATCATGGTGTTAAGACCACATAACCTATCACGTCCATATTACCTCTGTTGGGTTTTGTCTCAAAATCTATTACTCGTACCACCAGTACGCAAAAGGGTAATAGGTGCACAAAAATTCATTTGAATCTATTACTCGCACCACTAGTGCGCAAAAGGGTAATAGGACCACAAAAATTATTCAAATCTATTACTCGTGCATGTCACGACCCGCACCCACTTTTCGAACGCGAGCTCGTGAGCAAGCCAGCTACGTATCGAGCGGACTTCAGCCCAACCCGAATACGTAAACGCTGTCTGAACTATGTAATGGGTCTAATCATGGCAAGGCTAATCTATATCTTAATCCATAATAAGAATATAAAACATGAATGAACACTATGGGTCAGGGTCTGCAGCCTACTAGTATACATGTCCGATTAGACTCCAAGGAATAACATGAGTCTATAAAGTAAGCTAACAAGCAGAGTATAAGGAATGAAAGCACGAACGGATAATAAACATAATATTAATACCTAGATTCTGTAAGTATATCACGAACATCTACTATCCTACTATGATAACTAACTCCATGCAGTCACTAAACCTGAAGAGATCATCATGTCCTCAGGGGACATAGCAAGATACATAAAAACATGCCTACCTAACTGTTCTACTATGCATAAGAATATAAACAAGCTATAAACAGGAAATGAGACAGAAGCTGACAGGTGGCTACTGACAGGTGACTATGAACACGGATACGGGAACAACTACGCATAAATGAACTGCAAGAAGGACAAGTAAACAAGAGATCAATGGAATACCAAACCCTCGACCCGAGTGTGGACTCGCAAGTTTTAACTAATCACTAACCCTCGCCCCGAGTATGGACTCGCATGTTAGTTCATGACAAATACCCTCGTCCCGAGTATGGACTCGCAGGTGCAAACAGATCAAGACAAACACCCTCGTCCCGAGTGTGGACTCGCAGGTGCAAACGGTCAACCCTCGCCCCGATTGTGGACTCGCAGGTTGAGAAAATGATACAGGAATAGCAGTTCAATTACACATACTTGTAGACACGACTCAGTCAAGATACAGGTGACGACCCGGTATAACTCAGTCATGACACAGGTAAGGACAACTCTAGTATGGACCATAATGTCAAACTCTGGACAATGACGGTATATAAACGAGATAGATAAAGTAATATACATGACAAGAAGAAAGCATATAAACCAAAACAATCCAAGAGAAACCAAATAATAACATATAACTAAAAGAGAAAGAATATAAGCATACAATAACTGTAGAGGGAGGTAAGGTATACTCGCTTGTTGTCTGCTGCTGCGGTGCTGTTTGACTAGTGTCCTCAATCGAAATTGTAGCAGATCCAAGTTGCCCTATATAATATATTCTAATCAATACCAACACAAACTAATCTAAGCAATAACAAAGGGTAAGATCGTCGCACCACATCAACTAACACTGTGATATTCGTGCCAACAATCCAACAGTCACATGGCATTGGATAACGTGCCAATAAACACATACCATGCTACGGTCTAACATGTCGTGACGGTCTTGTACATCATGGTATCATACGTTCATATAGGTATTTACATGAATTAGATAAGTGTAGTCCTATACGTACGTAAGTAGGTCACATTGTCGTAAAGCTCTTAATAGCACTAACCTACACATCAGACATGCATGTGACCTCTTAAACACGCATCTCGACGTCAAAAAAATGAAATAATCATGAATTAAATTCTGAAATTATTATTAGTTAGTGAAGAATTACTAAAATAATTACCATTGCATGCACAAAGTTCAGTGGCGCATCGACTAGGTGTTCTAGCAACTTGACAACTAGTTTGTGCATGCAAAGTTACCAACTTGCTTAAAAACTCATTTAATATATGAAAATATGTTAATTAATATTCTAAAATTTATTATTTAATTTCTGAAATTTAGTTTTTAATAGTAAAAATAGCAACATGCATCAAACTAGGATTAATATGGTTACCACGTTGTCATGCCTCGGATTTGTGCCATCTAAGAGTAGTTTTGCATATAAAATTAGGGTTTCTCATGCATGGTGATTTCATCATTGCCATCTAATATGTTTATGGGTTCATACAAGCTTTCTCCCATGGAAAAATTAAATACTAAATAGAAGTTAAGGAACTTACATAATTGCGATTACGATGGAGGCTTTTCTTGCGACACGGACCTTTCGGAGCGCCAAACGGACTCAAAACATCACGAAACTTGAGAGGGTGCTTTGGGGCTTCATGTAGGGTGTAGAACTTCAGTTTGGATGGATTTGGGGTACTGTTTTCTAGCGTGTACAGCAGCTGCAACCATCAGCACTATTTCGATCAAAAAAGGGGGTTCGATTACTAGTTTAGGGTTTGTCGACTTGTGGGGGCTGTTTTGGTGTGTGGGAAGGAGGGGGAAGGAAGTGGAGAAGGAGAGGAAAAGGGGAAGAGTTCGTGGAAGAGATGGGGGAGGCTATAGAGGGGTCGGCCACAAGATGGGAGGAAGTTAGGGTTAGGGTTTTGAGAGAGGAGGCTTGGGCTTCATGTAAGGAGTTGGTTGTTGGGCCCATGGTCGAGATTTAATGGGCTTTAACCTATGGTTCGGATCAATGGGGTTTGGTTTAGACCTTAGTAAGGCTTTGGGTTCACTTGGGTCAAGTTGTTTGGTCTTGGTTGGATTTGAGTGCAAGTGCACAAGAAGGTTCACTATTGGTGTCTTAACTATGAAGTTTGTTGTCTATTGGTTTGTTGTGCATCCGCAAGGCTTTGAATGAGCAAAATATATATATTGTTGAGTAGGAGATTAGTGTGGGATATTGTACAGGTCTAATAGGAATTGGTTTGAGAGTCAAATTAGGGTGTTTGGGCTCGGTTGGATTCAACAAGTCAAATGATGGTAGTTTTACGATAACGATGGTTCATGATGTTTGTTAATATTTATTTCATAGGTAAACATGCAAGTATGTATGGATATAATCAAAAGATCCACAAAATTCATAAAATAGTTGTCATAGTTTTTAGATAAAATGTCACTTGAATATCAAATAATATTGACACCTATATTATATATATGACAAATACTTACGGAATATATTTATTACATAATTAAATAAGTACCCTATACACACATAAGATATATATATTGACATAGACATTTTTGGACACACAACTTGACTACATTTGCTTGGGTTCGGTTCGGGTCCAAACGGGCTAGTTTGGGTTTGAGTCAGGTCCGAGCTAGTTCGGTCTAACCGAGTCTCCTAAAAGTCAACATGCTTAATAATAAAAAATTTAAATTATTTATAGGGTCATGTCACAACTTAGCCTAGTTTTTCTAGTTCGGACACACTTATGATTTGGTCTTCCCTACCATGGCTAATACACTAGTCGAGGCACACGACCATATTATGCATGCCACAATTCCTAGTTATCTTGTATTTCAAATCTTAATCATGACTAAAGTCATCTATCGTAATAACTATTTTATTAAAATATTTCTAAAAGTCCAAAAAATCTCATCTAAAAATAAATAAAAATATTTTTAAAATATCGGGAAGAGGGGTTACAAATCTACCCACCTTAAAAATAAATTTGTCCTCGAATTTAAGAAAAAGTCAAGCAGTAATGGTAGAAGACGGGGTCCCACTAGCTATCAATTATTCTTATGGTCATTTTGAAACTACAAATTCTCGAGGACTTCTACCTACCTTTGTCACACTACTCCCTCAAAACACAATTCGTAAAAACTTTATAACCTTCCAACTAGTTGCTAAAATCAATACCAATAGATATCTTGTGGCATCTGCCATCCCGATTATCATTTAGTAATATTTTTTTATTTTTTTGATTAGTTTACATTTAATTTTTCTATGATCATAGGAGTTGTGACTAAGCCCACAGGTGATTTATGACTAGCATGTGGTCACATGATCTCTAGATAGGGTCTATAAGCATTTTATAGCTCTATTATATTTTATTATAATTTTTAGACATTTTTATATATTTTTAAATATTTATTCTATGAAGATTTATATTTATGAATGACTTTCCTAATTTATTTTGAGGCCATTTGTGACTATTTTGAGACCCAGTATTTTTTTTAGGCTCTATTAGGTTAAATATATTTTCTGTATTTTTCTCCAATATTTTTGGAATTATTTTGAGTATTAAATATTAGGAAAACCTATTTTCTAGCACTTCTAGAATTTATTTTTCAAGCATGTGAGTACATCCATATTTTTCTGGCTATTTTTAATATTTATTATAATTTTCTGTAATTAAAATTGCTTTAAAAACTATTTTCTGGTTATTATAAACCTTTTTCCAAAGTAATTACCCAGTCAGCAGGCCCAGTCAGCACTGCCAGGCCCACTTGTCAGCCGCTGGGACGAGCGGGGCGGGCCTAGCTGTCAGCTGCGTCAGCAGCTGACTGTACACAGCTCATAAGCTAATAAATGAAACCGGCTCGAAATCGAGCCGTCCATTTCAGGGCGGGTGTGACGAGATGCTGACATGTGTCACCCGCTGAGTCCCGCTCTCTCTATATATATTATATTTCATAAAATCAGAAAACCCTAGATTATAGTTTGGCCGAGTTTTGGAGTTTGATCCCGGTGATTTCCTTAATTCCCGAAGCGATTTTCGCCAACTCCGACGTGCTTTTCATGCACTATTTTTTTTTGTTGGATTCATATCGAGGAAAGCTTTCTGACTATATAATTATTTTCATAGATATTTTTCCTAAATTTCTGGAAAAATCATAGTGTCGGTTGTCCCAAACTTGACACGTTTCGGTGTTTTCGAGATTCCGGAAGGACCGGAAATCCAAATCATGAACCGTTTGAAATTTCGGAAAGCTAACACAGAGCTCTACGACATATATTTTTCCTAGAAATTATATCATTCATCTAGTATTTTAGTTATTCTGTTGAACTCAGAATTGATCGGTTGATCACCGTTTTGGTCACGATTAGCCATAACGGCGATATCTTTTGACCAAAGCATGATTTTTTGGAACGGTTAATTCTAGCACACTCGTGGTGCTGAAATATACCAAGGTGCACTTTCATAATCTAGAGTTCACAGAATTTGACTAGATAGTCAACGGCATGTCTCGATTTACGTGCTATGGTTTCCAAAATTGGGAAACACGACTTTTGATGGCCAAACATGCATGTTTAGATTATATTTAGATTATTATTAGGTTAAATTAGGTTTTTAAGTTAATTATTCTAGAATTAATTATTATTAGATTAGTAACCCAACTAGCCACTATTTTATGAATTTAGAACTAGAACATTAGAATTAATTTATAGTTTTCGTGCACGGATCATGGTGCGATATGTTTTTTAGGTTGACAGCACCTAGATCGGCATCGCCTCATCCTCGACTTGTGACTACGGTTTGTGCAAGGACCACAGGCAAGTATACCTTGCCAAATATATATAGTATTTATATTGTTTTCTCTTTCTTTATTGTATTCCTTTTTATATTGTCACATGATTCCATATTGTGATTGATTTGTCCTTGATTGTTTTACTTGTTCTAGATTACGTGCACGTATAGGATATTCGACATTGCTTGACTATTGGTCTTTTCGTGTTACTTTGTCTCGTGATTGAGGTGTCAGTTTCTATATCTTGTTCTTGACTTGACCAATCTCTACTAAGATTATCTTGTATTGTACTACAGTCGAGATATGCTAAAGATTGGAAGTATCTTACATTGTACTACAACCTATAGCCGATTCTTTTATTTTGATATTGCTTGATTGACTTGACTTGAGATATACTATAGATTGGGAGTATCTTACATTGTACTATGACCTATAGCATATATTGACTGATGGATTGACTTGATTTGTGATACTATGAATTAGGAGTATCTTGCACTGTACTACAATTTATAGGTGTCTGCTTGACTTTGTATCCTTTAGGAGAGGAGATCGATAATAGAATTGGCTAATCTCGACTGAGGGTATCCTGCTTAGTACGTCAATTGAAACACTATAGATTGGGAGTATCTTGTATTGTACTACAAGCTATAGGAGTTCTGATTGATAGTTAGCCAAGTCTAGTATTATATTTCCACACGACTCGTCGTCCTTAGATGTTCTCCTTACAGTGTTCTTATCCTCCATACATGTTATTTACTATCATATTAATAGGCATGTTTTTTGTATCTTGCTAGTCCTTTGAGGACCTGATGATCTCTTCAGGTTGCTGATTGCACGGAGTTCGTTAGCTGAGCATGTGTTAGTTGACTTTATCTGCATGATTCAAGTATTTCGTTAGTGTTATTGATTTACTATCCTCCTCATGCTTTTATGATATATCCTGCTTATCAACTAAGCTTTATAGACTCATGTTATTCTTGGTGTCTAATCGGACATATGTGCTAGTAGGCTGCAGACCATGACCCATACATGTTCATTCTTGTCTTATATATTCTTGTGGATTTAGATACACTGTAGGTTACCATATTAGCCATGATACCATGATCTTGACAGCTTATACGTACTCAAGTCGGGCTGGAGTCTGCTTGATACGTAGCTGGCTTGCTCACGAGCTCGCGTCCAAAAAGCGGGTACGGGTCGTGACAAGTTTTTGTGGTGGCCCTTGTAGGTCAGATAATATCATATCGGTTACGTAACTGTACTGATACGAGACTGTGACTATGACTAAACCATAGAAATCTCAATCCACTCTGCCTTAAAAATTGTCTTTGGAATTTCTCTACCGCCTTTGAAATCTCGTATTCGTTCTCGATTATTCTCCCTTGCCCTCCCGTACCATTGATTCTCGTCCCTTCCTATTTTGGGGTGACGAATGATTGTGATGTCTAGAATTCATCAAAAATTCTTAAATTATAGTATAATATTGCATGATTATTGAGTTTTGTTGTTTATAGATATGAAGGATTATAGTTGCCATATGCCTAGATATCTGTCGGTAGAATTGTTAGCAACTAGTTAGAAGATTATAAGACTTTAATTTTGAGGAGTAGTGTGACCAAAGGTGGGTAGAAGTCCTAGAGGTTATGAAGTTACAAAAAGATTAGGAGGAAGATATAAACTATTTTTGGAGGAATTAAAATTTGAGGAGATTAAGGTAATAGTAGATTTCCATTTGAATTTTATGGAATAGTTATTAGAATTTCAAGGAAGAAATTATTTTAAAGGGGGATAGTATGTGGCATCTGCCATCCCGATTATAATTTAGTAATATTTTTTATTATTTTTATTTGATTAGTTTATATTTAATTTTTCTATGATCGTAGGAGTTGTGACTAAGCCCACAGGTGATTTATGACCAGCATGTGGTCACATGATCTCTAGATAGGGTCTATAAGCATTCTATAGCTATATTATATTTTATTATAATTTTTAGACATTTTTATATATTTTTAAATATTTATTCTATGAAGATTTATATTTATGAATGAATTTCATAATTTATTTTGAGGCCATTTGTGACTATTTTGAGAGCTAGTATTTTTTTAGGCTCTATTAGGTTAAATATATTTTATGTATTTTTCTACAATTTTCTGGAATTATTTTGATTATTAAATTTTAGGAAAACCTATTTTCTAACACTTCTAGAATTTATTTTGCAAGCATGTGAGTAAAGGTTGACTCCAAATATTTTCTAGGCTTCATTATGTTATTTTACATTTTCTAGAATTTTTTCATATTTTTCTGGCTATTTTAATATTTATTATATTTTTTTGTAATTAAAATTGCTTTAAAAACTATTTTCTGGTTATTATAAACCTTTTTCCAAAATAATTACCCAGTCAACAGGCCCAGTCAGCACTGTCAGCCTACCTGTCAGCCGCTGGGCCGAGCGGGGCGGGACTAGCTGTCAGCTGTGTCAGCAGCTGACTGTGCACAGCTCATAAGCTAATAAATGAAATCGGCTCGAAATCGAGCCGTCCATTTCAGGGTGGGTGTCACGAGATGCTGACACATGTCGCCGGTTGAGTCCCGCTCTCTATATATATATTATACTTCATAAAATCAGAAAACCCTAGATTATAGTTTGGCTGACTTTTGGTGTTTGATCCCGGTGATTCCCCAACTTCCCGAAGCGATTCCCGCCAACTCCGACATGCTTTTCGTGCGCCATTTTTTTGTTGGATTCGTATCGAGGTAAGCTTCCTTATTATATAATTTATTTTCGTAGATATTATTCCTAAACTTTTGGAAAATTCGTAGAGTGTCGGTTGTCGGAAACTTGACATGTTTCGGTGTTTTCGAGATTCCGGGAGGACCGGAAATCGAAATCAGGAACCGTTTGAAGTTTCGAAAAGATAACACAGAGCTCTACGACAAATATTTTTTCCAGAAATTAATTCTTTCATCCAGTATTTTAGTTATTCTGTTGAACTCAGAATTGATCGGTTGATCACCGTTTTGGTCACGATTAGCCATAACGGCAATATCTTTTGACCAAAGCGTGATTTTGGGGCACGATTGATTCCAACGCACTCGTGGCGCTGAAATCTACCAAGTTGCACTTTTAAAATCTAGAGTTCATAGCGTTTGACTAGGTAGTCAATGGTACGTCTTGATTTACGTGCCATAGTTTTCAAAATTGGAAAATACGACTTTTGATGGCCAAACTTGCATGTTTAGATTATATTTAGATTATTATTAGGTTAAATTAGGTTTTTAAGTGAATTATTCCTGAATTAATTATTATTATATTAGTAACCCAACTAGCCACTATTCCATGAATTTAGAACTAGAACATTAGAATTGATTTATAGTTTTCGTGCACGGTTCATGGTGCGATATGTTTTTTAGGTTGACAGCTCCTAGATTGGCATCCCCTCATCCTCGACTTGTGACTAAAGTTTGTGCAAGGACCACATGCAAGTATACCTTGCCGAAGATATACAGTATTTATATTGTTTTCTCTTTCTTTATTGTATTCCTTTTTATATTGTCAAATGATTCCATATTGTGATTGATTTGCCCTTGATTGTTTTACTTGTTCTAGATTATGTGCACGTATAGGATATTCGACATTGCTTGACTATTGGTCTTTTCGTGTTACCTTGTCTCGTGATTGAGGTGTCAGTTTCTATATCTTGTTTCTGACATGACCAATCTCGACTGGAAGTATCTTGCATTGTACTACAGTCGAGATATACTATAGATTGGGAGTATCTTACATTGTATTACGACCTATAGCCGATTCTTTTATCTTGATATTGCTTGATTGACTTGACTTGAGATATACTATAGATTGGGAGTATCTTACATTGTACTATGACCTATAGCATATATTGACTGATTGATTGACTTGATTTACGATACTATGAATTGGGAGTATCTTACATTGTACTACGATTTATAGGTGTCTGCTTGACCTTGTATCCTTTAGGAGAGGAGATCGATACTAGAATTGACTAATCTCGACTGAGGGTATTCTGCTTTGTACGTTAATTGAAACACTATAGATTGGGAATATCTTGCATTGTACTACAATCTATAGGAGTTCTGATTGATAGTTAGCCAAGTCTAGTATTACATTTCTATACGACTCGTCGTCCTTCGATGTTCTCCTTGTAGTGTTCTTATCCTCCATACATGTTATTTACTGTCATATTAGTAGGCATGTGTTATATATCTTGCTAGTCCTCTGAGGACCTGATGATCTCTTCAGGTAGCAGATTACACGGAGTTAGTTAGCTGAGCATGTGGTAGTTGACTTCATCTGCATGATTCAGGTATTTCGTTAGTGTTATTGATTTACTATCCTCTTCGTGCTTTTATGATATCTCCTGCTTATCAGCTTAGCTTTATAGACTAATGTTATTATTGGAGTCTAATCGGAAATATGTGCTAGTGGGCTGCAGACCACGACCTATACTAGTTCATTTTTGTCTTATATATTCTTGTGGATTGAGATACACTGTAGATTACCATATAAGCCATGATACCATGATCTTGACAGCTTATACGTACTCGAGTCGAGCTAGAGTCCGCTTGATACGTAGCTTGCTTGCTCACGAGCTCGCGTCCGAAAAGCGAGTACGGGTCGTGACATATCTATGGCATAAAGTACCTCTAATCCCCTCCTATCTATCACGCAACCAAAACTTAAATAATCAAGCAATATTAAACTATAACCTAAGAATTTTTGATAAATTCTAGAGAGCACGATCGTTCGTCACCCTAAAATAAAAAAAGACGAAAATCAATTGTTCGGAAGGCAAAGAAGAATAATCGTGAAAAATATGAAATTTCAAGGACGTGGTGAAATTTCTAGGTGAATTTTCAAGGCAGTGTGGATTGAGATTTCTAAGGTTTAGTCAGTACAGTTACGTAACCGATACGATATGCTCTGACCTGCATGGGCCACCAAAAAAACTTGTCACGACTCGCACCCACTTTTCGGACGCGAGCTCGTGAGCAAGACAGCTACGTATCGAGCGGACTCCAGCCCAACCCGAATATGTAAACGCTGTCTGGACTATGGGTCTAATCATGGCAAGTCCAATCTATATCTCAATCCACAATAAGAATATAGAACATGAATGAACACTATGGGTCGTGGTCTGCAGCCCAATAGCATACATGTCCGATTAGACTCCAAGAAATAACATGAGTCAATAAAGTAAGCTAACAAGCAGGGTATAAGGAATGAAAGCACGAACGGATAATAAACATAATATCAATACCTGGATCCTGCAAGTATATCACGAACATCTACCATCCTGCTCTGCTAACTAACTCCATGCAGTCGCTAAACCTGAAGAGATCATCGGGTCCTCAGGGGACATAACAAGATACATAAAATATGTCTATCTAACTGTTCTATCATGCATAAGAATATAAACATGCTATAAATAGGAAATGAGACAGAAGCTGACAGGTGGCTACTGACAGGTGACTATGAACACGGATACGGGAACAACTACGCATAAATGAACTGCAAGAAGGACAAGTAAACAAGAGATCAATGGAATACCAAACCCTCACCCTGAGTGTGGACTCGCAGGTTTTAACTAATCACTAACCCTTGCCCCGAGTGTGGACTCGCAGGTTAGTTCACGACAAACACCCTCGTCCGGACTGTGGACTCGCAGGTGCAAACAGATCAAGACAAATACCCTCGCCTCGAGTGTGGACTCGTAGGTGCAAATGGTCAACCCTCACCCCGATTGTAGACTCGCAGGTTGAAAAAATGTTACAAGAATAGCAGTTCAATTACACATACTTGTAGACACGACTCAATCAAGATACAGGTGACGACATGGTACAACTCAGTCATGACGTAGGTAAGGACAACTCTAGTATAGACCATAACGTCAAACTCTGGACAATGACGGTATATAAATGAGACAGCTAAAGGAATAAACATGACATGAAGAAAGCATATAAACCAAAACAATCCAAGAGAAACCAAATGATAGCATATAACTAAAAGAGAAAGAATATAAGCATGCAATAATTGTAGAGGGAGGCAAGGTATACTTGCCTGTTGTTTGCTGCTGCGGTGCTGTTTGACTAGTGTCCTCAACCGAAAGTGTAGCGGATCCAAGTTACCCTATATAATATATTCTAATCAATTCTAACACAAACTAATCTAAGCAATAACAAATGGTAAGATCGTCGCACCACATCAACTAATACTGTGATGTTCGTGGCAACATCCCAACTGTCACATGGCATTGGATAACGTGCAAATAAACACATACCATGCTACGGTCTAACATGTATTGAGGGTCTTGTACGTCGTGGTATCATACGTACATATAGGCATTTACATGAATTAGATAACTGTAGTCCTATACGTACGTAAGTACGTCACATTGTCGTGACCTCTTAAACACGCATCTCGACGTCAAATAAAACTGAAATAATCATGTATTAAATTATGAAATTATTATTAGTGAAGAATTACTAAAATAATTACCATTGCATGCACAAAGTTCCGTTGCGCATCGACTAAGTGCTCTAGCAACTTGACAACTAGCTTGTGCATGCAAAGTTGCCAATTTGCATAAAAACTCATTTAATATATGAAAATATGTTAATTAATATTCTGAAATTTATTATTTAATTTCTGAAATTTAGTTTTTAATAGTAAAAATAGCAACATGCATCAAACTAGGTTTAATATGGTTACCACGTTGTCATGCCTCGAATTTGTGTCATCTAAGAGTAGTTTTGCATATAAAATTAGGGTTTCTCATGCATGATGATTTCATCATTTCCATTTAATATTTTTATGGGTTCATACAAGCTTTCTCCTATGGAAAAATTAAATACTAAATAGAAGTTAAGGAACTTACGTAATTGCGATTACGACGGAGGCTTTTCTTGCGACACGGACCTTTCGGAGCTCCAAACGGACTCAAAACTTCACAAAACTTGAGGGGGTACTTTGGGGCTTCACGTAGGGTATAGAACTTCAGTTTGGATGGGTTTGGTGTGCTGTTTTCTAGCGTCTACCGCAGCTGCAACCAGTAGCACTATTTGGGTCAAAAAATGGGGTTCGACTACTAGTTTAGGGTTTGTCGACTTGTGGGGGCTGTTTTGGTGTGTGGGAAGGAGGGGGAAGAAAGTGGAGAAGGAGAGGAAAAGGGGAAGAGGTCATGGAAGAGAGAGGGGAGGCTATAGAGGGGTCGGCCACAAGATGGGAGGAAGTTAGGGTTAGGGTTTTGAGAGGGGAGGCTTGGGCTTCATGTAAGGAGTTGGTTGTTGGGCCCATGGTCGAGATTTAGTGGGCTTTAACCTATGGTTCAGACCTATGAGGTTTTGTTCAGACCTTAGTAAGGCTTTGGGTTCACTTGGGTCAAGTTGTTTGGTCTTGGTTGGATTGAGTGCAAGTGCACAAGAAGGTTCACTGTTGGTGTCTTAACTATGAAGTTTATTGTCTATTTGTTTGTTGTGCTTCTGCAAGGCTTTGAATATGCAAAATATATATATATATTGTTGAGTAGGGGATTTGTGTTGGGTAGTGTACAGGTCTAATAGGAATTGGTTTAAGAGTCAAATTAGGGTGTTTGGGCTCGGTTGGATTCAACAAGTCAAATAATGGTAGTTTTACGATAACGATGGTTCATGATGTTTGTTAATATTTATTTCATAGGTAAACATGCAAGTATGTATGCATATAATCAAAAGATCCACAAAATTCACAAAATACTTGTCATAGTTTTTAGATAAATTGTCACTTGAATATCAAATAATATTGACACCTATATTATATATATGACAAATACTTACGGAATATATTTGTTACATTATTAAATAAGTACCCCATACACACATAAGATATATATATTGACATAGACGTTTTGGACACACCGCATGACTACATTGTCTTGGGTTCGGTTCGGGTCCAAACGGGCTAGTTTGGGTTTGGGTCAGGTCCGAGCTAGTTCGGTCTAACCGAGTCTCCTAAAAGTCAATATGCTTAATAATGAAAATTTTAAATTATTTATAGGGTCATGTCACAACTTAGCCTGGTTTTCCTAGTTCGGACGCACTTATGATTTGGCATCCCTACCATGGCTAATACACTAGTCGAGACACACGACCATGTTATCCATGCCACAATTCCTAGTCATCTTGTATTCCAAATCTTAATCATGACTAAAGCCATCTATCGTATAACTCTTTAATTAAAATATTTCTAAAAGTCCACAAAATCTCATTTAAAAATAAATAAAAATATCTTTAAAATACCGGAAAGAGGGGTTACAGTGCCATAAGCGCGTAAAAGGGTAATAGGTACACAAAAAGTCCCCCAGTGGGATGTCCTCTACCAACCACAACTGTTGTATTAGGCCCCCGGGTACAAGTACTTCAGACATCATAAGCAAAAGAATGGAGAAAATGTATATCTTTATTTCAAGTAAACATCAACTACATTTGTGGGGCTACATCTCCAAAAAAAATACACTACTCATCAGCAACACATAGTTTGGTGAGTATGTCCTCCAGCTGCGCTGTTGAGCGCTCGATTTTTAGTTTGGCTCGGCGTTCAGCTTCCTGAGTCAGCTTTTCAGCATCCTCAAGATGTGCATGAGCCTGCGAGTTGTCCTCCACCTTCTTCAATGCACCCTCCAGAGCGGCAGTGGCTCGTGTGACCTCATCGGTCTCCTCGTAGATCCTCTCTCTCTCTCGACGGGTGGCTTGGAGCTCAGTCTCCAGAGATGACAACTTGGCTTGGAGCTGGAGGATCTGCTCATTAGTTTCACCCAAAGTACGAACGGTGGTCTACTCACGAGCTAGAAAAACTTCTCCCTTTCGGCTCAGCTTATCGTACTTAAGAGACAACTTTTGGAGGCCTTTCTCCAAGGTAGGCTTGGTCGTCTCTAGTACAGCCTTCACCTTTTCTACGACTGTTATGAGAAAGGCACGCTCCTGTTCCACTACAGCAGGCATGTCGACCTGCCATAATTGTTGCAATTGGGTTAGACGTCGATCAGTCTCTGCCAGTTTGTGCTTTAAAAGAGTAGCCATCCCTTCTCCACCCAAGAGCATCTTCAACAGTTCAATCTGACCGTATGCACAATGACGAGCTACAGCGAATGACGTTTCTCTTGTCAAAGTAGCTTCAACCCCCCATTTCAAATGGTGGTAAAAGCTCTCAACTATGTCCTTTGACGACATCGTCTAAGTTCTCCAAAGAGGACGACGTCGAAGGGATAGCATCTAAGGAAGCTGAAGGCGTCTGTGAAGGGGGTGCATCGGAGCTTGACGACCATGTTAGAAGGGAAACAAACTCCAAACGATGAGATTTACGCACAGCGGTAATCTCCTCCTCTGCAGTCCGAAGAAGCTGAAAACTGGACAGAGCGGAAAGTTTAATTTTCGGGGAAGAGGCAGCTTCAATCGACCCCGCATCCGCCGAAGAGGTTGAAGGATCCGCGACGTCTACACTAAATACGGTGGAGGGCCTTTCTACTCGAGCTAGAAGGGGAGAAGGGACACTTCTTGTTTGTACCAGGTTAGCACCTGGGTCCTCTTCTATCCCTTCCTTCACGGCCACATCCGCCATCGGTAGTAGAGAGGCAGGCCCTATAGGTTTAGAACAACCTACAATCAGCTTGACCCGAAGAAGATGGAGTTGAAGTAAAAAAATCTCCTTATTGGTAAGAATGTGGCATAGCTTACCAGAGGTAGGGGACAAAGACTGGGGCTAAGTCAGAGTAGTCTCAACTCCTCCAGCCGTATCCACATCCCTTGTAAGTTCAGCAGCGGCGCTCGAACCGCCCACGTCTACCTCCACAGCCCCGGTTGCTCTGGGTAGAGACGTAATTACATCGGCACCAGTTTGTGGGGACCCCACAGCTCCAGGGTCAGATCCCAGAGAGGGAACTGCATAGGCAGCATCTGGTGACAGAAGGTTTGCTTCCTCTGATGCCTGCAAAAAAGAGCCTTCAGATAATGTTCCAAGAACAACACTGGGCTTGTCGTAAAAGAACTTACCCCCGTGTTGACTTCGGTGTCACTATCTATTTCCTCGATGGCAGGCCTATGAAACGTAGCCGAAACTCGCTTCTGGGAACGAGGTCTATTGGTAACATGGGGTCCAGGCCTATTTCGTTTACGAGAAGGGTTCGGTACATGGGAAGGCGCGCACATCACCAAAGGACTTATAGAGGGATGAAGATCTTTAGAGTTATCCTTTTCCTCTTTCGTGTGTTGTCAGAGACAGAATCGGAAGCTTTCCTCTTCCCTTTCCCCGTTCTCTTATGGGATTCTCTCTATCGCTCCTCCAATTTTGTACCAACAATAAAACTGGTACATAGATCAAAGTCATTGGGGGGCGCATTCACGGACACATGATGAAGGGCCGCCATATACGAGATATACCCCAAATTTTTGGCGTCATACAGGATGAAGCTGGCCTGGGTGTGGGTCGCTGAATAATAGTGCCAAGCCCGAATACCATACAAGACGCTCCCCTCGAAACCCAGCCAGAGATTAGGGTTATTCAAATATAATTGACTATACCCAAATTACTGAGAGTACCGGCTGGGTAAGTATGGCTCCAAGTATACAGTGTTACGGTTGCGATATACCAGATGTGAGGGACGGATACTCTACAACTAGCAAAACAGCTTTTCGGACAGGGCCTGAGGCACAGCAGCGCTATCGAGGTGAATGTATCCTATCTCTTCATCAGTAAAAGATGGGATCGACACAAAAAAGGAGTATCTGTCCATCTGCACAAGAGCGGCTCGGCAGTCGGGAAAGGTGGTATAGTTCCAGGGTATGTCGCGATAGTGATAGATGAAGGCATCGTCACTTGTCGCATTACTCTCCGAGCCAGGTCGCATCAGAGAGGGGCAATGCATCAGCAACCACCCCATTAAATAATGGTATGACAGCTCAATTCTGTTGAAGGCTTTCGTAAATTCATGAGCGATAATTTTTGACGTAAAAATACGAAGATCCCGATGAATGTTGTATACCATAGCTGGAAGCAGAGCCAACTTGTCTCCGAAGACCAACTTTACCGTCGAAAGGATCAGGTTGCAGCTGATCTTCTCAATCGAACCAGAGCCCCCCGAGACGACATAAATCCTCAGTCTTATCATTAGGTACCCGGCCAGGATGTCCCGAGCAGACAGAGGTTGGGTATCATGATAAAAATAGCTGAAAGTGTCGCTCAAACTCCCGAACCTGTCACCAGCAGCCCGGGCCTCTTGGTGCTTCGTACCTGAGCACCTACTTTTTCCTAAGACTGGGGACTCTTAACGGCAACCCGACCAGAGGCGCTAAGGTCAAAAAGATAACCGATCCATGCCTTGGTATGAGGAAGGTTCCCTTCTGAGCTTTCGTCCTTCTTCTTTGATATTTGTTGACAGGTGCTATCGTGACACAGCACTTCCTGGTATACGGCAAGGAATCCGGGGAACTGCCGCTCTAGTTCTTCAAACTTTTCGTTTGTTGGGGTATACTTCTCATAATCTTCATCTTTCTAGGGCAATTTGGACACATCATGCATCTCGTAAAGAGTAAGCCCCATCTCTTCCTCGGAAGTAAAGAAGGTCCCAGTCCGACTGTTGTATATCTCGAGCCGTGCTATAAACAACGTCGGGTTCATAAACAAGCCATAGTAGGAGCCCCTAACGGCATATAGAGGCCGATCTGTCGTAGGATTTCCTCATGCTCTGCCAAGATCCAAGAGATCAGATTAACCCATGGAGGGGAACGGTTCAGCCAGTTCAATAGCGACAATCTCCCTGCAACGTATGACCCTTTGCGAGCAATCCGATTCAAAAAAGTGTCGACCTCGGAGTATTGCATGCTGGGCTTCAGTTCGTTGATGAGACTTCTAGGAGCCAGCCCAATGACAGAGTAGCTCGTTGTCTCCCTTACTGCAACCACTGACCGCATAGGATTATTAAAACGGATATGGCCCACGAAGACTCCCTGTTGATCCAGAGTTAGGGAACCCGGCATCTTTCTTTCAAGAGGCACCATATTAAAACCTGATAAGGAAAAGTGGCACTCCATTAGTGGTATGTGAATAACTTCCTCCTGAAAATAGAAGTCCCAGCTCTCAGATATCTCTATAATGCTCGGATCTGAAATAGCCAGGGCATCCCCGAACAGAAACATAGGTTTCAGATGAATGTCATTCAGTTGCCCAGAGTTTATCATGCTAAGTAAGTAGAAGAAGGATTGGCTTATGATCTCCTTCAATCTGTCTTTAGGTTGACTACGGTTGATCTGAGTCGACACAACTTGGACTATATGGTCAAATCTAGCACCCAAGGCAGACTGAGCATATCCTTACCAGAACCTCCCCTGAAGGAGCCGTGGGCAAGGTCACTGCAAAGATCAAAGAAAGAAGACATTCAGAAGAAAACATAAATGAGTGGGTTTTTAGACAATACACAGAGCCTATGCGGCTCAGTTATGAAGGAAGCATATGCTGCTCAAATTAAGTAACACATGCGGCCTAGGCAAGCAGAACATATACGGCCCAGATATGGGAGGATCCATGCAGCTCAGTCATATGACACCTATGCGGCCCAGATACAGACAGGGTACAAGCCGCATATGCTCTGATACTTATGCGACTCGGTCCATGCGGCCCAGTCATACAGATCACATGCGGCACATGCCCCATGATGGCCAACTGTGCACTAAAGGCATTAAAGCCATGACACAGCGGTAAAATATGGTCAGACCTGCGCATAAAACATGCGACATGGCTGTTTAAATTCGAGTGATCATTCTTTCGCCTTACCCTTGATAGGAGGATGAATGTCTGGGTGGAAGGACGGTGACTTCTCAGAAGCTTCCCTTTGTCGGCGGTGCTAGTGGCTTTAGAAGCTTTGGGTGCCATGGCTAGTCGGAGAAGATGAAGAAAATGTAGCAAAGAGAAAAATTTGAAAGAGAATAGAAAAAAATCTCTCTCTATCACACAGCCTTTATTTATAGGCTAAAACGGATGGGCACCGCTTCGATTATCGTGCCATTAAAAGATAATAATGGCCTTTTGGATTTTATCCTTAGTAACCGTCATCTTTATCTTGAAAAGAGAGCCCAAATCTAAAAAGCAAATACGAGCATTAAATACGGCGGTGACAGCTGGACAAAGTCTCTCTATGGCTCAAAATTTTCCTGTAGATCGAGATCTCCCTGCGGCTCGAAGCGTCCCTGCGGCTTAACATTTTATGAATGTCTTCTTGCTTCTTATTCAAAGTATTCCATATTTGCAATTTGAAAACTTTGAAGGGAGTCTTATAGAAGAATACAAAAGATAGAGTTTGTGCGGATAATCACTCCATACGGCCAAGAGAAACCAAGCCGCATAGGGAAGGCTCTCGGAGACCCCATACGGCTAAGAAAACTCGAGCCACAGAAGCAAGGCTCTCGAAGATACCATGCGGCTAAGTGGATTCGAGCCGCAGAGGAAAGGCCCTCGAAGATCCCATGCGGCCAGGTGAAACCAAGCCGCAGAAGCAAGGCTCTCGAAGATCCCATGCGGCTAAGTGAAACCAAGTCGCAGAAGCAAGGCTCTCGAAGATCCTATGCGGCCAAGTGAAACGAAGCCGCGGAAGCAAGGCTCTCGAAGATCCCATGCGGCCAAGTGAAACCAAGTCGCAGAAGCAAGGTTCTCGAAGATCCCATACCGCCAAGCGGAGCCGAGCCACAGAAAAAAGGCTCATAAGGCCATTATACGGCCAAAATGATTCAGGCTCTATTTTGTGGGGGAGAATACATGGCAATTTGATCAAGTATTAACCACCCAGATTAGCTACAACAAAAAAATCTCAACAACCCCCACCAGCTGGCAGCCCAAGATCGAATCTTCGTGTCCTATTACAGACACGTGGCCACGTGGCCCTCTATGCAGGACAAAATCTGCTTTATGTAAGAATCATTATAAATAGCAGGGTACCATACCCATGCTAAAAGTGGGCAATCAAAGGCTGGCAAATTTCTTCAAGAGAAAAGACTGTGTCTGATAGTCCAAGGAGTAAGATAGAGTAGCTACACTATCCCGAGCCTCCGTCGTCACCCCCCAGAATCAAAAATAATTGTACTTAGATTATTTACTAGGATTTCTTTCTAGGCTCTCCTTTGTACTTTCAAAGTTTGCGATCAAATCGGGTTTCTCTGTAATTCTTGTTTTAACATTTAATGGCAAGCAGTCGCTTTGAGTCCGTCCATCCAGGAGCGCGTCAAGCTCAGGCGTACATCGCCTTGAGTCCTTTCTCCCCTGCGCATATGCTTCTACCCCGTGCCTACAGTTCTCCTAAAATAATAAACACGCCACCTAGGATAGTGCTTCCTAGGCGTGTGAGGAACTAGGTGCGTAATACATGTCAAAGGCCTAGTCGAGCCAAGAAAGTGGGTTTTCAGCAGCTCAAAGATCCTATCTCCTAAAATCTTAACAAATTCACACATGGCGATCAGATACAAGTCCTATATTATTAAAATGTACGTGCCGTTATAATCGAATGCCACATGTCAATCAGAGGCACACGCATCTATCTTCCACAGGCACGTGCAGTGATGCCTCCCCTAAGTTATAAATAGTAGGGATTCTCTTCCATTTGAAGCTCTCGATTCTCCCAGTTCTAGTATTTCCTCAAGAGTTCTTGAGCATTCCAGAGAGAGTTTCTTTTGCTCGCATTGGCTAATGAAGATAAGTCCAATAATCCTCTCTTCTAGTCAGATCGTTATAGGTAACGAAGCAACCCTCTATCATCATGACCCATAACAAAAACAAAGTTTATTTGGCAGATTCATGTTCAAAGATTCCCTCTTGCTTTCCCATTTGCAACCTTTAATGCCCTATTAACAACATCAAGGAACGATTGCATACAAGATGGCAACTCTGCTATGGACGTCCTTCTCCTCTAACAAGAAGCCTATGATGTAGTCTGACACGACCGTTCTTGGAACCACTACAAAGATGTTGGTCGTTAAGTTCGACCAATCAACATTTGAGGAAGTGCTCTCTCCGGATAGTACAGGGACATCTCCTAGGCTGTCTAAGCCTACGAAAATGAAGAAGGTGTGGGCGCCTAAGGCTCGTATAGCCTACCCACAACCAGTTGAAAGATAGCAGCATATACCAGTGCAACTTTCATCTAGCACGCCGATGGTATCATTCTCCGTTCCTTTCCAGGTGAATGACTCTGAGAAGTACAATGCTCAAATACTGCCAAGAGGACATACGCCTATTAATAGGCATAGAAAAGAGTCGACCTGAGGCAAACTCAATGCCTCATACCGCTTGGGTGGTGATAAGTCCCAGGCGTACGGGGACAGTATTGCTATATATTGCAGGCCTAATTTAAAGATGAAGGTGCTAGTTGCACATGCTAGGTATGTTTGCCATTGATTGTAAAAGTACAGAACAATTATATAGGAGAACTGAACTTACACTCACAATACAAACTCGCTCGTACAAAGAAAGCCTAGGGACGAAGACCTAGGTATAGCAATCTAAGTACAATTATTTATTTTTGATTCTGGAGGTGACGGTAGAGGCTCGAAAAAGCGACGACAGCTCTGTCTTACTCCTTGGACGATCGGACGTTGCCTTGGCTCTGGTGAAGAAATGCTCTCAGGATGCCCGGGAAGAATCCTCTTTGCGTACCTTTGTCTCTCTGTGCTCTCTTTTTAGGTCTCTCCAGGTTCCAGGGCTCAGGCCTTTTGTAAGGGAATGGCACCTTGCTATTTATAGAAGTGGGGGTGTAATCATTAGGGTTTGTGATGATTCCCTCCTTAAAAAGTCGATGGCCAATCATCAGGACCATTCATTTTGATTACAGCGAATCTGGGCAATTAATGTAGATTGCACCAAATCTTATGGGCAATTAATGTTGATTGCCATGAATTTTGATAGGCTCGGATCTCCTGCCACGTGTTCAATTTGTCTGATCTTATTTGATTTGGGATAATTATGATGATTGTAATAAATCTGAGTTTGTTATGATTTGCTAGCAGCCATAATTCTGAGGAGGATAAGAATGCCACGTGTCTCAGCTATTTCGGGGACCGCCACGTGTCTCAACTATCTTGAGGATCGCCACGTGTCTCAACTTTCGTGAGTGGGATGTTCTGACAGAGCCGCATGAGTACGGTATCTAAGTAAGCCGTATATGGGTGGCCCCTACGATCCTAGCCGCATGAAGGTAGCAGCCACATGAGGATAGCAGCCGCATGAAGGAGACGGCCGCATGACGAGGGCAGCCGCATGGAGTAGGCAGCCGTATGATGAGGGCAGCCGCATGAAGGATACAGCCGCATGAAGAGGACATCCACATGAAGGATGCAGCTGTATGAAGAGGACAGCCGTATGAAGGATGCAGCCGTATGAAGAGGACAGCAGCATGAAGGATGCAGCCGCATAAAGGATGTAGCCGTGTAGGGGTGCTTGGGACTTGACGGATCCTGTCAGTTATAGAAGATTTTCTTCCTTTCCCAATGGGCACGCCATCATTATTTCAGCTTTATGGCAGAGTTGTCATTCATTGCGTCAGAGCTGTCATTTATTGTGTCAGAGTTGTCATCAGAGCAATTAATTAGGAGACTGCTTTATGGCCAGCTATAGAAGCGGACAACATATGGCCACGTGTCTTTGCCTGAGCCGTATAGAGCTGTTGGGGAGTTTCGAGCTGCATAAAGTTCTGAAGGGTTCCTGAGCCGCATAAGGCTCCTTCTGTTTGGAGCCGCGTGGGCTTTTCTTGTCCTTTTTCATGCTTCTACAAGACCCCCTTCAAAGTTTTCAATTTGCAAAATTGAAATACTTTGAATAAGAAGCATGGCTGTGTATAAGCTCTTCTGGCCGCAGAGAATATTCTGACCGCATGGACATCCTAGCCGCATGGACATACTAGCCGCATGAACTGCTCTGGCCGCATGGATCGCTTCTGGTCGTATACTATTCTCTCTGCCACGTAGGCGGCATTAATTGCTCTTGATTCGTTATGATTTGGAGCCGTCTTTAGGGGGAATCCCAAGAGTCGGTTCATTAAATATTTGGATTTTGTGCTTTGATGAATCTCCTTTATGAGAGGGTACGAAATCCTAGGAGTCAGTTTTGCCTGCAGCACGGGACTCGGAGCGTTCATTAATCCACGTGTCTCCCCCTTGGCCTCCTATAAATAAGAGTAATTTAGAGAGAGAAACTCTTTACTCTTCTTTCCAATTTAAGCACTTCTTGCCCTAACTGTCATCCTCTTCTTCATCTTTTTTCGATCAATCAATGGCCCCCAAGTCTTCCAAGGCTGCCTCTGCTGCGGCGAAGGGGAAGAAAGCCGCTTCCTCGTTGGCCACGGTGCCTGAAGTGCACTCCGACGTCCACCCCACCATTGCTGGTAAGGATGAACTCAGAACTATGGCTATGTCGCATATTTATGCGCGAACCTTCTTCGTCTTCGCATACTGTGCTGCGTGTGCCTCCCGAGCCGCATGGAGGTATACCATATGCTCGAGCCGTATGAGGGTTGCATAAGCACTTTATGAACTGAACCGCATAAGGACTTTCTGCATCGAACCGCATGAAGCCTTCTCAAACAAGACCGCATAAGCCCCGTTTTGGACTGTGCCGTATAAGGCTCTGACTATCTTCTAACTTTGTTTCTTTTTATCTTTGATTCTTGCAGCAACCCTGCCGAAGGCTGAGATCATTGTGAAGGAAGAGCTGATGCCCCCTTTCAAACATGAGTCATCGCTTGTTAAGGAAGAGGTAATACCAAAAACGGAGGAACAGAAAGGAGAGCTGGTGCCTATTGAAGTTGCTGTAAAGGAGAAGCCCCAGTCTGACGGCGGTAGTATTGGGAGTTCTGACCCTCCTGCTCCAGACGAGGATTTTTCTCAAGAGGATCCTTCATATGAAAAATGGTTGAGGGAATGGTATATGCGCCCCCGCAACTAAGATTTGTAGGCCCTCATAAATGTCTGTCTTGCTTTTTCCGTCTGTCTTTGCTGTAGCTTGTGTTTCGCTTCTTTTTTGGACATCAATGTAATCTTTTTTCTTTCTTGTCTAAATGAAACGACGAAGAACTTTTCTGGCTTGCTCATGAGATGTAGTCACATAACTGATTTTAAATGAACAGAACACACTCGCTCTATTCTTTGCTTGTAGTGATTGTCCCAATATGAGACTTTTTGTGGACATATTATCCTTGGCGTACCCTGGGTTTTTTTTGGTAGAGATAATAAGTCGAGAGAGAACCAACATACTTACTCAGAGGTAATGAGGACATGGCAAGTATGAGGGTTTCTACGATGGAGCCTTCCTACTCAGAGGTAATGAGGACATGGCAGGATTGGGTTTCTTCGATGGAGCCTTCCCACTCAGAGGTAATGAGGACATAGCAGGAGTGGGCTCCATGAAGGGGTACATAGAACAACTCAGAGGTAGCATCGACATGGAAGTTCTATGTGAGGGGGCAGTTTGTTTTTGATGGAAGTGAAACAACTCAGAGGTAGCATCGACATGGTTGTCTTAGAAATTTGTGGATCTGTTACCCTTTTTTTGCACTAGAAGTGCGGGTAGAGGATTATGAGGAATGAGCTCCTTTTAGGAAGAAAGTTCAGAGGTATGATCATACGTGACTTACTACCCAAAAGATGCGATATAGATTGACCAGGATGGGAGTTCAGCGGTACCTGCGGGTACGTAACTTGACAATCTGGAAGATTTTGCGGCAGAGTGTGAGTTCAGTGGTACCGGAGGTACATAACTCTACAATCTGGGATATTCGGAAGGATGAATGTAGGTGAGTTCAGTGGTACCAGGGGGTACATGACCCGATAATCTTTGCTGTTTGGAGGTCCAATGTGAGTTCAGCGGTACCGAAGGGTAGATAACTCAACAATCTGAGATATTTTGGAGGCAGACTGTGGGTTCAACGGTACCAGAGGGTACATAACTCAACAGTCTGAGATATTTTGGAGGCAGACTGTGGGTTCAGAGGTACCAGAGGGTACATAACTCAACAGTCTGAGATATTTTGGTATGTCGTTTCAGACATAATACTTCTTTAGGAACTTGCTGTTGATGGGCAACATGAGCAAGTCTCTGTTTTGTTTTGCAAGACGGTAAGCTCCATTGGAGAATACAGCATCGACGATGAACGAGCCTTCCCACTTTGGCTGGAACTTGCCGGCGGTCTTGTGAGTCATTACCATCGGCCTCCGAATTGCCAAAACAAGATCGCCTACTTGAAATGTTCTGATTTTGACCTTCTTGTTGAAAGTTTCGGAGATTCGGGCTTGATACAGCTCAATTCGTTGCTGGACTAACAGGCGCTTCTCGTCTAGGGCCTCCAACTCTTGTAGTCGGTGATGGTGATTATCATCTATTGTCAATCGGTAGGTGAGGGCGACACGGAGTGAGGAGATTTGGGTCTCGAAGGGGAGAACTGCCTCACTCCCGTATACCAAGTAGAATGGTGTGTTTTCGATGGCCGTCCGTACTGTAGTGCTGTACGCCCATAAGCATTCGCCGAGCTTCTCATTCCAGTCGCGTTTGTTGGAAGATACGAACTTCTTGAGCAGCTTGATGATTGTTTTGTTGAATGCTTCAGCTAGACCATTAGCCGCTGGGTTATATGGTGTTGAAGTAATGTTCTGGATTCGGTGTTTATCGCAGAACCGATAAAAGGCGTGGCTAGCGAACTGCGGACCATTATCATGGATGATCCTTCGCGGTAGTCCAAAGCGATAATTACGTGATGCTTGAGGAAGCTGATCACGTTCGAAGTCTTGACTTCTGCCAGCAGAATAGCCTCCGCCCACTTGGAGAAATAATTTGTGATTACGAGTATGAAGCGGTGTCCCCTAGACGAAGGTGGAGTGATCGGGCCAATGATGTCCATTCCCTATGCTTCGAATGGCCAGGATGTCACCGTCGGATGTAGAAACTTGGATGGCTGATGGATGAAATCTGCATGGACTTGACAGGCTTTGCACTTTCTTGCATAGTCTATCGCATCTGCAACCATCGTGGGCCTGTAGTAGCCCATTCGGCGAACGCGATCCTGTAATTTTGGGCCAGGCTGATGGGCCCCGCAAACGCTGTCATAAGCTTCACGCATGGCTTTTTTGGCTTCTGTATTTGACAGACATCGAAGCAGTAATCCATCATATGATCGCCAATACAGCATTTTCGTCTCTGTATCGTAGAAGAATCTGAGGGAACATCTTCTGATAGAAGTGGCTTCCTTCGGATTCTCTGGCAGGATGTCGTAGACTACGAAGTCAATGAATGGTTGTCTCCAATCTGGTGCTTCGTTGACTGCCAGCACGGAGTAACTCTCAATACATTGAATGTTATTTCTGGGACAGACCAACTCATGGCCTATTATGTCGACCAGATGATGAACATGATTCGGAACTGCTAAGGAAGCGGCGAGGCCTGCTAGGACATCGGCTTCAATATTCCGGAGCCTGGGAACGTGTTCAATGAAGAACCCTGCCAAGGACGAGATGATGTCGATCGCTATTTGGTGATAGGGGATCATGTCTTCATGGCGAACCTCGTATGAACCCCGAATCTGATTGACGATTAGCTGTGAATCGCCATATGCTTCGAGGTATTCTACCTCGAGTTCTTTTGCAAGTCGGAGGCCAATGACCAGAGCATTATACTCGGCCACATTGTTTGAGCAGGACTCTGTGAGGGAGTAAGCCCGATTGATCACCAGCCCAGAGGGAGAAATCAGTACTACTTCGACTCCAGCGACGATGTTGCCCTTGGGCCCCGTTCTGGAAGCACCGTCGAAGAACATTCGCCATATGGTATCATGAGAGGCCATATTTAAATTGGCGACCTCATCTGGAATCTTTTCGTCTATTCTGGTTGACTCCGAACCTGGTTGAGCCGCTAAAAAGTCTGCCAGGGCTTGACCTTTAACCGCTTTCTGTGGAACGAAGATCATGTGGTAGGGGGACAGTAATATCGCCCAGGTAGCGAGGCGAGAGCTGAGTGCACCTAGCTTAGCCATGAGGACCCTGAGGGGGTTGACTCTTGATACGACATGGATGGTTTATCCCGTAATGTAGTGTCGCGTCTTCTGAATGGCGAATACTAGAGCAAGATACTCCTTTTCTACTGCAGTGTATCGGTGTTCTGGCCCCATCATCATTCGGCTGAAGTAATATATAGCTTGCTCATGGCCTGCATCATTATTTTGTGCTAGTAAAGTACCGAAAGAATGCTCCATAGCTCGTACATAGAGCAGGAATGGTTTTCCAGCATCCGGAGCCAAGGACTGGAGGGTTCGACAGATATTCTTTGATGCTGTCGAAGGCGCACTGGCATTCTTCGTCCCGTACGAATGAAATGCTCTTCTTTATGAGGTGGGTGAATGGCTGACATCGCCCGGAGATGTTATAGATGAACCTCCTGATGTAGGCCAGCCTCCCTTGAAGGCCTCGGAGTTCACGAAGATTTCTCGGGGGACCCATTTCCATGATTGCCTTCGTCTTCTCGGGGTCTATGTGGATACCCTGGGAAGTAATGATGAAACCCAAGAACTTCTCGCTGGATACGTCTAAGAAGGATTTTATGGGATTCATCTTCAAGTTGTCGCTCGCATCAGGTCGAACATTGTCCTTAGATCATGCAGATGATCTCCCTTGTAGTGGCTTTTGACGGCGATGTCATCGACGTAGCATTCCACTATCTTGCGTAGGTGGTTTCTAAAGATGATGCTCATAGCTCTTTGATAGGTGGCGCCAGCATTCTTTAAACCGAAGGGCATGACTGTGTAGCAGTATGTGCCAATTGGTGTTCGGAATGATGTATGCTTTTCGTCATCAGGGAACATCTTGATTTGGTTGCACCCTGAGACACCATCCATGAATGGCATACGCTTGAAGCCGCAGGTGTTGTCAATCATAATGTCGGTGATAGGGAGGGGAAATTCATCCTTAGGACATGCCTCATTCAGTTTCCTGAAGTCAATACAGATTCAACTCTTTCCATTCTTCTTGAGTTCTGGTACTATGTTGGCAACCCAGTCTGGATGTTGTTCCTCGCGGATGAAGCTACTGGTTATCAGCTTATGGACCTCAGCATCAATGGCATTCATGACATCGGGGCAAAATCATCGTTACTGTTGCTTGATCGGCTTTACGTCCGGACGGATGTTGAGTTTGTAAAGTACAACCTCTGGGTTCAGTCCTGGCATGTCTTCGTAGCTCCAGGCGAATACGTCGATGTATTCTCTGACGAGCTGTAGTAGCGATTCTCGCTCTTCGTCTGTCAGATTCTTGCTAACAAAGATGGGCCTGGAAGAGGACTCATTACCGAGATCAACTTGCACAACCTCATCTTCGGTGGGAGGATCTCTTTGTTCGAACCGCTTCTTCCATTGCGTATCTAGTTGTTGTGTCTACGGCTCTAACTCAAAAAGTTTAGGAATGTCTTCATCCTCTTCGTAGGCGTCAGCAAATGCCATATTGACAGACCAGGCTTGCCTGAGCATGTCCCCAATGCTGACGTCTGAATCAGACGTTGGTGATCAAGTTAAGTGTGAATGCCAGTCGCATTCCTCATCTGAACTTTCAGGGGTTGTTGCAGGCGTAACATACCCCTGTCCGCATCGGGTCTTATAATAGTAATCTTGTAGTTTCCCGGTCGGGACTGGCAACTGTAAAGGTAACCGTCGACCAGTGCCGTAGTTCAAGCCTGGTGTAGTCTCCAGATTATATCCCTGTCGTTGCATGAGGTACTTGGATTGGGAGCTATACAAATAAAGGGGCAGTCTCCCGGCGTCCGATTCGAGATCGACTTCCTCCACGCTGAAAGGTTGTGGATCATTCTTCCGGTCGAAGATGATTGGATGATCCCCTCCCTCGACTATATGGTAAGCGTCTTCCACTGGAGTAAGTTGGTTTGCGGTGTAGACATTTGTCACCTGTGTGTGCAGGTGGGTACCTATACCGTGTTCTACGGCATACGTTGTACAAAGCTTATCAAGCTCGAGGTAATTCAAAGATAGCCCTTTATTGATGAAATAAGGTATCTTTTCTAGCGGGATTATATCATCTGCGGATGGAACATCAGTATGAGCAGCCACATACTTGGCCAATTCTGGTTCTTCTTCGGCCACCCCTATATAAATGAAGACTGAGAGGATGACTTGGGCAGCTTAATCATCAGGGGTTCCGCTGGTGGGGCAGAACATGGAGTCGTTGGCGAACTAGAGACTCCCTGTTTGGCACTTGATGCTAGGTGGGGAGTTGTTGGCTCGCTAGGAGTCCCCGACTTCGCATTGGGCTGACGATTGATCTTGGAAAGACGTATCGTTATTGGCATGTCAGAGGGTTTGAGCTTCTCTGTTTGTGGCTGGCCGGCTCTTAGCAACCTGATTGTCAGTGGCTCCGTTGTGGGTTTTGTCGCTTGGCCAGACCTTGGTAGTCGGATTATCATTTGCCCCTCTTGTGTCGAGAGACTGATTGCATCCTTACGCAGAGCGACTGTAAGGGGTGCGGTCTTGCCAGGTTTGCCAGCTTCAAGGTGGATCGACAGAGGTCCTTCTGATTCTGTTGCCATCTCAGTTTGAGCTTGCATATCTCCTTCGACAAGGTGCCTCTTCGATTTCTCGTACAAGCAGGAGTCCGAGTAATAAGACTCGACCCCTTTGAAGGGATCGATGTCGGCAAATTCTATTCTTACGAAGCCGTGCTTATCGACATACATGAAGCACTGGTGCAGCGTAGAAGGCACGATCATGTAATCGTGTATCCAAGGACGCCCCAGAAGAATATTATAGGAAGTGTCCGCATCAATGACAAAACAAGTCACTTCTGACTGCAGATTGCCGATTTGGCACTTCAAGCGAATCATTCCGATCGGGTAGCTTTTGCCCGAATTGAAACCGCTGATGACGGTGCTTGTCGACGTCAGGTGATGCATGGGGATGCAAAGATGGTGCAACAGACTCTTCGGGATGATGCTTATGGAAGAGCCGGCATCAATGTGCATCCGATCCACCTTTACGTCACCGACGTATCCAGTGTAATACAACGGACGATCGTACAGGTTGGTTTTAATGAGCATATCCTGCGGAGTAAAGATGATGTTGGGCATTGCACCTGTGCAAGCGCTGTCCTGGAAATCTGCAAACGAGTTCTTCCCAGTGAGATTGGACTGAGCCAGATATGCATCGGCATTCTGGAGTGCCTCGCTCAATGCGACGCGAATGTCTTTGGAAAGTCTCAGGAGCTCGTATAGTGATAATTTGGCCGTTGTATTGGCCAATTGTGCCAAGATGTCAAAGTTGTAAGGCCTCTCTAGCCCTTGAGGTACCTCTTTTCGGAGCGGCTTGTCAAAGTGAGTCTCCTTCGGCCTAGGCTTGTCGGTCGTCGAAGGCTGAGAAGGTCCTGGGACATCAGCAGCTGTCGGCTGATGATCTTCAGCCAAGTTACCCGATGGAGGTTGGGTTTGTGCGTCGGATCGGGTAACAATAGCAGTAGCTTCTTCGACCTCTGTTGAGATTGTGCAACATGATTTGACTTTCCTACTCTTCTTCTTGTTGGAAGTGGGTGGTGCGGACTGAGTTACTTCCGGTACCAGGTCCGGGTGGACCCACATGACCTCCCCTCGTGATGTGGTAAGGGGCACTAGACCAGCAGCCTGGTCTCGGGGAGGTGGCAGGTTTACGACTTCCATTCTTCTCCTAGGGACGGGCACTACTCCATCTTACGTCTTTGTCGGAGGAAAGTTGCCAAATTGTACTGACACCATGTTGGCTGCTACGGTTATCTCTTCGAAATCAATGGCCAAGGCCTTGGAATCGATGAGATGTTGGATGTATCGCTTCAGTTGGTAGCAGTCTTGTGTAGCATGATGGACATAGCGATGGTAGTGGCAGTACTTGGGCCCTTCCATTTTGGCAGGACGAGGTTCACGTCTTGGAGGAGGGAGCTGGATTTGACCTCCTTGTATGAGCATGTCCACGATAGGCTTAACATGACTGTCTTCGAAGGAATAAGTTATCTGAGGCCACTGCTTCTCTGCCGGCTTCGGTTCAGGCTTCGGAGCCGTGTCGGCAACCATAGCCTGTTTCCCCTTGTTGTCTCGATTGTTGGAGGGGTTACTACCATTGTTGCTGTTGGTGTTAGGGCATTTGCCCTTATCTTCTCCTTCTGAGACGTGCAATCCCAGTTTGCGAGCTTTTTTCAATTTGTCTTCTACGCTAGTGTCGCTGATAATGAAAGTCTTTCAATCCTTAAACTGACTTTCGCCCATCCAGAGGCTGATTGTGGGAAGCAGTCTCTTTTGGCAAATTTTAATCAAGGAGGAATCGGGGTTACCGGAAGGCAACTTCATCGCGGTTTGACAAAACCGTTCGATATAGTTCCTTGTCAGCTCCTTTTCTTCCTGGACAACGTCCATAAGTGTGGACATTGTCACGTCCTGTCCTACTTCGTAGAACCTCTCCAGGTACATACGCTTGAAGCCGACGAATGAATGGATGCAGTTGTCCGACAAGTTGCGATACCACTCAAAAGCGACCCCTTCCAATGCTCCAATGAATAGCCATGTGAGAATGGCGTCGTCAGGAGGCAGATGGTCGGTTGTGACTTCGAAGTAGGTGATGTACCTGCTCGTAGATGTCTTCCCATCATACGGGTTGATGTTGAATGGTTTATATCTTGGTGGGAAGGGCACATCTCTCCATGCAATAGGATACGGTTGTCTTATCCTGAGGTCTTGGCAGTTTTCTTGGGCGTGGAACATGGCCCGAAGCTCCTGGACTTCTCTTCTCTCCTTTCTGGCCTCGTCTGCAGCGGTGGGAGCCGATGTTTCAGGAGGATTGTCACCCGGGTTTGGTGCCGCTGAGTTCGAGTCCGCATTGACCGCGGGACCCAAGCTTGCTTGGCCAGGCGTCCTTCCTTGCAGAGCTGGGAGCACCGCTTTGATTTCGTCCACGGATTTGACCAAAGTACGCAGTATGGCCTCCAGAGTATCGATGCGTTGGCGATCACTGGGACCGTCTTTATTGGCATTTGTCATGAATATCGTCCTCACACGAGCCGAAGTAGAAGGGACGGTGGACGTGTTGCCCTCTGAATCATACCCCTGGAAAGAGAAGTCGTTGGGGTACATGGGAATATTTTTCTCTGGTTCGGACTCAGAAGGAATAGTACCCCCAGCTTCAGAGCTTGCCTCGTCTTGAGAGTCGCGAACATCCTCGGGGACGTCGGCACCTGTTGTATCTGTTGGGAGAGTCGTTTCCCCGGGCTCATCTCCTTGGAATACCGGATTGTCATGGATGTTCGGAGGAATGCTACCCCCGGTTCCAGCGACCCCCAGTGATGTGGATGATGAATCTCCTAATGTAGTAGATTTCGTCTTCGAACGGGTACCTTGGAAAACTCCGGTGGCAGGCAACCGCTTAGATGATAGTTTCTTGGTCACAGTGGTTGAAATCTTCGGGCTGGAGATATTTATTTTCTTTCCTCTCCCGCTACCAGGGATCCTCTGAGCAGAATTGCAGGAGGCGATGAGAAGTGCCTCGTCTCCTGAGCCTGGGTGTTGCAGTCGTTGGAAGACGGATCACCGCTCCTCTTGTGTGGTTGCCTTGCTGCAGCAGCAGTTGACAATGACTTGAGTAAAGTACTGTCCAGGGAAGGACTCTCTGCACACCGAGGCATCTTCTCTTTCTTTGCGCTTATGACAGATCATGTCACGCAAGTCAGGTGCATCTCGAGCAACCTGTGAAACCCGAGCATCCGAGTGTATTGGCACCATGTTTGCTCCCTGATTGTTGAGAGACATTTGGGAACCACTCTGTCTGTTTGCCGCGGGGGCTGGACTCGAGTGGTTTGGTACAACTTTCCATCGGAGGCCCGTATAACAGTAAGCGGAGCGCTCGGATGGTCAGAGGTTGGGACAGCTGACTGAGCTCGCCGAGCCCGTGCTGTCATAGACTTCTTCACTCTAGCACCTGAGGGTGCATAGTAGGAAGAGTCCAAATGGTGCCGCAGAGAGTCTTGCACATGTTCTTGGGCGCACCTGGAGTCCTGACCGCATGAGAGGTGATCGAAGACTGACCCGAGCCGCATGGGGCAGACGATATATGGCTAGGATTAGTGGCCGTACAGGCCGTCTGCATGCGGCTATCCTTTGTGGCCGCATGAGCTTTCTATATGCGGCTAGAAGTGGCGGCCGCATGAACCTCCGGGATGCGACTGGAAGTCATGGCCTGGCAGGCTGCCTGCATACGGCTGGTAGTACTGGCCGTATGGGCTTTCTGCATGCGGCTGACTTTCGTAGCCGCATGAGTTTTCTCCATGCGGTTGGCAGTTGCGGCCGCATGAGCCTTCTTCATGCGGCTGGCGCCTTTATGCGGCTCAGACCGTATGGAGTTCCTATTTGCCCCTGCAAGTCCAGCATCATAGTACTTTCTTCTGCCGAACTTGGGGACAGCAGAGTCCTCTATGGTCTGAAATGGAGCCACAATAGGGTCTTTTTTGTCGTCTTGTGCAACAGAGAGTACTCCCTCGAGAGCTTGGGAGGAGCAAATGATTTGGGCCTCCACTCCCTGCGGGCCTTCTTCGTACGGGCTCGCCGCTGGACCGGGCCAGCACTCCCGTCGGAGAGCATTTCTTCAAACGCCTGCTGATCGAACCGGGCGACCAATATTTGTTGAGTGGAGCCAAGTTTGGCTGCGTCCGATTGCGTCACCAACTCCTCAGCCGTGGAGAAGGATGCCCCCAGCAGAGTCGCCATCGTGTTTGCCATTGATCGTAAAAGTACAGAACAATTATATAGAAGGACTGAACTTTGACTCACAATACAGACTCGCTCGTACAAAGAAAGCCTAGGGACGAAAACCTAGGTACAGCAATCTAAGTACAATTATTTATTTTTGATTCTGGGGGTAAAGGTAGAGGCTCGGGAAAGCGACGGCAGCTCTGCCTTACTCCTTGGACGATCGGACGTAGCCTTGGCTCTGGTGAAGAAATGCTCTCAGGATACCCGGAAAGAATCCTCTGTGCGTGCCTTTGTCTCTCTGTGCTCTCTTTTCAGGTCTCTCCAGGTTCCAGGGCTCAGGCCTTTTGTAAGGGAATGACACCTTGATATTTATAGAAGTGGGGGTATAATCATTAGGGTTTGTAATGATTCTCTCCTTGAAAAGTCGACGGCCAATCATCAGGACCATTTATTTTGATTACAACGAATCTGGGCAATTAATATGGATTGCACCAAATCTTATGGGCAATTAATGTTGATTGCCATAAATTTTGATAGGCTCGGATCTCCTGCCACGTGTTCGATTTGTCTGATCTAATTTAATTTCGGGTAATTATGATGATTGTAACAAATATGAGTTTGTTATGATTTGCTAGAAGCCATAATTCCGAGGAGGATAAGAACGCCATGTGTCTCAGCTATTGCGAGGACCGCCACGTGTCTCAACTGTCTTGAGGATCGCCACGTGTCTCAACTGTCGTGAGTGGGATGTTCTGACAGAGCCGCATGAGTGCGGTCTCTAAGTGAGCCACATATGGGTGGCCCCTACGATCCTAGCCGCATGAAGGTAGCAGCCGCATGAAGGTAGCAGCCGCATGAGGGTAGCAGCCGCATAAAGGAGACGGTCGCATAACGAGGGCAGCCGTTTGAAGGTGGCAGCCGCATGGAGTAGGCAGCCGCATGATGAGGGCAGCCGCATGAAAGATACAGCCGTATAAAGAGGACAGCCGCATGAAGGATGCAGCCGCATGAAGAGGACAGCCGCATGAAGGATGCAGCCGTATGAAGAGGACAGCCGCATGAAGGATGCAGCCGCATAGGGGTGCTTGGGACTTGACGGATCATGTCAGTTATAGAATATTTTCTTCCTTTCCCAAGGGGTACGCCATCATTATTTCAGCTTTATGGCAGAGCTGTCATTCTTTGCGTCAGAGCTGTCATTCATTGTGTCAGAGCTGTCATCAGAGCAATTAATTGGGAGACTGCTTTATGGCCAGCTGTAGAAGCGGACATCGTATGGCCACGTGTCTTTGCCTGAGCCGCATGGAGCTGTTGGGGAGTTCCGAGCCGCATAAAGTTCTGAAGGGTTTCTGAGCCGCATAAGGCTCCTTCTGTTTGGAGCCGCATGGACTTTTCTTGTCCTTTTCCATGCTTCTATAAGGTATTCCACGACTGCCACACCAGCAATGGGCATGAGACGTGTGCCTCTAACGGTGATGTGCATACCTGATGGGAAGCTCTATAGGTCCTGCCTATGTGCTTGTATGCCTTGGCTGGACCAATCTCCACAATCCTCCAAATTCTCAAATGTGTAACATACAGGTGTACTTCCATTTACATGCTATAGCACTCGGTCTACCCGGGAGATTCAAGAGGGCATAAAAGTGAACCTTCCTTCTCACGACCTACGTCATATGATTAATCACAAACACAAAGTAAAGGAAACAACTGCAGATACTAACACGAAACACCCTCTGTTGGGCACACATGTTCTAGTATAGTCATTAACTGTTGTTGTGCAAAATTAGCAGTAGTCCCAAAAAGATAGTTCGTGTTTCAACGTCTACAGTCTACCACATCCTACCGATACTATTTTGGTGAACGGATACGATCAAACGAGGAGGAGGAGGAGGAGAAGCCATGCACTGCTTCATGCCACGCTACATGAAGTTCCCCTCTAGACAGAAAGAACTCTAATACTTCGGTCAACACATCGAAGAACCGATTCAAGAACAACAAGTTGGTTGTGCCCAATACCGGGGTATTCTAGAGCACCCGTTCCAAATCCAAACTCTTGTCCAAAGCCTCAAAAGGTAGGGGTAGCCAGTCCCATACCTTCTTTTGTCCTAGTTGGGGGTACTGATCCTCAACACCTCGAATATACAGGAGGTAACCAACTTTCGATATTGCACAACAACCCTACTTTCCAAAGGGACAGTAATTCCCACAGAAACGAAGGAAAAAATGCCTGGGGTACGCATCCCAACATGCACCTAAAGCCTCAGAGACTGAGGACGATCGAAACGTCAATTTCTATATTAGTCCCTGATGATTGCTTAATGACGATAGTGAAGTGTAGGACTATGGGATGAAAAGTGAGCAATCAGCTCATATCCGTGTTATGCCGTCACATATGGCGATGACGAACAAAGATCCCAGGGCACCCGATGCTTCAAACTTTTCGAGGAAATGATGCATACTATGAATGCTAGCCTGGCTCTCTTAACAAAGACAGTTCATTACAAGAAATTCGAATTTCCGTAACAAGTAATTTGTGACCATTGTAAAACTTATCACTAAAACGAATATTTTTGTGACAAATAAATTTTATTGTCCCTCATAGTTTGATTCTGCGACAACAATAATTTTTCGTCACAAAGTTAAATCATTTAGTGACCATGTTTTTACTGGTCATCACTTAATGTTGTCACTGAAATAAGATTTAAAATTTAGACTTATGTCAAAGACAAATTATATGTGGCAAGTGAAAATACTTGTCACTTAAGGTGTTTTTATAGTTACAAGAAAATATTATTGTCACATAAAAGTATTATCCACAAGATATAAATTTTATTCATGTCACTTAAAAGTATCTTTTAGTTACCAAATAATTGTATGTCACACAAAAGTATTAGTCACAAAGAAAAAATTTATTTCCTGTAACAAAAACTAAAGTAATTTAAAAAAAAGTTAAATAAACAAAATATCTATAGCAATGAAATATAGCATTGCTAGATATTTCAAAATAAAAAAATTTAGTACCCAATTTTTGTCGTTTTTGGTTTAGGAGGTAAACCAAAAATATTTCCCTCGAAATAAAAAATTTGGAGACTTTGTTGAATGTTGAGTACAAAATCCCCAAATCCCCTTCCATTCCCAAAACGAACAAACATCTCCCTTCCTCTCTCTCTCTCTCTCTCCCCCTCCCTCTCTTTCCCCATCCGCTCCACTACTTCCCCCTTTTTCATTCTCCTCCTCCTCTAGCCTCATCCTCCTCTCCCAAAGCCTCATACTCTTCCTCCTCCTTCCCTTTTCATCCTCTCGATGACAACTGATGCCTCCTCTCGACTTCGGCTTTCCTCCCGATCTGAAGTGCTTACTTCCTCTAAACATCATCCATGCCTCTGACGCCTCCTCCTGACTCCGTCTTCTCCTTTCGACTCCCTTCGTCGCCTCCCGACGCCAGTGCCATCTCCGCTTTAGATGTAATTTATTTTAATTTCTTCAAGTTCTTTTACTTTCAAGTCTTTTAAATGCATCAATTTAAGCCCTAAATTTCTACAGTACATCATTTTAGGGCTTGGTTTGGAATCGATAGAGAGAAAAATTAAACAATAATAGAATTTAGGGCTTGGTCTGGAATCAATACAACATCGTCCTTCAAAGCACCACTGAGAAAAGAAATAGACAATTCCAATTTAATGTTTTTATTTTGTTTGTTTTGCTTAGTTCAGTTCTTTATATTATGTACATATTATGCCGGCTTATCTCAGGAGAACTACATAATAATGTTTTGTAATTGATTTCTTTATGTTTTACACATGAAGATGCTAATGTTCATTACATTTGTAGGTTTGGGTGGATCACTTCTGCCACTCTTAAGCTTTGGTACATGCTCTATAACATTTCTACCATGTAGCAAAGGCACAGCCCCTCGAGGCTTTTGAGGGCTCCTAAGCTGGACCGGTGCTAGCCGCCAATAGTGAAGGAGCTCAGGTTTGGTACATGCTCTACAACATTTCTACCTTGTAGCAAAGGTACAACCCCTTGAGCATTTGGTATTTTTAGAAGGAAATGCTTACTAGAATTTTTGTTTACATAAATATAAACACTATAAATATAATATTGTCTTGCTGGTACAATATAGTTCTGGAAGTAATTTTCTGATAGTGTTGTACTATATATTATTGTGATTTTTTGCATCTGAAATCATAATTTTCTATAGAAGAGCTGCTAATAGTTATTTCCATCTAAATTATAAAAATTCATCTTCAGGTTTGACATAACTTGGATCAGGCCAAAACAACGTTGGAAGCTTTGATTAAGGTATTATAATTGTAATGATGAACCTTCTTTTATATATTAAATGATACAAAGTCCATGTATATGGTCCTTTGTTATACAACAAAAATGTTTTGCAGAGGGAAGAAAAGAAAAGAGAGGTCAGGGAGAGTTATGTCAGCCATCAACTGATTCAAATGAAGTATAGTTTTTTTGCTTTACCTGTTTCCTCTTTGTCTGGCATTGCTTCACATTACTATTTGTTATAATGTCCTTATTGTAATTATCTTTCAGCAACATTACTACATGCATTTTGAATTAGCAAGTCTCTTCTAAATCATTAATCAAAATGTGGATCAATAATCTGAGTAGACTAGAGCAAGTACAAAACTAAAGTGTACAATTTACTAAGAAAATCTACTTTATTTATGAATGGTTTTAACTTTGGTTGGTTTTAACACATCTTTCTGTTTGCATGTTTCTTTACTTTTGTAAAAGTCTACCATTTACCTCTGAAATCTCTTGGGTGTTTGGGAAATCTGTAAAATATAGTATTCTTGGGACACCATACCGTAGCATTATAGGTATGAAATTAAATTCATAGCCCGAGACTTAATACAGATGGAATAGATACAATTAGTGGGAGGCTACTAATAGGAACATCGGAGGTTATTCCTCCTCCGGAGATAATTGATACTACTGGAGCTGGTGATACTTTCATTAGAGCTGTTCTGTTTGGTGTGTTCAAGAAATTTTCCTTTTTAGATGTGTTTGACTATATTACTGCTTCTGCTTCTATTTGCCTATAGCGAAAATTGATGTGTCATTTTGTTATAGCTAGTGTTGGTTGTCAAGCCAAAATCCGAACGTTAATGTTGCTTGCAGTCACTTTTCAAAACATTAAACTTTCCCCACGCAACCTCAGGGTGGTAATTCGTAGAATTTGCACTCGCACCTAAGAATTTCTGGTGTATTAACTAAAGGTCACCTGCATATATTTTGTAAAACCTTAATGAATTGTTACGAATCTTCTAGTGTTCTCAGTATGTGTATTTTGGTTACTGTCGATGTAATAATATCTGCAATTGTTTGCATCATCAAAAATCTGATAATTTCATTGTTTGTACTTTAGCTTTATGTGCAGGCATGCCACCTGAGAGAATGTTGCCTTTTGCCTCAACTGTGGTAAGTTCTCGGTATTGTAAAAAATAACTAGCATATAGCTAATTTACTAGATTTTTTGCCCATATAGTATATGTCCGGTCCGACTATTGACTCATCAGTTATATATCCAGTCGATGTTTGGTCTAGGTCTGATAACTATGCTTTACTAGATTTGCTGCCCATATACTATATATCCGGTCCGACTATTGACTCATCAGTTATATATCCACTCGATGTTTGGTCTGGATCTGATAACTATGCTTTAGACTAGTCGTGCAGGATTAAGTTCCAGTTAATCACAATTCGAGTTTTCTTGATTATAGGCAGCTACCAGTTGCAGGGCTTTGGGTGCACAGAGTGGTTTTCTTCGGCGTACAGACCCACGCCTGGCTCCATTTTGGTAGTAAATTGAATCAGTACTTGAGAAGATAGATATATAAATATGTAGGCCTCTTTACTGGTTTTGTCATTTTGGTTGCTGTTTCTTATTGTTGCTGCAAAGGAAGGACTGTTGCTGTGGCCAAGTGGGAGTTTGCAAATAAGGTCTGTAATAAATAGTCCTTGTAAAGGCCAGTAGGCACAACATTTCATATGGCATGTCCATGCCCAGACATTGTGTCATTAATTAGAGGGCCATTTGTAACTTCATATTTCATCTGCTTCCAAACTGGAGGTCTTCAGACAGACCTTTATTGGGTTAAATTTTTCTTTGTTCCTTGTTACTTACAGTTGTGTTATATGATCCTCATCCTGTTTCGACAAGAACTGTCCTTAGAATGAGCACGGATGAAATCTCCAGGCACAAGGCTTGTTCCTAACTCAAGGCCGTGTTTGCTTGCTAGGAAAGTAAGGGACCATCGTGAATATTGGAAGCCTTACAGAACTTTGAACCCTGTAAGTTCTTTCCTTTATAATTAACTTTACAATATAGGTATGTATTACATTTTTAAATTCAGGTATCTATTACTTTATAATATAGATTTTCTACTAAGGAATGTAGGAAGATGGGATGCTAAATGTTAAGACTTGTCCTACAATAAAAAACTTGGTGGTATGCTCACTCCAGCGATCGAGAAACTTAGTGCTCTGTAAGTTCATTGGCTAGACAACTTGATAAATTTACATGCACATGCTAGAAAATATTTTATTTCATCATTTACAATCTGTTCACTTATGTCCAGAATGTTGATTGGTTACAGCTTCACTGGCAACATCCCAACTGAACTAGGCAATCTTGCAAACCTCTCATTCTTGTATGGATCGTAGTCTTGCTTAATCATTTTATACTTATATTTTCTATTACAATTAGGTAATGTCCAATATCCATAAGCTACCGCTTAGGTTAGGTCCTTTGCGTAGAGGCCACGCCTTTGTTCACCATAAAGTTCATATTGTAAACGTGTCAGGTCTTCCATTTGTTTAATAGGTATTAGGTAGTAAAGAGGATTTGTAGTGAACTGTTAGAATTAGGACTCCCATTTGTTTAATTTACTAGAGAAAACCGTGTTACCTGTGAAAGCAACTCATAATCAACTTAGAACTTAGAAGTATCGGAAGATAATTCAAAACTTTGAACTAGGGGCCTTGTTAGTGTACTACCTTGCCTGACATGTATCAAAAATGACACACACGTCAAAATGCACTACTACACGACAAAATATGTGCACAAGACAGGATAAATGTTTTATTAAGTTGAAATAAAGTTGTCTCAAGAAACACCACCACCAATTCCTCGAATAAATTAAATTTGAATGTGAGAAGGTGTTATATTCATCAATAGTACAATATTGATCTCATGTCTATTTGTAGTATCATATATAATTAGTTTGATTCTCCCAAAATCTTCATACATTCTTATAAGCTTTATAAGCATATACATTCAAATTTCTAAAAAAATTATATGATGAGGGCTCTTGGTGATACGAGGATAACAAAATTCGATTAATTTTGCATGTTTAGACTTTTCTTATGATATATAGAAGGCAATGCAAAGTTCTTCAACAAGGTTTTCTTTTTTCTCTATACATCATCCCAAGGAAATAGATGTTGATTTCAAACTGTAGCTTTACAGTATATAGGAAATTCGGATACTGCTGGCACTTCATTTTGTTGTCACTTTGTTATTATGTTAAAACTTTGCCTTTGATTTAGGTTTTCCTTGGAACTTATTTTTATTTCATACTAGTCGGATACTGCTGGCCAATATGAACCTTATTTTACACAAGCATTGTAAGACTTCTGAACTTCTCCATTAGACTAATAAGAAAGTTATATTAATATTTGTATGATATATTAAATATATTCTTGCTGATACAGAATAGTGGAAAATTGGGTATTGTTTTCTTGCCGTTTAATAATCCTTATGTGGGAAACAGTAACAGGCAGAGAACATCTATTGTTTTATGACTGATTGAAATATCTCAAGGATTTTTCACTAACACAGGTAAATATGTGACGTATACATTCCATTTGACTTGAACTAGACTCAGATTTGTAGAAGAATTATAATTATTTTTGCACCCTCCTTATCCTCTAATATGACATATTGTTTTTTGATTCCATTATTGTCAGAAATTGCAAGTCTTTTTGTCCCACAGTGGATGGCTTGACAGTGGAGGGCTTGATACAAATTGCTGTGAGCTTCCTCGACTTGTTTTTATGCCTCCTGTGAGAAGAGATTGGGCTTCCAACATTCACAAAAAGGGAGATTAAAGAAGTCAATTTATTAGGCGTCAAACAGGTGAGCACCTTTGTGACATTTTCTTCTAGTGGTTGTATAAGGAGGCGGACTCTAAGTGTTAGGTTAAGTTTTGGTGGTTGTATAAGGAGGGGGACTCTTAACTCGCATCATTTGGAATTTGAAGGACTTCTTCGTAATTATCAAAGATTTGTATCCAAGTAGTGTGGGTTGAGTAAGGTGTTGGCAGAATGTGTAAACTTGGTCTGAACTTGTTACAGACCAACTTTTATACTTGTTTATTGTAGCCATGTAAAGGATTTTCTCTTTTTTGTGGGAAGTGGATAACCTGGCACAGAGGTTGTCAAGAAAAAAGATACAGAGTATGTGGTTTTGAAGAAACCTTTATTTTTCCTCTCTAAATTTTCATGGCTCACAAGTTATGGTCTTTTATTCCTGCAGGATGTGCCTAACAAGAGTTTTTTCCCCTTTCTGATGTGCAGCATTAACTCACAAGATGCAGTATTAAGTTGAAAGCGTGACATATTCTCCTTTCGATTAAAAGCTTCTTGAAGCAGAACACGCATTGGATTGCTAATAAAATGCCATCAGAATTCTAAGTTACCTGGCCTGCAGGTTCAAAATTTTTATCTAGTTATGGATAATTCAATCTGACGAACATTTTCGTACGAGCAATATCACTAGAACTGATTCCATCGAGTCGATCACCAATCACCATAGAACGCATTGGTTACACCTACTCGATCAACACTCTGATTCTACCCCTTTAAAGAAGGTCAGAATTCACTAAGCTTGGTTCTTTGGACTTTGTCTGTAATTATTCTTTTATTTCAAGTTTTTATTTATAGAGGTAAAGTTATTTTGTATATTTAAAGAAGTTTACATAATGTTGTGTTTAAAATCTGTATAGAGCCCGCTCCTGAGCCTGCTCTACCCTTTTTCTAAGTGCTGACTTTTCTTTTTAATGTTTCTTTTAATGTTTCCCTACTCATATCCTAATTTCCAGTCTTACCCAAGCTTTCATGACACTAACTTCCCTGCAACTCCAATTTACCAGCCTTCCTACTACCATGGTACAACTGATGCAACAACTTACACCCACCAATCTTCAGTTCCTTCTGTCTCAAACTACTCATCACCATCTATGAATTATGATTCTGGTAGCATCGGGAACCATATTATTCCTACAGTCCCAGCTGTTCCCTCCTACAAGTATGATCCCAATTATCATTCGTCCGTGGAGAAGATTGTCGATGCTCACAAGGCAGCGAGGTTTGCTGTTGGTGCCCTTGCATTTAATGATGTAGCGATCGCAGTGGATTTCCTTCAGAAATATCTAGAACTTCTGACCAATCCTTCAGCTAAAACACAGTGATCAGATTGTTTTGCTCATACAAAATTACTATACATGACTAAATTTGCATTATTGGCTTGTGCATGTATTTCTCCAAGTTCTGAATGTAAACTCCCTTGTGGTGCATTGAAAGAGAGTGATAAACTGAAGGATTGGTAATCTTATGTAGACTACGATGAAGTCACTGATTATGCTCGTTCTTTCAAGTATGGTGCATTGAATTTTGTTGTTGATATATACTCTCGTCTTCGTAGCAGTCTTATGCTTTTCTACTTGATTGTTTTTTATGGTATATATTCTATTACCATTTAGCATGGCTTCTTACAAATATTTAAATAATCTGACCAAAAAATTTGTGATACAGGCTCTGGTTGTTTTACCATTTAGCATGGCTTCTTATAGGTATTCAAAAAGAGTGATAAATTTAGTCACGGTAAAAAGGGTGATAAATTTAGCGTGGCTTCTTACAGGTATAAAGTATACACTACGGTGACAACATTTACATTCACTAAACATAAAGTATATAGTAACAATAATAAAAGTGTTACTGCAAGTATTTACAATTATGGCATGTACTTGTCACTAAACATATACGTTTATTGTGATAACAATAAAAGTGTTAATAAAATTGTTTTGTGATATGGAACGTCGTCACGAAAATAATTTTTTCTTTTTTGTCAAAAAATATATATTTATTTTTAATTACCATAAAATGTTATTTGTGACAATATTGGGCGTCACTTATAATATTTTTAGTGACGCATTTGTCGTCACGGAAAGTTTACTATCACTGACAACATATTTCTTGTCATAGAAGAGAACTTTCTGTGACAACGACATTTGGTCGTCACTTATACTTTTAGCTACGGAGGTATAGGCTACAAAAGTAAGTCATCACTTTACTCGTCACAGAAGATATGTTGTGACGAGTTTCATAACTTCTGTGACAACGTTACATGTCACAGAAACCATGTTTTCTTATAGTGGTTGCTGAATTAAAAGATACCCAAACCTCGTCACTGAAAGAACTGGGGAATCCCAAGACCCCTAGTTTGGTGTGTGCATTGATCGATAGAAGTTTAACAGATCTAAGGCATGTTCTAACCCTTCATAGTAGAACTAAGGTTCACGAATTATACCTGCGACGGAAAGAAGAAGACACTTTCCAGCAACCTCGAGCAGTCATGACCCAAGATCTTCTGTACGTATTCTTTCCTCGGGTTGGACGCTATGTGGGCGGCGATTTCCCAACATTTTCTTCTCCTTGGCAGCCCTTTCTTTCTCTCCTTACGAGAATCACGAATTTAGAGAAAGCCTCTTCTTTTTAGTCAGATCGTGACGGCCATAGAATAGAGGATATATATAAGGCTTTGGCAGGATCATGGATCATGATAAGAAATTAGGATTAGGTCTCCTAACGGATCTGGGTATCTCGTATTCAGCCCGAACACATAACCCAGGCCCATTAGCAATAGCTCAGTCCACTAAAGAGCTATTATTGCACTACCTTCCTAATCCTAAATTATGATTGTGGGCTCCTTTTGTTATATGCTCGTTTGGCTCCCCATGTTTAGAAATCGAATGTTTGTCGATCAAATTAAGTTATCTACAAATATATTGATCGACATCTTTTATCCTTATGTAGTACCACTTAACTTTATTTGTTATGTCGGATATAATCCACATGCAGGATTTACATGACAATCCTTATGAGCTTCTTAAGGGAACATCATCAACCTGACGTATCGGAACATGGATTTCTTTTATAATCAACAGTCATCATACATATACTATTATTACCGTATTCATAGAGGTTGTTAACCGATAATGAATCTCACTCTTTTATGAGTCAAAGTAATGCACACTTTATATACATGTCCGTTATTATATTCGGATTAAAAGCACAAGCATCCATAATAACTGAGGTGTTTGTTCTCTTATGTAGTCAGTACAAAGAGAACAACCTCAAGTGGTCCTGTTCAATACACACAAAGTGTACTAGTTTAAATCTATAGTCAAGATAGACTAATACCATATTACACTACAACCTTTCCAATGGATTGTCCAAGTCTATCTAGGTTGTGAACTATTTATATATTCCGTAGGAAACTGATAATATGATCTTATGTGTGACACAACACACCATATTATCTACAATGTAGAATAGCATATACTTGCATTAATACTTGCAACAAGTACAATATGTAAACATTTGTGATTCTCATTCTAAATTTAAGGAAATAAAGTTAATACAAAGTGATGATTTTGGTATATAACCCTAACATTCTCCCACTTATACTCAAAGCATTGCTTTTTAGTATACTGTTACAAATCTCCCACTTATATTTAAAGCCATGCTGCTACATATTTGACTCCCATTCCCTCAATGTGACTATCAAAAACCTTAGCTAGTAAGCTCGTTATAAAGGGGTCAGCTAGGTTGTCGGCTGATGCTATCTTGATCACAACAAAATTTTCTTTCTTTACGAAATCTCGTATAAGATGGTACTTGCGCTCAATGTGTTTACCTATCTTATGGGCTCATGGTTCCTTCGAGTTTGCAACTGCACCACTATTATCACAATAAAGTGTAATAGCCTTATGCAAACTAAGTACCACATCCAAGTCCAACAGAAAGTTTCTGAGCCAAACCGCTTCTTTGGCTGCTTTAAAGGCTGTCACATACTCTGTAACGCCCCAGAACCAGAATACTGGAGAGCGGGGGCGTACATAGCCAGCTACGTATATTGAAGTGCAACCCACCTCGCTATACGGTCACGGCTGTCTAGATACATGAGGGTTTAACTACAATCCATCAGTCTCCTATGGTCATGAACAAGCCTAGTGTCTCAATCACAAGCAAGTAGTAGCAGTCACAAGATATTAGAACATCAAATATACAATAGTAAGGCATCCCATACATTAAATATTGGATGATCATGAAGCTAGTCGTACAAAATGTGAAGACTAGCAAGAGTTTAGTCATACATGATCAACCCTAGGATTTGTCAATCATGTTATAGCCCGTAGGCAGACAGTAAATAAAGGTGCAACCGAGCTAACACGTGCTCGTCCGCTAAACGCCTCAAAAGAATAATTTACAGTGAAGTGGGAGAACAAAAGAAACCCACTCGTTGCCAGGGTTACGCCTGGTGGCCACCATCTGGCTGGAAGGTAGGTAGAACCTCTAGAGCTGCTCCGATATCTGGCCACACAAAATCAGCTGGGTCAGACCCCAGAAAGAGCAAGTGCCACAAAGGAGGCTTCACTTAGGAACTAAAACCAGCATATCACAATAGAGTATTAAAGATAAATAATAAATAAAGAACTGATAATAATAGGGATAACAACAGTAAACTGAGTACGAAGAAACCATTCAATTAGCCAGGTCACAACCCTTAAACCAAACAAGGACCGGGGTTGCAACCCTTCACCTGAATAGAAACCCGTCTCAAATACTATTGGTAAGTAAAACATGATTAGTCTTGGCATAGGGTAAAAATAAGACAATAAATAAAGAGAGGATAAGGAACTGCTCCGGAAGCCAGGTTACAACTCTTAAACCAAACAAGGACCGGAGTTGTAACCCTTCGCCTGAACAGAACCTTGCCCGTGATATTTATTGTGAAGGCTGGTATAAGTAATCATGTCATTGGAGTAAGGCAAAACAAGACGAACATGGCTTGGAGAGCAGTAAGGCAATAAACGAAGAGAGGACACAGAACTACTCCGGGAGCCAGGTTACAACCCTTAAACCAAACAAGGACCGGGGTTGTAACCCTTCGCCTGAACAGAACTGGACCCCTGATATTTATTGTGAAGGCTAGCACACATAATCAGGACGATATATGATAAGATAACCATAGAACTATTCAGATAGCCAAGTTACAACCCTTAAACCAAACAAGGACCGGGGTTGTAACCCTTCATCTGAACAGAACTTGGTATCTCAACATTTACCGATACCAGAAATCAGGTCATGATATAATCTTGTACAGGATCATGACAACTAGATAGGGCTAGACTCCATCTAATCAATCACGGCCAAGCAATGAGTACGGCTTGATACTTTTAACTAATTAGGGTTATCACAAGCCTAGTTACTAGCAAAATGCAATGAGATTATCCCAACAGCCACAAGCCCTGCAGACCATCCGGTTATCCAGGTCGAATGTCCGTTTATTAATGGTGCACCACATGACTGTGTGCTGAAAATGTGCCCTACTCGTCGGTAGGCTACAAGTCCACTGAATGCGCCCAGATAACGGGATTCCCTGTAGCGGAGAATCTCGTCATGTCTACTGAATTATTCTAGTTAATTAGCCTTAGTCAATTTCAGTAGGTGCCCCTGACCGTGGTATTCAGGGGTCCCCGTCCTAGACATGATGCAAGACAGTACTAGTTTATATGTACAAACACAATCGTCCACGGTGTCCAGGTCAATCATTCTTGTCAGGTCGTGTCATGTCATGTTAGCCGTCGCAACAGCAATTCGAGATGATCATGTCAGGTATACTTGTCATACCATGCCATGTTCAATTATCATTTCCAAACATATTAAACAAATTCGTGATTTTCAAGTTCATGACAAAAGGCGTAATGATATAAAATGGGCATAAAATATCTATAAAAGGTAAAGGTGTACGCCATAGGAACTCAAGTTTCTACGCGCGTACCACCGATTACGCTAGTGAAACTTTACGCGTGAGCTTTACGTTAGAAAGCTCTATGCGAGCAAGGGAGCATACGGCTGGGATTTACGCTTGCCAGGCTTTACGCTAGCAAGATCGTACGCGCGTAAAATTTTACGCACGCGAACCCTCGAGCAGATTTTACGCGAGTAAAACTTTACGCGAGAAAACTCGGGCAACTTTACGGTCGTGAAGATCTGCTCGAGCTAGGGATTTTACGCTAGTAAAACTTACGCGAGCCCACGTCTACGCGAGCACGATTTTACGCTAACGGGAGAGCCCCGAGCGTAAAATTGATAACTCAGCGTAGAGCGGGATACGCTTACACGCAATGTATGAGCGTAAAAGGGGCACTACGCAGGCACGTTAAGACGTGAGCGTAAAATGCCGAAATAAACGCTGGCACGTAAAACGTGTGCGTAAAAGATTGATACTACGCTGGCACGCAATGCGTGGGCGTAAAACTATATCTTCTCCACATGGTCAATACAACCATGCGTAAAAAGCTCAGGAACTCCATCTCGGCCAGGACTTGGTGAAATCCGGCCATCCCAAGACCAAACTTGTGTAAAATCATGAGGCCTACTACATGGAACTCTTGGTTTTCGAAAACAAGTTATTTTAGTAGATCAAAACCAAGAGGATCGAAAATACTAGAAACTTAGATCTACGTAGAATGAGCCATAGAATTTGAAAACACTAAATACTAAATATGCTTAGGATCTTGAGGAGAAGAAAATGGAACAACAAAATGGGAGTTCCTTCGTGAAGCAAGTTACACTTGCCTAGCTCTCTTCCTGGTAGGTGAAGTAGAGTAATGGTGGGGAAGAAGAAGTAAATGAAGAAGAGTAATGAAGAGAGAGAGTTGGGCGGCTAATAAAGGAAGGGGGAAGTGGTAGGTGGGAGTTGGTTCGGTCCACTCGGTTCATGATGAACCAAATAAGCAAACCCAAGCCTAACCGAACCAATCCCAAGGTGAACCATGCAATAAAAATGCCAAATAAACCAAGCAGGGAGACTTACAATATGAGTAAAAATACGTACACGTATACCAAGATACGTAATACAAACCACAGGCATTACAACTCTATCCACCTTAAAAGAATTTCGTCCTCGGAATTTAATCAAGAGGCTAGAGATGCAAGGACAAGCTATATTAATCATAGACAAGCAATATTAGTCAAGCAATCAGGCAATCAATCATGCAAGCAAGGAATCGAAGCCATGAGGCATGATGAAGACATTATACCTCACGAGTCAAACAGGTCGGGATATCGCGATCGGATATCATCCTCACGCTCCCACGTTGACTCACCCAAAGAGTGATGACCCCAAGCAACACGGACTAACTTGATAGTCTTGTTCTTGAGTATCTTCTCTCTTCGGTCCAATATGGATACGGGCCTCTCCTCATACGAAAGGTTGGTACCAACAACCAATTCTGAATGATCAAGGACATGACTCGGATCCGGGATATACCGTCGTAGTTGGGATACATGGAACACGTCATGCACCTCGCTTAGCGACGGCGGAAGAGCGAGACGATAGGACACATCTCCTACTCACTCCAAGATGGCAGTCTATCCTAGCATACTGGTCCCTCAACCAATCCATCCCTAAGACCACATCATAATCGGCCATCGGGAACTCTATCAATCTAGCGGAGAATTCTCTACCGCTAACTACGATCCGACCCGAGGAAAACACCCTATCTACTCCCACAAGTCTGTTACCAGTAAGTATATTGAGCCTTACTGATAATGACTCGGGCTCCAGTCATACCCGTGTCGCGAATCGTGCAGACATAAATGATTGCGAGGCACCAGAATCAAATAATACTGAAGCTGGAAAGGTGTTGACGAGAATAGTACCTGCCACCAACTCACCTGGTGCTATTCCTTCTTCTCCCATGGTCAAAGCCAGCACTTGACCATGTCCTCTGGGTGCGGGATCCCTCTGCTAAAAATTCCTCTGCCTGCTCTGAATCAGGGCTTGGGCTTGGGCATACTGTTGCGGTTTCTGCTGCTGGAATGCCTGGGCCTGCGTCGGCAATGGCCTCGAGAACGGGTACTGCAGCTGCTGCTGCTGGACTGGTGCTGGTCCTCTAACTGAAGGACTAGAGAAGGCCGATGAACTTCTCCTGTTCGGGCAATTCCCAACCCTGTGGTCCGGGGCACCACAAACCAAGCACAATCCCTGTGCTCTGCGACACTCTGATACCACATGCCCCGGCTTCCCACAGTGTGAACATCCCACTGCAGAAGACTGCTTCTGCTTCTGCTACTGAGGGTACGTCGGGGTTAAATACTGAACCGTCGTCACTGAGGCCGCCCGCCTTGGAGCTCCAATGGTCAAGGCCCTAGCTGCCGGGGCTGGTGCTGATGACTGATTCATCTGGCTATGGGATCGCTTCCGACCTCCGGTCCTATCCACGATCCTCTGGGAGGTATACTCGTGCCTCCGAGCTGCTCTCAAGACTGTATCAAAAGTCTGATGCTCAAACTGCTCTACTACCAATAGAATCTCCAGATGAAGCCCCTGCTGGAACCGCTGGGCTCTATCGAACTCGGTCGCTACCAAGGTGGGAGCAAACCGACTAAGCCTAGAGAACTCGGTCGCATATACATCGACCGTCCTACCCATCTGCTTCAAATTGGTGAACCTCGTCTGTAGGTCGTACCGAGCTACAGCATCAAAATACTTGGTCTGGAATCTCTCCCTGAAAACTGCCCAAGCAATGGGTGCCACTAACCCATCGGCCTGCGACGCCCACCAACTGCGGGCAAGATCCAATAGCTGTAGGCGTACCACAGCCACCTTCTCAATCTCGGGCATCTTTGCCGCTTCTAGAATCACCTCCGTGTCCTAAAGCCAAGCATCAGCAGCGATAGCATCTTCACTGCCGTCGAAGAATGGAGGGTTCAAGCGCTTAAAGCTGTTGGCCGCGCTATTATCCTGATGACCTCCTCTGGTCAGAGCATCTGCCACCGCCTGGTGCAAGGCATCTCCTCGACGATCCTGGGAGGCTAATAGTGACCTGATGAGTCCCACCAAAGTGCCATCATCAGGATCTGTAGGCTGGACGGGCTGAACTGGTGGCTCTCCTCTAATAGGCTCGACTCTGGAGGCTACTCCTGAATACTAAGCTTGATCTCCGGGTTGCTGCTGGTCCACGGGAGGTGCTCCGCCTTGCTGATCGACAGGTCCAGGAACAATGTCGCTGAAGAAAATGATATAGGGAATAGTAAAGAAGGACCAGGACAGATCAACGATACAAACTTGTAATCAGTCCAAGATTTCAGGGTTTTAGAAGATACGAGCAGAGATCAAAGGCGAGTACTGATTGAGACATCTATTCGGTAAACCCTCACATATCTTGATTTACAAGACCTGCATGGGCCACCACTTAAACCATGTAACGCCCCAGAACCAGAATACTGGAGAGCGGGGGCGTACATAGCCAGCTACGTATATTGAAGTGCAACCCACCTCGCTATACGGTCACGGCTGTCTAGATACATGAGGGTTTAACTACAATCCATCAGTCTCCTATGGTCATGAACAAGCCTAGTGTCTCAATCACAAGCAAGTAGTAGCAGTCACAAGATATTAGAACATCAAATATACAATAGTAAGGCATCCCATACATTAAATATTGGATGATCATGAAGCTAGTCGTACAAAATGTGAAAACTAGCAAGAGTTTAGTCATACATGATCAACCCTAGGATTTGTCAATCATGTTATAGCCCGTAGGCAGACAGTAAATAAAGGTGCAACCGAGCTAACACGTGCTCGTCCGCTAAACGCCTCAAAAGAATAATTTACAGTGAAGTGGGAGAACAAAAGAAACCCACTCGTTGCCAGGGTTACGCCTGGTGGCCACCATCTGGCTGGAAGGTAGGTAGAACCTCTGGAGCTGCTCCGATATCTGGCCACACAAAACCAGCTGGGTTAGACCCTAGAAAGAGCAAGTGCCACAAAGAAGGCTTCACTTAGGAACTAAAACCAGCATATCACAATAGAGTATTAAAGATAAATAATAAATAAAGAACTGATAATAATAGAGATAACAACAGTAAACTGAGTACGAAGAAACCATTCAAGTAGCCAGGTCACAACCCTTAAACCAAACAAGGACCGGGGTTGCAGCCCTTCACCTGAATAGAAACCTGTCTCAAATACTATTGGTAAGTAAAATATGATTAGTCTTGGCATAGGGTAAAAATAAGACAATAAATGAAGAGAGGATAAGGAACTGCTCCGGAAGCCAGGTTACAACCCTTAAACCAAACAAGGACTGGAGTTGTAACCCTTTGCCTGAACAGAACCTTGCCCCTGATATTTATTGTGAAGGCTGGTATAAGTAATCATGTCATTGGAGTAAGGCAAAATAAGACGAACATGGCTTGGAGAGCAATAAGGCAATAAACGAAGAGAGGACACAGAACTGCTCCGGGAGCCAGGTTACAACCCTTAAACCAAACAAGGACCGGGGTTGTAACCCTTCGCCTGAACAGAACTGGACCCCTGATATTTATTGTGAAGGCTAGCACATATAATCAGGATGATATATGATAAGATAACCATAGAACTATTCAGATAGCCAAGTTATAACCCTTAAACCAAACAAGGACCGGGGTTGTAACCCTTCATCTGAACAGAACTTGGTATCTCAACATTTACCGATACCAAAAATCAGGTCATGATACAATCTTGTACAGGATCATGACAACTAGACAGGGCTAGACTCCATCTAATCAATCACGGCCAAGCAATGAGTACGGCTTGATACTTTTAACTAATTAGGGTTATCACAAGCCTAGTTACTAGCAAAATGTAATGAGATTATCCCAACAGCCACAAGCCCTGCAGACCATCCGGTTATCCAGGTCGAATGTCCGTTTATTAATGGTGCACCACATGACTGTGTGCTGGAAATGTGTCCTACTCGTCGGTAGGCTACAAGTCCACTGAATGCGCCCAGATAACGGGATTCCCTGTAGCGGGGAATCTCGTCATGTCTACTGAATTATTCTAGTTAATTAGCCTTAGTCAATTTCAGTAGGTGCCCCTGACCGTGGTATTCAGGGGTCCCCGTCCTAGACATGATGCAAGACAGTACTAGTTTATATGTACAAACACAATCGTCCACGGTGTCCAGGTCAATCATTCTTGTCAGGTCGTGTCATGTCATGTTAGCCGTCGCAACAGCAATTCGAGATGATCATGTCAGGTATACTTGTCATACCATGCCATGTTCAATTATCATTTCCAAACATATTAAACAAATTCGTGATTTTCAAGTTCATGACAAAAGGCGTAAGGATATAAAATGGGCATAAAATATCTATAAAAGGTAAAGGTGTATGCCATAGGAACTCAAGTTTCTACGCGCGTACCACCGATTACGCTAGTGAAACTTTACGCGTGAGCTTTACGTTAGAAAGCTCTATGCGAGCAAGGGAGCATACGGCTGGGATTTACGCTAGCCAGGCTTTACGCTAGCAAGATCGTACGCGCGTAAAATTTTACGCACGCGAACTCTCGAGCAGATTTTACGCGAGTAAAACTTTACGCGAGAAAACTCGGGCAACTTTACGCTCGTGAAGATCTGCTCGAGCTAGGGATTTTACGCTAGTAAAACTTACGCGAGCCCACGTCTACGGGAGCACGATTTTACGCTAACGGGAGAGCCCCGAGCGTAAAATTGATAACTCAGCGTAGAGCGGGATACGCTTACACGCAATGCGTGAGCGTAAAAGGGGCACTACGCAGGCACGTTAAGACGTGAGCGTAAAATGCCGAAATAAAGGCTGGCACGTAAAACGTGTGCGTAAAAGATTGATACTACGCTGGCACGCAATGCGTGGGCGTAAAACTATATCTTCTCCACATGGTCAATACAACCATGCGTAAAAAGCTCAGGAACTCCATCTCGGCCAGGACTTGGTGAAATCCGGCCATCCCAAGACCAAACTTGTGTAAAATCATGAGGCCTACTACATGGAACTCTTAGTTTTCGAAAACAAGTTATTTTAGTAGATCAAAATCAAGAGGATCGAAGATACTAGAAACTTAAATCTACGTAGAATGAGCCATAGAATTTGAAAACACTAAATACTAAATATGCTTAGGATCTTGAGGAGAAGAAAATAGAACAACAAAATGGGAGTTCCTTCGTGAAGCAAGTTACACTTGCCTAGCTCTCTTCCTGGTAGGTGAAGTAGAGTAATGGTGGGGAAGAAGAAGTAAATGAAGAAGAGTAATGAAGAGAGAGAGTTGGGCGGCTAATAAAGGAAGGGGGAAGTGGTAGGTGGGAGTTGGTTCGGTCCACTCGGTTCATGATGAACCAAATAAGCAAACCCAAGCCTAATCGAACCAATCCCAAGGTGAACCAAGCAATAAAATGCCAAATAAACCAAGCAGGGAGACTTACAATATGAGTAAAAATACGTACACGTATACCAAGATACGTAATACAAACCACAGGCATTACAACTCTACCCACCTTAAAAGAATTTCGTCCTCGGAATTTAATCAAGAGGCTAGAGATGCAAGGACAAGCTATATTAATCATAGACAAGCAATATTAGTCAAACAATCAGGCAATCAATCATGCAAGCAAGGAATCGAAGCCATGAGGCATGATAAATATATTATACCTCACGAGTCAAACAGGTCGGGATATCGCGATCGGATATCATCCTCACGCTCCCACGTTGACTCACCCAAAGAGTGATGACCCCAAGCAACACGGACTAACTTGATAGTCTTGTTCTTGAGTATCTTCTCTCTTCGGTCCAATATGGATACGGGCCTCTTCTCATACGAAAGGTTGGTACCAACAACCAATTCTGAATGATCAAGGACATGACTCGAATCCGGGATATACCGCCGTAGTTGGGATACATGGAACACGTCATGCACCTCGCTTAGCGACGGCGGAAGAGCGAGACGATAGGACACATCTCCTACTCTCTCCAGGATATCGAACGGCCCTATATACCTAGGACTAAGCTTTCCTCGTACGCCGAAACGAATGACGCCACGGTTAGGCAAAATTCTCAGGAATATATGGTCGTCGACAGAAAACTCAAGAGGGCGTCGATAAGAATCGATCCAATGACGCTGGCGATCTTGAGCAACGTGAAGATGATCCCGGACTCTCCTGACCACTTCGATTGTCTCGGCAATAAGTTCCGGACCGAGCATCTGTCTTTCTATAACATTATCCCATGCTAGCAGGGATCGGCACTTTCTACCATATAGTGCCTCGAACGGTGCCATCTGGATACTGGCCTTGAAACTGTTGTTGTATGAGAACTCCACCAGGTGTAGGTGATCTTCCCGCGAACCACCAAAGTCAAGTGTACATGACCGTAACATATCTTCAAGAGTCTGGATCGTACGTTCCGACTGGCCATCTGTCTGCGGGTGATAGGCTGAATTGAACTGGAGACAGGTCCCCAAACTCTTCTGGAGACTCTGCCAAAAGTACGAAGTGAATCTGGAATCTCGATCCGAGGTGATACTAACTGGCACACCGTGCAGTCTGACTATCAACCTGAGGTACATCTCTGCTAGCTGAGCCGTCGACTGACCTACTCTAAACGGGAGAAAGTGAGCCACCTTCGTGAGCCGGTCGACTATAACCCAGATAGCATCTCTACCAGCTGGGGATCTAGGTAATCCAGTCACGAAATCCATGGTTATATGCTCCCATTTCCATTTTGGAATCGGCAAGGGCTGAAGAAGTCCAGCTGACCTCTGATGTTCGGCCTTGACTTGTTGGCAAACCAAACACCGAGAGACAAATCGGGCTATCTCCCGCTTCATGCCATTCCACCAAAAGTGTTGTCGGATGTCATAGTACATCTTCGTACCACCAGGATGAATGGAATACTGCGAACTGTGAGCTTCTGCCATGATCTCCTGTCTGATATCTCCGCTGGGTACACAAAGACGCTTACCATGTCGAAGTGTACCATCATCATGAAAGCATAACTCTGGTCTACGTCCCACCTCACACTCTGCTCTGAGTCGCTGAAGCTTGGAATCTGCTGACTGCGCCATCCGGATCCTCTCGACTATAGTGGACTGAACTTGCATGCTGGCCATCAATGCCGCATTGGTAGAAAGGATAACTTCTATGCCCATCCTCTGAAGATCCGCTAACAACTCTGGTTGTGCTGTTAGAAGATAAACTCTGGCTCTCCTGCTCAATGCATCTGCTACGATATTGGCCTTTCCTGGATGATACTGCAAATTGACATCATAATCCACAAGAAGCTCCAGCCATCTCCTCTGTCGCATGTTAAGTTCCTTCTGAGTGAATACATACTTCAGGCTCTTGTGGTCGGTGAAAATCTCCACCCTATCTCCATACAAGTAGTGCCTCCACAACTTAAGCGCAAACACTACTGCTGCCAACTCCAAGTCATGGGTTGGGTAATTCCTCTCATGATCACGAAGTTGGCGTGATGCATAAGCTATTACCTTTCTATGCTGCATCAGAACACATCCTAAACCTCTGCCTGAAGCATCGCAATATACGGAGAATCCCCCGGTTCCATCTGGAAGCGTGAGAATGGGTGCCGTGATCAAGCCTTGCTTCAACTTCTCAAAAGATTCCTGGCACTCTGCTGTCCAAGCAAACTGCACATCCTTGCGGGTCAACTGGGTCAATGGCACTGAAATTCGAGCAAAGTCTGAAACAAATCGCCGGTAGTAGCCGGCCAATCCAAGAAAGCTACGAACTTCTGTAACTGTGCTAGGTACTGGACATTATTTTATAGCTACGATCTTCTGGGGATCCACTTCAACTCCTCCTCGGGTGATGATATAGCCCAAGTACGAAATGCGATCATGCCAGAACTCGCATTTACCAAACTTGGCATACAATTGGTGCTCACGAAGAATCTGGAGGATAACTCGGAGATGCTGCTCATGCTCCGCTTCACTCTTGCTGTAGACCAGGATGTCGTCTAGGAACACAATCATGAACTGATCTAAATAAGGCATGAAGATACGATTCATGAGGTCCATGAATACAGCCGACGCATTGGTTGCTCCAAAGGGCATGACAAGGAACTCCCAATGCCTATACCGGGATCTGAAAGCTGTATTCGGGATGTCCTGCTCTCTGACTCTGATCTGATGGTATCTTGACCGCAAGTCAATCTTCGAAAATACTGACGCCCCTTTGAGTTGATCAAACAACTCATCTATCCTCGGGAGAGGGTATTTGTTCTTGATTGTCACTGAGTTCAAGGTATGATAGTTAACACATAATCTGGATGTACCATCCTTCTTTTTCACAAGAAGTATCGGGACTCCTCAAGGCAATCCACTAGCACGAATGAATCTCTTGGTTCTGAGTTCTTCAATCATCTTGTACAATATCTCTAGCTCTGACGGCGCCATCCTGTAGACTCTCTCTGACACTGGAGCTGTTCCAGGAATCAAGTCGATGGTAAACTCGATCTCTCGCTCTGGCGGCATCCCTGGAAGCTCTTCGGGGAAAACATCAGGGAACTCTTCGACGATCCGGGGTAACTGTACTTCTGCTACTGCCATCCGTAATACGGGAGAAGAAGGTTCAACTTCGCCTCGGGAGTAGGAAAACTTCGGCTCGCCTTGAATGCTAAAAACAACCCTGCCAAGATGGCAGTCTATCCTAGCATACTGGTCCCTCAACCAATCCATCCCTAAGACCACATCATAATCGGCCATCGGAAACTCTATCAATCTAGCGGGGAATTCTCTACCGCTAACTACGATCCGACCCGAGGAAAACACTCTATCTACTCCCACAAGTCTGTTACCAGTAAGTATATTGAGCCTTACTGATAATGACTCAGGCTCCAGTCCTACCCGTGTCGCGAATCGTACAGACATAAATGAATGCGAGGCACCAGAATCAAATAATACTGAAGCTGGAAAGGTGTTGACGAGAATAGTACCTGCCACCACCTTACCTGGTGCTATTCCTTCTTCTCCCATGGTCAAAGCCAGCACTTGACCATGTCCTCTGGGTGCGGGATCCCTCTGCTAAAAATTCCTCTGCCTGCTCTGAATCAGGGCTTGGGCTTGGGCATACTGTTGCGGTTTCTGCTGCTGGAATGCCTGGGACTGCGTCGACAATGGCCTCGAGAACGGGTACTGCAGCTGCTGCTGCTGGACTGGTGCTGGTCCTCTAACTGAAGGACTAGAGAAGGCCGATGAACTTCTCCTGTTCGGGCAATTCCCAACCCTGTGGTCCGGGACACCACAAACCAAGCACAATCCCTGTGCTCTGCGACACTCTGATACCACATGCCCCGGCTTCCCACAGTGTGAACATCCCACTGCAGAAGACTGCTTCTGCTTCTGCTACTGAGGGTGCGTCGGGGTTAAATGCTGAACCGTCGTCACTGAGGCCGCCCGCCTCGGAGCTCCAATGGTCAAGGCCCTAGCTGCCGGGGCTGGTGCTGATGACTGATTCATCTGGCGATGGGTTCGCTTTCGACCTCCGGTCCTATCCACGATCCTCTGGGAGGTATACTCGTGCCTCCGAGCTGCTCTCAAGACTGTATCAAAAGTCTGATGCTCAAACTACTCTACTACCAATAGAATCTCCAGATGAAGCCCCTGCTGGAATCGCTGGGCTCTATCGAACTCGGTCGCTACCAAGGTGGGAGCAAACCGACTAAGCCTAGAGAACTCGGTTGCATATACATCGACCGTCCTACCCATCTGCTTCAAATTGGTGAACCTCGTCTGTAGGTCGTACCGAGCTACAGCATCGAAATACTTGGTCTGGAATCTCTCCCTGAAAACTGCCCAAGCAATGGGTGCCACTAACCCATCGGCCTGCGACGCCCACCAACTGCGGGCAAGATCCAATAGCTGTAGGCGTACCACAGCCACCTTCTCTATCTCGGACATCTTTGCCGCTTCTAGAATCACCTCAGTGTCCTAAAGCCAAGCATCAGCAGCGATAGCATCTTCACTGTCGTTGAAGAATGGAGGGTTCAAGCGCTTAAAGCTGTTGGCCGCGCTATTACCCTGATGACCTCCTCTGGTCAGAGCATCTGCCACCGCCTGGTGCAAGGCATCTCCTCGACGATCCTGGGAGGCTAATAGTGACCTGATGAGACCCACCAAAGTGCCATCATCAGGATCTGTAGGCTGGACGGGCTGAACTGGTGGCTCTCCTCTAATAGGCTCGACTCTGGAGGCTACTCCTGAATACTAAGCTTGATCTCCGGGTTGCTGCTGGTCCACGGGAGGTGCTCCACCTTGCTGATCGGCAGGTCCAGGAACAATGTCGCTGAAGAAAACGACATAGGGAATAATAAAGAAGGACCAGGACAGATCAACGATACAAACATGTAATCAGGCTAAGATTTCAGGGTTTTAGAAGATACGAGCAGAGATCAAAGGCGAGTACTGATTGAGACATCTATTCGGTAAACCCTCACATATCTTGATTTACAAGACCTGCATGGGCCACCACTTAAACTATGTAACGCTCCAGAACCAGAATACTGGAGAGCGGGGGCATACATAGCCAGCTACGTATATTGAAGTGCAACCCACCTCGCTATATGGTCACGGCTGTCTAGATACATGAGGGTTTAACTACAATCCATCAGTCTCCTATGGTCATGAACAAGCCTAGTGTCTCAATCACAAGCAAGTAGTAGCAGTCACAAGATATTAGAACATCAAATATACAATAGTAAGGCATCCCATACATTACATATTGGATGATCATGAAATTAGTCGTACAAAATGTGAAGACTAGCAAGAGTTTAGTCATACATGATCAACCCTAGGATTTGTCAATCATGTTATAGCCCGTAGGCAGACAGTAAATAAAGGTGCAACCGAGCTAACATGTGCTCGTCCGCTAAACGCCTCAAAAGAATAATTTACAGTGAAGTGGAAGAACAAAAAAAACCCACTCGTTGCCAGGGTTACGCCTGGTGGCCACCATCTGGCTGGAAGGTAGGTAGAACCTCTGGAGCTGCTCCGATATCTGGCCACACAAAACCAGCTGGGTTAGACCCTAGAAAGAGCAAGTGCCACAAAGAAGGCTTCACTTAGGAACTAAAACTAGCATATCACAATAGAGTATTAAAGATAAATAATAAATAAAGAACTGATAATAATAGAGATAACAACAGTAAACTGAGTACGAAGAAACCATTCAAGTAGCCAGGTCACAACCCTTAAACCAAACAAGGACCGGGGTTGCAGCCCTTCACCTGAATAGAAACCCGTCTCAAATACTATTGGTAAGTAAAACATGATTAGTCTTGGCATAGGGTAAAAATAAGACAATAAATGAAGAGAGGATAAGGAACTGCTCCGGAAGCCAGGTTACAACCCTTAAACCAAACAAGGACCGGAGTTGTAACCCTTTGCCTGAACAGAACCTTGCCCCTGATATTTATTGTGAAGGCTGGTATAAGTAATCATGTCATTGGAGTAAGGCAAAACAAGACGAAAATGGCTTGGAGAGCAATAAGGCAATAAACGAAGAGAGGACACAGAACTGCTCCGGGAGCCAGGTTACAACCCTTAAACCAAACAAGGACCGAGGTTGTAACCCTTCGCCTGAACAGAACTGGACCCCTGATATTTATTGTGAAGGCTAGCACATATAATCAGGACGATATATGATAAGATAACCATAGAACTATTCAGATAGCCAAGTTATAACCCTTAAACCAAACAAGGACCGGGGTTGTAACCCTTCATCTGAACAGAACTTGGTATCTCAATATTTACCGATACCAAAAATCAGGTCATGATACAATCTTGTACAGGATCATGACAACTAGACAGGGCTAGACTCCATCCAATCAATCACGGCCAAGCAATGAGTACGGCTTGATACTTTTAACTAACTAGGGTTATCACAAGCCTAGTTACTAGCAAAATGCAATGAGATTATCCCAACAGCCACAAGCCCTGCAGACCATCTGGTTATCCAGGTCGAATGTTCGTTTATTAATGGTGCACCACATGACTGTGTGCTGGAAATGTGCCCTACTCGTCGGTAGGCTACAAGTCCACTGAATACGCCCAGATAACGGGATTCCCTGTAGCGGGGAATCTCTTCATGTCTACTGAATTATTCTAGTTAATTAGCCTTAGTCAATTTCAGTAGGTGCCCCTGACCGTGGTATTCAGGGGTCCCCGTTCTAGACATGATGCAAGACAGTACTGGTTTATATGTACAAACACAATCGTCCACGATGTCCAGGTCAATCATTCTTGTCAGGTCGTGTCATATCATGTTAGCCGTCGCAACAACAATTCGAGATGATCATGTCAGGTATACTTTTCATACCATGCCATGTTCAATTATTATTTCCAAACATATTAAACAAATTCGTGATTTTCAAGTTCATGACAAAAGGCGTAAGGATATGAAATGGGCATAAAATATCTATAAAAGGTAAAGGTGTACGCCATAGGAACTCAAGTTTCTACGCACGTACCACCGATTACGCTAGTGAAACTTTACGTGTGAGCTTTACGTTAGCAAGCTCTACACAAGCAAGGGAGCATACGGCTGGGATTTACGCTAGCCAGGCTTTACGCTAGCAAGATCGTACGCGCGTAAAATTTTACGCACGCGAACCCTCGAGCAGATTTTACGCGAGGTAAAACTTTATGCGAGGAAAACTCGGGCAACTTTACGCTCGTGAAGATCTGCTCGAGCTAGGGATTTTACGCTAGTAAAACTTACGCGAGCCCACGTCTACGCGAGCACGATTTTACGCTAACGGGAGAGCCCCGAGCGTAAAATTAATAACTCGGCGTAGAGCGGGATATGCTTACACGCAATGCGTGAGCGTAAAAGGGGCACTACGCAGGCACGTTAAGACGTGAGCGTAAAAGGCCAAAATAAACACTGGCACGTAAAACGTATGCGTAAAAGACTGATACTACGCAGGCACGCAATGCGTAGGCATAAAACTATATCTTCTCCACATGGTCAATACAACCATGCGTAAAAAGCTCAGGAACTCCATCTCGGCCAGGACTTGGTGAAATCCGGCCATCCCAAGACCAAACTTGTGTAAAATCATGAGGCCTACTACATGGAACTCTTAGTTTTCGAAAACAAGTTACTTTAGTAGATCAAAACCAAGAGGATCGAAAATACTAGAAACTTAGATCTACGTAGAATGAGCCATAGAATTTGAAAACACTAAATGCTAAATAGGCTTAGGATCATGAGGAGAAGAAAATGGAACAACAAAATAGGAGTTCCTTCGTGAAGCAAGTTACACTTGCCTAGCTCTCTTCCTGGTAGGTGAAGTAGAGTAATGGTGGGGAAGAAAAGTAAATGAAGAAGAGTAATGAAGAGAGAGAGAGAGAGAGAGTTGGGCGATTAATAAAGGAAGGGGGAAGTGGTAGGTGGGAGTTGGTTCGGTCCACTCGGTTCATGATGAACCAAATAAGCAAACCCAAGCCTAACCGAACCAATCCTAAGGTGAACCAAGCAATAAAAATGCCAAATAAACCAAGCAGGGAGACTTACAATATGAGTAAAAATACGTACACGTATACCAAGATACGTAATACAAACCACAGGCATTACATACTCGGCTTCTATGGTGGAATCAACAATACATTTTTGCTTGATACTCCTCCATACAATGGCTCTACCTTCTAAAGTAAATACATAACGTGAAGTAGATTTCTTGGAATCCTTATCTAACTGAAAATCTGAGTCTACATATCCCAAGGGAACTAAACTATCTGCCTGGTAAACTAGTATATACTCATTAGTCCATTTCAAGTACTTTAAAATATGCTTTATGACAGTCCAGTGCACTTATCCTAGGTTAGACTGATATATGCTTACCATGCCAGCGGTAAAGCATATATCTGGTCTCCTACATAGCATTGCATACATTAAGCTTCCTACTGCTAAAACATAATAAAATTCTTTCATGTTCTCTATCCCTTTAGATGTCCTCGGACACTACTTGTTTGATAGAGCAATCCCATGCCTAAAAGGTAAGAAACCATTCTTAGAATTTTGCATGCTAAAATGAGTTAGTACAGTATCGATATAGGAAGCTTATAACAAGTCCGACATCCTTTTCTTGTGATCTCGTAGAACTTTGATCCCAAGGATGTGACCTACTTCTCTAAGTCCTTCATATCAAACTGTTTGGATAACCATACTCTTACATTAGATAACACCTTTACATTATTTCCAATGAGCAATGAGTCGTCTACATAAAGTACTACGAATACTACCACGTTTTTATCATATTTTCTGTATATACTTGATACATCCTGACATTGATCAAATCTAGAGGATTCTATCACATGATCAAAACATATTCCTAGATCTGGAAGCTTGCTTAAGTCTATAAATGGACTTCTTGAGCTTACAAACAAGATGCTCTTGGCCCTTTTCAGTGAACCCGTCTAGTTTCTTCATATAGAAGTCTTCCTCAAGACTTTCATTAAGGAAAGTTGTCTTGAAATCTATTTGCCAAATCTTATAATCGAGATGAGCTACAATAGATAAAACAATCCAGATAGACTTAAGCATGGCTACTGGCGGAAAGGTTTCCTCATAATTGATACCATTTTTTTGAGTAAACCCTTTTACAACAAGCCGAGCTTTAAAGGTTTCAACCTTACCTTCAGATCCACTTTTTCTCTTATAGACTCACTTGCATCCAATAGCTTTTACACCAACGAATGGTTCTACAAGCTCCCAGACCTGATTGGAATCCATAGATTCTATTTCAGATATCATTGCTTTTTGCCAAGACTTTGTATCTTTATCTTGGAGTGCTTCAATATAGGTACATGGATCATAATCTTGTTCCTCAGGGATGAAGTTTGATATCTTTTCCAAGAACATATATTAATCAGGTTGCATCACAATGCTCCCACTACGATGAGGCACTATCGGTTGTGGTGTAATATTTGTGACACATTATGTAGTTACTTGTGGTTCATCCTCTTGTACTATTGGTACTGAAGTACTTGGTGTCTCACCTCTCAGTTCTTCTTAAATAGCTCTGCTTGTGGTTTTATGTTTCATCACGTAGTCTTCCTCTAAGAATCGAGCATTGCTGCTAACAATGACCTTCTGATCCTTAGGACTATAAAATAAACGTTCTTTCGTTCCTCTTGGATAGCCTACAAACAAGCGTACTTTTGTATGAGATTCCAACTTATCTGCTTTCTTATTCAGCACATGTGCTGGACTATCCCAAATTCGAACATGTTTCAGACTAGGTTTATGCCCAATCCACAGCTCTGTAGGAGTAAGAGGTACTGACTTAGAAGGAACCAAGTTCAAAATATAAGCTGCAGTCTCTAAGGCATATCCCCAAAACAAATCTGGTAAATCGGAATAATTCATCATTGATCTAACCATCTCCATAAGAGTTATATTCTTCTTTCGGCTATAACATTTTGCAGGGGCATTCCAGGTGCAGTCAATTGGGATATTGTAACGCCCCAGTCCCAAAATACTTAGGACTAAGTACGTAGACATGCCAGCTATATATACGAAGTATACTCCAATGTATAGAATCCCTGTATATATACATAAGCTGTAAAATGCAGTAAACCATGATAACTAAATATCATCAACAGAAATAAAGAATAATAATATAATCACTATGAATTTATCATTTGTACATGTAGTTGGGCGGAGACAAATCCACTACCAACTAATTTAAATGAAAAGAATATACAAGGAATTGATCGATATAGATAGCAAGATGAACCGTGAGCAATCATCTTCGAAGAAATGGAGGGTATCACGGCCTTAGCTAAAATACCGACGAAAAGTCATAAAGCACACACATGGAGAGATCACCAGGTCATCAGAGGGACGTAACAGGAAGAACATGCCATATAAACTGTAATATATAATAAAAAATAAAGGGATACATGCAATAGGGTGCCTACCTGTTCTATAGTGATAATGCAGTTAAGAACAAACCTTCAACGCATGGGCACTCTGGCTACAGGAAACTCAGTATGGTCCCACCAGGATACCAGGGACCTCAAAGCATAACATCCCTCGAATGTCAAAGGCCAGCAGGATCACGAATAGGAAATTGCATACGTGGCCCATACGTTAAGGACTGTCCTCCCCACCCAATGCCTAGTAGGGTCACATCCTTGTCCCATAGGAACCTCTAGTAACTGCCAAGTCCACTAGCATGCAATTTTATTGGCAGTTACTCCTAACCGTCGTACGCCTCATACGTATCGGTGGTCTGCCGACTACGCGAGTATGTGTCCTACATGTGACTCATAACTCGTGATGTTTATGTGTCAAGGCCTTATGAGGTATACCAATACCTCATCATAATTGGGTGGTCACTAGGCTAAGTCAATGAAAGAGAATAAAAGGCAAAAGTAGTAAAACGACCGATAGAGTCGCTTGCACCCAAGTGTGACTTGAACGCATAGTGATATAATACTAACAATAGATAAGTAATATTGAGTATAAATAACTTAAAGTAAGAAAAAGTAAATCACAGAGTAAGGTGGCAAAGTATCTTGCCTGGTGGTACGGGAATGGCAAATCCAACAATCAGAAGCGTCAGCAAGAAACTCAAAATCCATGAACGGCTCCGGATGCTGAAACAAACATCCAGAATGTTCACGATATAAAAAATATATCTAGGAAATTCCTGTCTAAAAGTCAAATTCTGGAACAGGGGCAAAATCATAATTTTGGGTCAAAATGTCCGTTGGACCCATTTTACACCGAAATATGTGCCAATGTCTATGGTCTCTAAAGTCGTCAAACTACATGTCTACGGGTCTAGATTATGGAGATGAACCCATCCGTATGTCCAAAGTTGGATTCTGGCGGGCCGTGTAAAATTTTGCCCATTGGATCGGGTCGTGAGCCCGCCAAAAAGTCGTTCCGATCGACCTTCACAGAATCGGACCAAACTTGGCATACATGACCAAAAAAATAATTCGGACCTGTTGGCACATGTTTTTTCTCAAGATGACGAACGTGCACAAAGTAATTGAAAAGTTTACAAAATCACCGATACGGAGAAATTTAAAGGATACGCATCGAATTCGTCGCGTACACGCAACCAATTCGAATTTTGTCAAATCCCACAAGTGCATGAAGTCCACACGCACCTTTTGATATGACTGGTTCACGACCAAGTCATCCAGTTTGTCGGGACGGACTCCGTATCGAGGTTTTTCTACGGTTTAAAATTAGTTTTTTCCGTCAAATTCAACCTAATTTTAAACAGAATATAATAAGTAATAAAATAAATTAATTAATATGTTTTGATCTTGGTCAGGTTTTCTAAAACATTGTTCAAGTCAATTTCTAAGATTAGGGATAGGCTGGTCGCAAATCGACCGCAAACGTGAGTGGTTGGGACAGTTTTTATACCTGGAAAAATAGATTTTTCTTCGATTTTGGAACTCGTTTTTCGTCGCGCATGAAGCAAACTAAACCAAACTTTTGAAAGGAATTGTAGGGGGTTAGGTTGGGAAAATACCAGCAAAATTCGTTCGCAAAACGAACGAACGAGAGCGGAGAAAATACGTCGCGAAGTGGTTCCCCAACGTGCTGCTTTCACTGCTGTTGCAGTGGCTGCCGCCTCTACCGTCGGTTGCGTGCGCCCTATTGGACCGCCCTTGGTAGCCGAAGATGGCACGTGGTCGGGGCAGGCGGGGATGCGCAGCCAGGGTTAGGGCTTAATTCTTTTTTTTACATATAAATAGGCCTCTGCTTAGAGGCGGTTAAGGGTCGGGGTTCCGCTCAGGTGAACAGTGCCCCCCCCCCCCCCCCCCGCAGTTACTGTTCACCTGGGTATTTTTATTTTTATTTTTATTTTATTTTTTTAGTTTTTCTTTTATATATATATATATATATATATATATATATATATATATATATATATATATATATATAGCATTTGAATAATAATCTTTTAAAATATTTAAAAATCCTTAAAAGTCACAAGTGTCTTTTAAATGATAAAATATATAATTCTATCCCAATATAGCATTAATTGGTACAAGATATTACCAAATATTAAATTCTTTTCCACAAATATTCCAACTGTAAAAATATAAAAAAAGTTAAATAGAATTCTAAAATATTTTCTAAAATTAAAATAAAATATTTCTAAATATTTGGGTGCGTGATTTTGTACTGAGTACTTATATGCGCACATACATAGAATTACTTGTTACCTTCGATATAAAATAAACCTAAATAAAGTAATTCAAGTGTATTAGAATAATAAAAAATATTTACTAGGAAAAGTAGTAATTTAAATTAATAAAATCTTTTAAAATTTTAGGATTTTACATCCTACCTAACTTATAAAAATTTCATCCTCGAAATTAAAAATTATCTTAATATGAAATAAAATATAAGGAAATTTAATATAAGGGAGGACAAGTATATCAACCGTACCACGATTATCGAAAGGTTAAAGGGGTGGTTGTAATGGAATCCAAATTGGCGCCATATTCTACAAGTTAGGTTTTCGTGGTTCAAGGCCCTACCTAACTTATAGAACTTGGCTAACCGTGTAAGTCATCATTACAAGACTTCTGAAAAGGACTGTTTCCAAAGGGTGGCACGAGATTATTGGAAGTTCTGACCGCAGTCACGAATGATAAGTGAGCCTAGTTATTGCCACCGAGTTCTTGGTCAATAACCTCTATAGAAGGATTATTACATTCTAAATTGTTTCTATCGGACATGCTTCCAACAAGATGGTAGGGATCTCTTGTTTAATACAACTAGAACATGTCGGTCGAAGAAATTTTAGTCTTCGCCTAACATAGGTACTAAGAAATGAGATTACAGAATTTTAGGAAAATATAGTTCATGGGCAAAGAATTAAAAGTCCTCAATAAGTGCAGAAAACTTCATATAGAACTTGATTAAGTGTTTGGATTCTATAAGTCGTAATGACTAGTGTGTACGGAATCGATGTTTGGTGTTGTATAGGAGGCATGTGCTTGCCTGCACGGAAAGCATATATCATAGGTGTGATATGTCGTACATAGATCATGGGCATTCAGTTTGGTCGAGGAGACGAGTTGATATTGTATGGTTTAAAATTAATTAGGCAAAAGCATATTTCGGTTATTCTAATGGAAGAGTGCGTCATACATGTTGTAAAATTGAAATGGAGCACAAGAAGGTTTGTTTATGTGGGACATGTATGTCATTCGTATAGCTTATCTGGTCTAGTTCATGAGTGTGAACTTTGGTGGAAGGAAAAGGCTAGTGTTGTGCTTCAAATATCAAAGTCGCGGTAGTGGTCATCGGATGATATAGATAGAAGGGGATTTTATGGACCATTGTTTTATTTGTTCCGTTGGAAACAATCTATCCCAGTGAAAACACTACATTCTTAGAGAAGCTTGTAATCTATACACCTTGAAAATTATGTTCTTGATTTAAACAAGAAAAATAATTTTTATGATAGAATGGGCTTGAAGAACTAAACTTGCAATCTTCTACCGTAGTCATCTATACGCACGAGCAAAAGGGTACAAAATGCAATACGAAGATCGTGTTGCAACTTCCAAATAAAAGGACGGACGTTTATGGATGAAATCCCCTTCTAAAAGATAGAGTAAACTAAGTTCAAGGTTCTACCCAACTTATAGAAGTTGGTTAATTTTGGAAAGCACCGTAATAAATTTTCTAGAAGGTCAAATTTTAAGGTTATGAGTTAGTTCTGATCGTAGTCACTGATTCTATAGGAAGCCTAGGCATTACTTATTTACCGTTGCTCCTATGTTGACTATGTCTTGTCAAGGTAGTAGGAGGGGTCTTGGTCAAGCATAACCAGAAACAGGTTGATACAGGGGTTCCATTCATCTCATAACATAGGCTACAAGGAGATATGGTTATAGATTTTATGGAAGAAGAATTAGTGGTCTATAAGATGGGAACTATATAATTGGTGTAGGAACCTATTTCATAAAGTTTGGTATTATAGTTCAAATATGGTGATATGCATGGATGAGTTTTAATGGGTCGAATGGGTCTTGGATTTTAATCTATATTGATTAGATAAGATCCCAAAATCTTTTGAACCATTCCTAATATCTTAGTGTAACATAGAATAGGTTCTAACTCAAGTAGTTGGCCTAATTGTCAGTCGGGTTGGTTAACTAGATTTCCAAGCACAAAATTGTGTCTTCTGTGACTTTTATGTTTAAGTAGCACAAGAAGACTCAATTTAGTTGCACACTTGCATAGTGGGCTTCGAGTATATCACGACCATATATTGGGTCTAAAGATTTGAGTCAAGGTTGTATTTCTAATTGCAGTTGAAAAGTACATCGGTGTTTTGGTAAATGTTATCATTAGTCCCTTTTGACCTAAAAGTTATATCATAAAAATAAAGTACAAAGGGACGTATTTTAGTGGAACATGATATATCTACATGAAGGTGGACTCGTCTAGATCTTGTATGTGCAATTTGTTGGAAGGTAACAGCTGGTCTCATGCTCTGAATATTAATGTCACAGTCGGTGACACCAAATGATCTAAAATATAGAGTGGAAGTTCATGAGTCACTATTTTCTCATCCAAGTGGGAATCAATTTATCTCAATCAATCGGTGATCCCATAATTCCTATGATGAAGAATGGCCTACAACTATTTACTCTAGAGACTAGGACATGGTTTTAGGAATAATAAGGTTAGGAATATTTGAGTCGTGACATCGTACCTTGACCTTTGGTAATAATAAGTCACGATGTAATCGATAACGTGATGTGGTAGTTATGAATCAATTTCGAGGATTGTAACCCAATTTCTAATAATGGAATTGATTGCGTACCATTATACATGAGTCGGTAGAATAGAATGATCCACTGGTCCATATTATACCAGTGTTATCGATGAGGGCAACAAACTCTACGGCACGTCATATGAAAGTACTTTAACTACTAAGTCATAAATTCCATTTATGTTAAGCCTGCCAGGCTATGGTTATAAGATTTCTAATGGTGTTGAATGTAATGCTCATGCATTACTGTTGGTAACTAGTAGATCATAATATGACGAAGTATTATGCTATAGATATTGGCTAAGCTAGTGACTGTGGTGTTTCAATGCTTAATAACAAAATTGCATAACTAGGATAATATCTTTTGGGACTCCAATCTCGGGATGGGTGTCTATCATAGTCATAGTGAATGCTTGCCCTTGTTTTTGTCTATTCCTCTCATGTCTAAACTGCGGGCTTGGTCGAGTAAAGGTTGGGTTAAGGCATAAGGGTTGCTAGTTAAAGCAAGATTCAAGCAAATAATTAGAGACTCACAATAATTGGTTCCTTGAGAATAGATAGTCGTCTAGGTTGGTGTTTGACCAAGGGTATGATTCTAATCATCATCAAATTCAAGTGATTAGAATATCGCGATAGTAGTTTTAGGGTTGAGGAGAGAACGAGTAACCTAAGGCAAGGTTATAGTCACATGGCTTGGCCGATAGTAGCTACAGTTTTGTACACAACTATCGTAGCCATGGGGAATACTCCGTTTCTATCTATCAAATAAAAGCATTTGACTTTCCAAATTAGTAAAGGGCGAAAACAATAAAGAGTTCCAAAAAGAGGTTATAGAATGCAAATACGCGATTTCAAAGACGAATGAATAATTCAAGAGGAAATTGCCAATACAGTCGCGGATGAGATCCTGGATACCTCTATATCTCAATCCATGTGAGATAGTCATAAGAAGAGCGAACCAAGTGCACTAAGGTAGATCTGACCATAATATACTGATTCTGATTACACAATATGTTAGTGGGCATCCCAGTATACATGTCCTGAACAAGCTCGATAAAGAATAGGCTTGCAAAACTAGGCTATAAGTAGGATCATCATTCATGGTAATGCAAAGTATAAGTACGGGGGATAATGATGAAAGCAGTTATAAATAGTTCAAGATTCATAAGGGTCTATGTCTTGTCCGGTGTTCCTGCTTATACCGTCGTCCTACTGTCTCTGGTATCAGGCTGTGGTTGACCAATGGAGTATGAGCTACTAAAACTCTAAATTCTAGGTACACATCTCTTCCTACGCTAGCATATATTCAGTGCTACCCAGTTATACTTCATTATTGGGTTATAAGAACACAGGATGGTAGGCCGCGAGGCATACTATCCAACTTATAAAAGTAAACTAATAGAGTGATTGAGAAATATGACACATATATCTAGTATGAGTCATCTTTCTAACCTCTACATCAAGCGAGAAGGAGAAAATATATTATTTACAGTGGAAAGGAATCAACCTGAAGGGAATCAAGGTAGTCGGACGAGACTTTGAAATTGGAATCACAGGAGATCAACCATGTGGATGAGATACCTAGATTCTAATCCTATATGCAGACTCATATCGGTACAGTAACGTAACCGAAGTGATAAACTAGACATGCATGGGCCACCACAAAAACATATAACTCCCTAGTCCCAAAATACTTAGGACTAAGTACGTATACATGCCAGTTGTATACATACGAAGTATACTCCAATGTATAGAATCCCTGTATGTATACATAAGTTGTAAAATACAGTAAACCATGATAATAAAATCTCATCTACAGAAATAAAGAATAATAATATAATCATTATTAATTTATCATTTGTACATGTAGTTGGGAGGAGACAAATCCACTACCAACTAATTTAAATGAGAATAATATACAAGGAATTGATCGATAAAGATGGCAAGATGAACCAGGAGCAATCATCTTCGAAGAAATGTAGAGGATCATGACCTTGGCTAGAATACCTACGAAAAGTCATAAATCACACGCCTGGAGAGATCACCAGGTCCTCAAAGGGACATAACCAGATATATGAAGAACATGTCATATAAACTGTGATATATAATAGAAAATAAAGGAATGCATGCAATAGGGTTCCTACCAGTTCTACAGTGATGATGCAGTTAAGAATAAACCTTCAACACATGGGCACTCTGGCTACAGAAAACTCGGTATGGTCCCACCAAGATACCAGGGACCTCAAAGCATAACATTCATCGAATATCAGAGGCCAGCAGGATCAAGAATAGGAAAGTGCATACGTGACCCAAACGTTAAGGAACTGTCCTCCCCACTCAATGCCTAGTAGGGTCACATCCATCTCCCAGAGGAACCTATAGTAACTGCCAAGTCTATTTGCATGTAATTCTATTGGCAATTACTCCTAACCGTCGCACGCCTCATACTTATCGGTGGCCAGTTGACTACGCGAGTTCGTGTCCTACATGTGACTCATAACTCGTGATGATCATGTGTCAAGGCCGTATGTGGTATACCAATACCTCATCATAATTGGGTGGTCACTAGGCTAAGTCAATGAAAGAGAATAAAAACCAAAAGTAGTAAAACGACCGATAGAGTCGCTTGCACCCAAGTGTGACTTGGACGCACAATGATATAATACTAACAATAGATAAGTAATATTGAATATAAATAACTGAAAATAATAATAAGTAAATCACAGACCAAGGTGGCAGGCTATCTTACCCTGGTGGTACGGAAATAGTAAATCCAGCATTCAGAAGCATCAGCAAGAAACTCAAAATCCACGAACGGCTCCGGATGCTGAAATAAACATCAAGAACATTCCCAGTGTAAAAGATATATCTAGGAGATGGATATACAAAATTTAAATTCTGGAACAAGGGCAAAATCATAATTTCAGGTCAAAACGATATCCATCGTTGGACCCGTTTTGTACCGAAACGTGTGCCAATGTCTATGGTCTCCAAAGTCGTCAAACTATATGTCTACGGGTCTCGTTTAAGGAGACAAACCCAACCATATGTCCAAAGTTGGATTCCGATGGGCCGTGCACAATTTTGCCAGTTGGATCGGGGCGCGGGCCCGCCAAAAAGGTGTTCCGGTCGACTTTCTCAGAATCGGACCAAACTTGGCATACGGGACCAAAAAAATAATTCGGACCTATTGGCATAAGTTTTGTCTTGAGATGACAAACGTGCACAAAGTAATTGAAAAGTTTGCAAAATCACCGATACAGAGAAATTTGACGGATACGCAACGAATTCATCGCGCACACTCAACCAATTCAAGTTTCATCAAATCCCACAAGTGCATAAAGTCTATATACACCTTTCGATGCGACTAGTTCGCGACCAAGTCATCTGGTTTGTTGGGACGGACTCCGTATCGAGGTTTTTTATGTTTTAAAATTGTTATCTTTCGTCAAATTCATCCTAATTTTAGACAGAATATAATAAGTAATAAAATAAATTAAGCAATAGGTTTTGATCTTGGTCAGGTTTTCTAAAACATTGTTCAAGTAGATTTCTAAGATTAGGGATAGGCTTGTCCCAAATTGACCGCAAACATGAGTGATTGGGACAGTTTTTATACCCAGAAAAATAGATTTTTCTTCGATTTTGGAACTCATTTTTTGTCACGCATGATGCAAACTAACCCAAAATATTTGAAAGGAATTGTAGGGGGTTAGGTTGGGAACATACTAGGGAAATCCGTTCGTAAAACGAACGAACGAGAGCGGAGAAAATACGTCACGAAGTGGCTCCCCAACGTGCTGCTTTCACTGCTGTTGTAGTGGCTGCCACCTCTACTGTCAGCTGTGCGCGCCCTGCTGGACCTCCGACGGTGACCAGAGATGGCGTATGGTCGGGGCAGACAGGGGTGCGCAGCTAGGGTTAGGGCTTGATTCTTTTTTTTACAAATAAATAGGCCTCTGCTTAGAGGCGGTTAGGGGTCGGGGTTCCGCTTGGGTGAATCGTGCCCCCCCCCCGGGTATTGTTCACCTGGGTATTTTTATTTTTATTTTTATTTTTTCTTTCTTCTTTTATATATATATATATATACAATATATATATAGATATATATTTATAGAGAAGGGGGAATTTTATTGATGTATTAGGCGCAAAATGTCGAAGCCTATACAAAAAGAGCGCCAAGCGCTGGCAAAAGAAAAGAAACGGCTAGGCAAGCCGACAAAACAGAAACAAGAAGACAGAAACTAATCTAGGGACTCCCAGAACTTGGGCGTGGAGTGCGAGCAGCGCCTCCGGATCTTTAGGATATGTCTGATGATTTTACTGTACTGTTGGGGTGGTGGAAGATGTCGGCCCTCGTATCGGAACTTGTTCCTATTTTTCCACAGGACCCAAATTCCCGCGGCTACGATGATCTGATGTCCGTAGGAAATGCCCCAGCTGGACAAGAGATCGTTAAAGCCCCTATGGAGGAGGACCTTCCTAAACTTGGTGCTGAAACTCGCCCAAATATTCGTGGCCAGATCACCGGAGGTGAGGATGTGCTCTACAGATTCGGCTTGAGGGAAAGTACAGCAATGGCAACTCGAAGCTAGGCTCTAGCCAAACGAGGTGATGGCATCATCGGTGGGGAGTTTTCGGAAGTGGGCTCGCCAGATAAGGATCGACTATTTGATGGGGATGCATACGTGCCAGAAAGGAGCGATGAGGGGTGATGTGGTCCCGATGCCGCAGACGACGGACCTAGCGGAATACAGAGAGAACTGGCCATCCGGGCTAGGGGACCATCTCGTAATGTCCGGAGTGTCGGAGAGGCGGAGATTCGCAGTGGCGAGATGGGCGGCAGCCGCTAGACCGAGCCAGTTTCTGACTCGGTCCATGATCCATCCGGACGAAGGATCCTAAAGCTCGTGAATCTGGCCCTCCCGCGGGGGGGGGGGGGGGGGGGGACTCGGGTGGGTGCCATAGGTTTCCATCCAGCCAACGATCGTGGCTCATCGATGAGTAGTCGTTACCCAGCTGGATGTGTATGAGGGGGTCTGCAAGCTGTCAGCCTCGGGTAATGCATCTCCAGGACATCGATGAACGGTTGTTGACTAAGGTCGTCCCAGGATGGGAATATCTGAAGTATCTCGCTTGCATGAAGCGAGTCTAAATTGAATTGCCTGTGCGCAGCTTCCACCATAACTTTATAGAGTGTGCGTCGGCGATGTGTTCCAATCTACAGAATCCCAGACCACCCTCGGAGGTGGGTTTAGCCACAGTGGTCCAGCTGGCCTAGTGGTGCTTATCTTTGCCTTTGTTGTGACCCCAGAAGAAGCTGGCGAAGAGGAATTCAAGTGAGGCGAGAACCTTTTTAGGAGGGTTGCAGACCGCCAGGGTGTAGATAAGAATGGAGGATAGGACATGCTTGTTCAGAATCAGCTTGCCTCCGGGCGAGAGGGTAGCATTGTGCCAGCCCTCGATCCTTTTCCTGATGGTGCTGACCATATACTCGAAGATACCCGAGTTGGCCTTGCCATAGACCAGTGGGCACCCTAAGTAGGTGAAAGGTTGGTATGATGTGGCAAAGAAAGTCAAGTTGGAGAGCGTTGCAGAGTGTGACCTGTCCATTTTGTGATGGGTGTAGATGACGCTCTTGTTGTTGTTGATTCTTTGTCCGGAACATCTGGTGTATCTGTACAGCATTTGAAGGACCACCTCAATTGAGCGAATGTCGTCGGATGAAAAAATAAGGATATAGTCAGCGTAAGCAAGGTGGGTTATGATGGAGAAGCCGGTGGTGGTGTGAAAGTGGTGGAACCGCGAGGTATTGGGCATGCTCTTAACGTTTCTGCTGAGGGCCTCCGTAGTGATGATGAAGATAGTGGCAGAAAGAGGATCCCCCTGGCGAACGCCACGGCTAGCGGTGAAGAAGCCATTGGCCTGGCCGTTGATTATGGTGGAGAACTAGGAATTGTTGATGGACCTGACGATGATGTCCATCCAGGGTTCAGAGAAGCCAAAAGCCCTGAAAACCCATATCATGAATTGCCAGTCTAGGCGGTCGTAGGCTTTCTCCATGTCCAGCTTAATGGCGATGTTCCCCCCTCTAGCTGGGAATTTTATGCAAGTGACCATATCTTGAGCGAGCAGGATGTTGTCCACGATGTTACGCCCTTTCACAAAACTGCTCTGCTCCTCGGAAATAATTTTGGGCAGGAGATCCGTCATCCGGTTAGCGATAATTTTCGTAATGATTTTGTTGGCAAAGTTGCATAGACTTATGGGGCGGAAGTCTTTGAAGGTTTCTAGGTTGTCTTTTTTGGGGATAAGAATGAGATTAGCCCTGGATAATAATTTAGGGTATCGGGCTCCTCGAAAGAAGGCAACCGCTGCCTCAAAAAAGTCTGGGTCGATGATGTCCCAGCATTGTCTGTAGAATACCCTGCTGAAGCCGTCGGGTCCGGGAGCGCCGTGCTCGTCAAGATCCTATACCGCGGTCTGCACCTAAGCGGCAGAAGGAAGGGAAAGGAGATGCTCGTTTTCGTGTTCGGTGATGATGCTAGGGATCTCCGCCAGCACTCCCTCATCCATGACGACCGCTTCTTTGGTGAAGAGATTAGAGAAGAAGTTGGCTGCGACCTCTTGAATCATTTGCTGGTCCGTCAGCTGGTTGCCGTTGTCATCGAAGATACGATGAAGGTTGAGCTCTTGTTTGCGGCCTTTAACGCAGGCGTGAAAGAAGCTGGAGTTGTGGTCCCCTTTATTGTCCCATTTCAGTCTAGCTTTTTATTTCCAGAATTCTGTTTCTACTTTAAGCATGGACTTGAGGATAGCTCTGACGAGGTTGAGCGTAATCCATGCTTCGGGGGATCTGTTAGTAACGTAAGAGATCTCGGTACGGGTAACATCATCCTCCACATTTTTGATCTCTTGAAAGATGTTGCCGAAAGCTGCCTTACTCCATCTTGAGAGAGCCTAGCTCGCGGCTTGTAGTCTGGCTGCTACTCTATATAGCGGATCAACGTCGTTCACTGAGAACCATGCTGAGGCCATCTCTGATTTGAAACAAGGATGATGTCTCCAGAAATCCAAGAATTGGAAAGGTTTCTTGATGCGGTGGGAGCTGCTGCTGATCTCGATGAGAAGGGGTGAGTGATCGGATTAAGTGGTGTTGAGGTGGAAGAGGCTAGAGTTGAGCCCCATATCAGCCAAGTGGTTGTTGATGAGGGTGCAGTCGAGGCAGGAGTATTGACGCCGGGAGCCTTCCTGCATGTTGCACCAGGTGAAAGCGTTGCTGAAGAAAGGAAGGTGAACGAGGTATGCGTTGAAGGTAAAATTGTTGAAGTCGTCCATGGCCGGAAGTGGAGGCGGACGCCCTCCGGACTTCTCGGCACTACAAGAGATGGTGTTGAAGTCACCTAAGCACATCCACGAAAGGTTCTGGAGGGAGAGGTGGGTGTCGAGCAGGTCATCCCAGAGGAGTTTTTGCTCTTGGAAGCCACAGCTGTCATGAACGGCGGAGATTAAGGTTCTGTTTCGAAGTTGAGGGTGTTCCACCCAGAAAGAAAGGGCTTGGCTGGAGTCCTGAACCATGCCAGATTTGATGCCAACAATGGCGAGAATCCAGATGTCGTGACTGCCAGCCAGCGCGATCGCGAATCCAAGTTGAAGTTGGATGCAGGTGATCCTTTTCTTGGGGATTTTGGGTTCGATGATCACTAGGATGTCGATTTTGTGAATTTTCTTTAGGCTGAGGATTCTATTCAGCGTCGGTTTGTTAGCTATACCTCTCACGTTCCACGAGTGGATGTTAAACATTAGACTGGGGGGAGTGGGTGAGGTGGTTGAGCTTGGCTGCTGACCTTGTGGTCATAGCCGCTTGCTAATTCTTTTTCTTGTTTTTCTTCTTCTTTTTCGAGGAAGATTTCTTGGTGGAAGTTATGTGGTGGTCACTGGCCTCTTTCAAACCAACAAGTGAGAAAGCACGTTCGAGGGCCACTAAGGAGTAACTCGCTACCTCGATGTCGTCAAGCGCATACAGAGGGTTGTTGCGATCAAGGAAACCAGCATCCTTGACTTGCCAGAAACTGCCAGTAAGAGGGAAACAAGGGTCAGGGGGGCGTCGGTGAAGACGGGTGAGAGGGCCAGATCTGCAGTGGATAACGCTTGCCCTTCGACAATATGGCAAGGGTCGTGGGCTACCACGAGCTGCTCACGTGGGAGGGCCACTAATGGAGATAGAGGGGAGTGGAGCTGGTGCCCAAGGGCTTGAGGGAGGTGATGGGGGAGATCTCAAGGGGAACTTTTATATCCCTATTTCAGAAATAGGTATATGACTGTATTTTGACTGTATCTCATATTTGGAGGATTTTTGAAATTTGGTATTTTTTTAAAATTTTATTATTAATTATTGGAGGTGAATTTTTCTTATTTTTATTATTGCTACTATTATTTTCTTGATCCTAAATCTACCCCCTCTAAAATATCTACCTAACCCCTCTCATTCTCTCTCTTCCCCACTCTCCTTCCAGGAGAAGCTTCTCCTCTCTCTTTCTTCCGACCATCTCTCCTCACCCCCAGCCCTCTCTCGCCTCCCTCTCGACCTCTCCCCCTGGCTGTGGCCGCTACCAACCCACCACTGCAACCGCGACCACCGCCTGCACCACCATCTCCCACCACTGCCACCTCCATCTGCCACCCTCGCCGTGGTTGCCCCCGTCTCCAGCCCTCACCACCGCCGCCATCACCCTCCAGCACCACCACCGCCACTACCATCAGTCACCTCCACCTCCACCGCCACTGCCGGCTCCACCATCTCTCCCTCGTTATTCTCCTCCCCGGCCAGCTCCGGCCACCACCGCCACCACGGCCGCCCTCGTCTCCACCGCCACCACTTCCATCTCTCCCTCTCTTGCTGTTCCCGGCGCCCGCCACCACCGCGGCCGCCCTCGTCTCGGCCACCGCAGCCACCCCCTTCACCATGGCTGCCGTCGCCACCACCAGCGCCACCATCATCGTCGTCGTCGCCGCCTCCCACTCGGCCGGCCTCCTCCGTCGCCACCAGTACCACCACCGCTGATGCTGCTGCCCCTCCGCCGGAGCTCGACCGACCCCGGTGAGCCCCGATCTCCCCCGCCCTTCCTTTCCTCTTCTCTCCGGTGGCCAGCACCACCGCCGTGTCGTTGCCGCGCCCGGGCCAGCACCGCCTCGAGCGGCGGGACGCCCTTGGGCCCCGTGCTGCTCGAGCAGCGAGCCAGCCATGGGCTGCGTGCTCTTCGGTCCACGTGCCTCGGTGCACGTGCTGCCTCGAGTAGTGCGCTGCTCGATCCGCGTGCGCCTCGTTCTGTATATGCTTCGGTTTACGTGCGCCTTATAGGTTTTCGTGCACCCTCGATTCACGCACTGCCTTGGGCAGCGGGATGCTTCGAGCCCCGTGCTGCCTCGGGCACCGTGCCCCATTGGTTTGCGTGTTGCCTCGTTTATGTGTCTCGGCCTTTGTGCCTATCTCGATTTTCGTGCCGCTCCGATTTGTGTGCCGCCTCGGTTGCGTACCACTTTGATCTCCGTGTCACACTGGTTTACGTGCATGCATCGATTTGCGTGCCGCATTGGCATGTGTGCCACCTTGGACTTTGTGCCATCTCGGTTTGCATGCACGTACGGATTTAGGTGCCGCCTTGGTTTGTGTATCACTTTGGACTCTGTACCGTATTGATTTGCGTGCTTCCTTAAATTTTGCTCTGTCTTGATTTGCGTACACGCCTCGATTTGCGTATCATGTTGATTCGTGTGCCATTCCGATATTCGTGATTTCCTCGATCTACGTGCACGTCTCGATTTACGTGCACGTTGTCTCCTGTTCATCTCGATTCTCGTACACGTATCGATATACGTGCACATCTCGGTTTGCGTGTCCGTGTCGGTCCGTGTGCCTCGGTTTCCGTACGAGATCCTTGCACTGCTTACGGGACCCACACGGTATAGCCTTCTGCCATCTCTTATGATTATTCTATTTTGTATTATTTAATTCTAATGATTGTTTATTGTGTGTTCTGAGGATCTCGATTGGCGTGCTAGCTTGGATCGCGACTGCCGAAGACTTTCTTACCTAGCCGAGCCCTCTAGGCAAGTATCCCTTGCTCATCGACGGCTCTTGTCCTCTCTCCTGGATTTTATGGCATTTAATTAATTTGTACTTGTAAACTGTATAACCATGATTAGTGTAGCCTAGTAGTAGAACTTCCATGATGATAACTTAGGATAGCTTGGTCCGATACCGGGATAGACCGTATCGGACAACTCGGATGGGTCATCCACACCTCCGAAGACACGAACATGACTCACATATATGGATTGTCCCTATATGCCCCGTGTCCGACTCGCGGTCGGGTAACGGCTTTGGCTAACTGTTTCTATGACTTTGTTTGTGGCTTGGATATGACTGTGGGTCTTGTTGCGCCCTGCGTGGCGATTCTTGCTGCATGTGTTGGTTTGGCGCCCAATACGTATTGTAGTGCTGCTGGAGGCCGAGACTTAGTGTTCTCGGCTAGGATTGGTGCCCAGTACGCATCGTAGTGCTACTGGTAGCTGAGACTTAGTGTTCTCAGCCCGCGAGTCCGCGATTCTGCGATTCTGCGGCGGGTTGCGCCGAGTGATTTTAGCCCCTATTCGTAGGGTGCTCCCATCCAGATTACAAAGGAGACTCTGCCGAATTTTTCCAGAATTTCCAGTTGGGAATTTGGTTCGAAGGATTAGGCAGAACCATTCCTTTGGTTTGCTGGACTGAACTCGTGCATGTTCTTCTTGGTATGGCATCCCTGACCCTATTGCCTGCTAGGTAGACTCCCGACTAGATTAGTCGCCTAGCGTCTTGACCTATCTTGTCCGCCGGATTGTGTAAGGAGAGCGGTTCTACTCGGGTGAAGGTCTGCAACCCTGGTCCTTGTTTGGTTTAAGGGTTGTGGATCTGATCCAGAGTGGTTCACACAATCCTTGCCTTTTTGACGGTATCACTCATTGAACTCTTGACCTGTGACCCTTCTTTTTAGATGGTGTTCTAGTTTAGTTGTTATCCCATTATCTGTCTTGTCCGTCGGATTGTGTAAGGAGAGTGGTTCTACTCGGGTGAAGATCTGCAACCCTGGTCCTTGTTTGGTTTAAGGGTTGTGGATCTGATTCAGAGTGGTTCACACAATCCTTGCCATCTTCCGACGGCGTTGATTAGTGTTGACCCATGTGTTGGGATTATGATCTTATTCGATGATTGACTATGAGGAGATATGATATTGAGATAGTGGTTATGGTAGACTAAGTGGATTCTTAGATAGTGTTACTAGTTCTTTGGTGATGTTCTAATTTGATCAGATATGTCTTGAGGACTCTTGGATTTTGATATTAGTGCGAGTGTCTCGCAGAGCGAATAGAATATCGAGGATATCAATATATGATTATTACTCGACTTCCCAAACGCCCAAACCTGGTACCTTTGCATATTTCGGTAGTTAGAGAACCTGGTTGATTGCTGTGTCTTGGTAGTTGAGGGGCTTGCTTTCTGGTGGCTTGTGATCATTGACTTGGAGGATTCTTGTGAGTCAGAGGCCCTAGCATTTTTAGGGGGATGAGCTTGGTATTTGGTGGTTGTCTTTATTGACGTGATATTCACTCCATCATGGATGGGAGACTCTTGCTAGCTTGATCTGGTGGATGGACCGACTTGATGATTGGAGCTATATGCTCCCATATATGCTTGAGATGTTATTATAGTAGAGGTTCTGGTCTTGTACTTGACCTGATATCCATGCCACGATTTGGGCAGATAACTTCATGTGACTGACAGAGTTGTCCTTGTCCCAGACCTAACAACCTGTATCCGTGCTATAAGTCCAGCTTACCCTGTGAGGTGCTGGCCCTGACATTGCACTGCGGTGCCCTTTGTCTATTGGCACTTTGAGGTGCTACTTCCATGATTATATGGCATTGCGATGCCATCTTGATATTCTGGCTATATTATATGATTACCTGCACGGGTATCTGGTAGTTGGCCTATAGTCTTAGCGTGGTTAGGATTGCTTGCTTGCTTGTTGCATAACACTAAGGATGGATCACAACTGGGACTATAGGTGCCGAGGCTGATTCTTACTTAGCGTTCTCGTACTGAGGTACGATAACTAGGAGGATGAGCATGTGACCACGGCATGTGATTTTGGATAAATGTAGGGTTAATCTAGGCAACTAAAAATGGTAGAAGCATTGGGAGGGAATAGAATCCCGAGATCGTGCATTACCGGCCGCCACAGGCTCGTCCTGGCACGTCGGGGTTGGCCGCCACGGATATGGCAGTATCCGACTACTATATGTACTCCTGCTTAGCACGGTGGCCTTCCGAGGGATCGTGCATACCTACCTACTATGCGTTATTTGGCCCCGCTCGCCCTTGCGGGATATGGCACGATCTGAGGATTCCTATATTGCATTGTTGGGGTAACCCAACCTCCACATAGATAGCCGTAGACTTTTGAGTGGCCGCTTATTCACCTAAATTGTATGGCTTGTTGCTTGCTAAGCTGGCTGGCACGTAACGCTCTCCCGGCGTGGTGATTCATTCTCTTGTTCTTGTTTGATGTAGGGATGGGTTATCGTTCCGATGACGGACTACGAGTTCCAGTTGGCGATGCAAGTATTAGTGGATGTTAGGATGATTGTGATGATCGTTGGTTACTTACGTATTAGTAGTTGGATTGCTGCCTTATATTCTGTAATCGTGCGTTGGTACCGCACGATCCTTTACCTTTTTTACTATTTTTAGATGTTATTCCTGTCATATTATATCCTGCTGGTTTTCTTCGCCCGTCCTTGAGCCTTCCTTTCTGGTACTTGCTACGGTTGGCCTGACCAACCCTGGATTGTTCCCAGATTGCCTATGACCGACCATATGGATCTTCCAGACTTGACTTGGAGGTCGTGCTTCAGTTTCTGACCATGAGGGAACTGTGTGGGAAGGTATTATTGTCTACATTATTTCTTATTGTAGACTCTCTGATTATCATATGAGTATTTCCTGTTTTTTATATGATTATCTCTCTTATCGTTATTTCATTGATTATTGCCTGTGGATATGAGATCGGATTTAGGCCATAGACTGCTTGCATGCTAGGATACCCAGCAAGATTGACAGCCACGATCGCCGTATGACGTTTTATACCTCATACGGAGTAGCTGGCCTAGTCCGTCCCAGTATTTTGGTACTGGGGCGTGACAGGAACAGTGTCGACGTAAAGGGGGGTGGAGGTGGAGGGTAGAGGGACTGTCGGATATTAACGCGACAACACGTGAAACGTCCGGCTCTGCCTGGGAGATGTTGTCTGATTCGGGGCATATGCGATCAGAGGTGTGCTTACAAGGGCTCTCGGGAGAGTTATCGATGTCAAGTATGGCAAAAGAGTTAGCGAGGGTGATGGTGGAGAGATTGAAAGGAACGATGTCGGAGTCGGACGTGGTAAAGGATCTAGTACTTTGCTGAGGCTGGGTTCCTGTGGGCCGAGGGGGTTGGAGGGCAAGTCAGGCGAGGAAATGCGGGGCGGTGGACGCGACCTGGTCGCGAGGATTACGGGGTCCATACTTTTTGAGAGCGGGGTTAGCCCGAAAGCAGCGCTGCAAGGAATGACCGCTCATCTGGCAATGTTGGCAATAAATAATGTTATTGTCATACTCCAGCGTTTGTCTGATCGTCTGATCTCCAAGCTCTATCTCAATCATTTTGGGGGTTTCATTGGCGAGATCGAGCTCAACACAAATCTTCACATAGTTGTATTTTGAAAGGTTACGTGTTTCTTCCGCGATGGCAACCAGGGACCCGAATGAACTGGCTATACGCTTAAGAGTAGCTGCGGGGAAGCACACCAGGGAGAGGTTGGGAAGGGTGACCCATATGGATATGATCGACGAATCCACAACGTGGTTGAATTTGGGTGACCATTTGACAATTTTGGCAATCTGTGAGTCGATTTTGGTGGGGCCCTTGGCCCAAACCATGATGCAGTCCTGGTCGGAGGACAGGTACAGGAACATGTGCTTGGGATCGAGAGGGGCGATCCGGTAGGCGTCCAAGAGACCCCAAGCAGCGATAGCCTCCTTCACCCTAGCTATCTTCCGATAACCGAAGGTGAACTTTAGGACGAAAGTCTTGAGAAAGGTGGAGGATAGGGAAGAAATGTCCGCGTCGGAGAAGGGAACGCGGATTGTGTATCCATCAAATGGGAGTGTGAAGACGATTTCAGGAAGAACGATCTCCGCGATTGGGGGGAATAACCTTCACGCGGTCTTGCCGTAATTTGTCGGCGTAGAAAGGGACTCGGGGTGGAACCGGGTCGTCCAAGGGGAAAGGAAGGAAGGGACAGTGGGTAGGCAGCAGGTGACAGGAGCGGTCGAGAGGACGGGACCTCCAGCAACAGGCCCGCCAGCAATGGGGTTAAGGAGTCCCAGCGCAGGGGAGACCAGCATAGAGGGAGGTGGCAGGCCCACAAAGTAGTAGCCACCTGGCTCACGGAAGCCCGCAACAGAGGGGAGAGGCTGGCCCACACCGTGGGAGCCTATGGGCGCACGTACTACGCAACCCGCAATAGAGGGAGAAGGCTAGCCCACAACGTGGGAGCCACTGGGCATGCAAAAGCCCGTAACTGAGGATGAGGGCTTGCCCACACCGTGGGAGCCCTCAAGCTCGCGTAAACCCGCAACAGTGGGAACAGGTTAATCCATAATGTGGGAGCCTACGCACGTGCCCAACGCAGAAGGAGCAAAATTTATGCAAGCCCCTAGTTGCGTAACCGCGGAAGAGGGACTGGTTACGCAAGCCAGCCCGTACGTAGAGCTAAGCACGATGAGGGGTGCTGGCTCGATGTAACACCCCAGTCCCAAAATACGTAGGACTAGGAACATAGACATGCCTGCTGTATACATACGAAGTACACTCCAATAAATGGAAACCTCGTATGAATACGTAAGATGTAAAATACAGTAGAACCATAATTAATCTCATCCACACAAAATAAATAAATAAAAGATATCATATAATGATAATGAATTGTCGTTTGTACATATACTTGTGCGGAGACAAATCCACTACCAACTATGAAAAAAAATACATAACAAAAGAAAGATTTTGGCGAGCAAAACGAAGACGATCCAAGTACAATCATCCTCGAATAAATAACGATGATCACGGCTAGAGCTAGAACACCTGCAAAAGACAAGAGCACACATACCTGGGGAGATAACCAGGTCCTCAGAGGGACGTAACAAGACACATAATATCATGCCATATAAACTGAATAAATATTGCTCAAATAAATAAGTCAATTGAATTATAACATGGTCCAATACACACCTATTGAACTAGCTTACCATCCCTCCAACCAAACAAGGACAAGAGATGGTAAACTAATTTCCGATGACGTATCTTTCCATGCTATGAATCCAATATGGTATCCGAACCCCAACAAGGTTCAATACCTTCTTATCGAAGTCGTAAGTCACACCTACAACCAAAGAAGGACAAGATGTGACAAACTAATCCGCGACAAGTTATTGTTCCAAGCCACGGTCAAATACAAGCACCCAAACCAAAAGCACTTGTACCTAACGGATAAAGGTAGCCTAAACAGTCTAAGTAAAATGTAGTTAAGAACAATCCTTCCTACACATGGGCCCTGGCTAAATAGGATCAGTATGGTCCCCCTTGGGGCACCAGAGGCCCCATCAGTAAGAGCATAACATTCCGCAGAATGTCAGTGGCCGTCAGTAATCATGGGTAATCTCACCCGCGTCTCCGGCGGAGCTCACGGTTTATAAAAGGGAAAGTGCATCGAAGCCCATACGCTAAGGAATTGTCCTCCCCGTCCAATGCCTACTGTGTTGTATCCACAACACAAAACAACTATTAACCACTAAGTCAAACTAAGCATGCAATCTCTATTAGCGGTTATTCCTATCGCACGACTTGTACGTACTGGTGGCCAGCCAATCACACACGTCCGTGTTCTATATGCGACACACAATTTCGTGGTACAACATGTCAAGGCCAGTGAATGCAAAACACAAGGTGGTCCCTTAAATCTAGGTTTAATGTGTAAGAAAAAAATAATACATAGTAGGAAATATAAATGAACAGTAAGTTCTAACATGTTATTCCATGTATCACAGTATATTTTACATAAAAAAATAAATAATACATGAAATATGAGCTAAAATAAATAAACATCAAATGGCAAGATGTCTTGCCTGGTAGTACGCCTGGTGTGCTGTAATGTTCAATGGGACACGAACTGCGACTTCGGTAACAACTATACAAGGTGACCTCTGATGGTGGCACGGACAGTTCTATTGGGTCAAGAAGGGTCAAATTAGTTAAGGTCAATAGGTGGAAGGAAAGAATTGGCAAAGGAATAGGAAGATTGGGATTGGTCATGGACATGAGATTGATCGATAGAATTTGGATAAATAATATATATGATTTTAGGAATTTATTTATAATATATGAGAACTTATATTTTTTTCAAGTTAAAAATAGTGTTTAGATAAATACAAAAATATAAAAGAAACTGTGTTCACAGAAAACTCTTAAGTTTGTAGAAATGCAATTTAGGTAGAGAACTATATTTTCCAAAAATATTCTAAGAGAAACAAAATAATTATAGAAAATTATTTAATGCTAAAATCCATATTTGTAAAACTATAATTTTGTCAATTAATTTTCTTTAAATAAATAATAATATATCTTAGCCTATAATATTGTTGTTACCAATAATAAAAATAGTTTTCATGAAATTATCTATTTTAATAACTCAAGTAACTTGTATAAATAATTGATACTAAGAAAATAATAATATACATTTTATTTTAAGTATTTATCAAATCTCTTATCACATACTGTAGGACAAAGATTTTAAATGTATTAATAATAAGAAAAAAAATAATCCAATTAAAATAACATCAAAACATCAGCCTTAATAAAATATTAATAATAATGATAATGATAATAATAATTATGATGATAATAAAAATAATAATGATAATAATAATAATAATAATAATAAAGATGATAATAATAATAGATACACCAAAAAAAACACAAAGAAACAAACAGCAACAAAATAATGGAATAAATAATAAATAATATAAAAAAACTACTGCAACAGTCACTGCTGCTCTTCAAAAAAGAAAGGGAAAAGAAAGCGGGAGAGGCTGAAGTGAGCGGAAGGTGCGATCTCGGCGGAGGGGCGGCTCGGTGGGCGAAGACGGCGGCGATCGAAGGAGCGGAGAGAAAGGCGGTCGGCGGAGAGGAACTAAGGCGGAGGAAGAGAAAGCGGGGCGGCGCGGAGGTTTCAGGAAGAGGGCGGCGGAGGTTTCAGTCGGGCGGAGTCGCCGGTAGAGCTGCCGGAGAGGGTCGGGAGAAGAGGAAGCGGCGGAGTCGCCGGCGATTCACGCAGGGGTTTTGGGTTCGCGGCAGGCGGAAGAGGAAGGGGAAGGAGGAGAGGTTGTTCGGGGGTTCGGCCACACGGCTCGCCGGCGGACGCGCGGCGGTGCGGCGCAAGGAGGCGGTGGAGCGGACGGGGCACGGAGGCTGGTCCGGAAAGGAGAAAAGGCACGGGGGTGAAGTCGACGGGGTTTGGGTCGACCGCTCAGGCGGAGACTGCGGCAGCGCTGGAGCCGAAGGCATTGGACGAGAGCGGCTGGACGGCCTGGCCGGATCTGGTGCGCTCGTCGGTGCGCGGCCAACTCGCGGAGAGACGCGGAGGCAGGCGTCCGGAGGTGAGTTTTAGGGTTAGGGTTTTTTATTTTCTTTTCTGGTATTGTCGGAGTTGATGGTGGTAAGATGCATGGCCGGCCAAAGCTTGGCCGGGATAGGCTAGACCAGGGGTTGAGGTTGAGAGGTTGGTCACCGGGTTTTGTGGGTGGCCGGGTGGCGGAGATGACGAAAGTCGTGGTGGTGCGGCTCTGATCTGATAGGAGGCTGGGTTTGGGTGTACGGTGGTGATTGGGTGAAGCTGGCCGGAGTTTCGGCGGGGGTTTGGTCGGAGCAGGGTGGTCGGGATGGAAAGGAGGGGCTGGACTGTACAGAGGATGATGGCGGTGGTCTGATCGGGATGGTCGACGGGAAATGGTGGCTATGGCCGGGCTACTACGGCCGGTAGGTGGAGGTCGATAGGGGTCGAGTCGTGCAGTGGCCATGTGGAATTAGGGGTCGGGTGAAGTGTCATGCGAGACACGGGATGGGTTGGCGTTCGGGGTTGTCGAACGCGGAAAAGAAGATCGATGTATTTGTAATAAAATAGAAATATAATGAATGGCAAGAGGACGGACACGGACACGATAAACGCACTGATGTGGAGAAATAATTTATGGAATAATTATAGCTTGTGGAATTTGGAGAATAAAAATATGTGGATGAGTACCTGCCTATTTATAGGATGTGGGAATTCCCAGTTGGATAAGGATTAGAATAGTTAAACCCAATTTAGATAAATCAATCTATTAATTTAAATTAATTCAATAAATCCCAATCCAAATCAAATCCAATTTAAATCTAGATAATCAAACTCAAATTAAATATAATTTCTATCCTAAATTTTAAACTATTTAAAATCAATCCATAAAATCTAATAAAAGATTTAAATTGCCACAATAATTTCAAAATATATTTTTCAAAAATACTAATAATAATAATTTTAAAAATTACATTATTATTTAAAATAAACTAATAAATAATTACGAAATATATGTATGCACGAATATATTTTTTTTTACATAATTATGTTGTTCTAGTATACAAAAATATTATTTATTATTAATAACTTTTAGAAATGAAGTAAAAATGGCAAACTTAGAAATGATAGCAAAACTAATTATTATATCTATTATTTGAAACAATAAAAAAATAGAACAAAATACTTTTCTAAAATATGTACGCTCGCACATATTCGTACTCGTCGAGCAATTACGAAAAATAAAATTTCGTGCGCGACGTACAATACGACTACGCGACGTACAATACAAACTTTTAAATCAGTACCGAATTAATGTAAAAAAAAATATAGTAAAAATTTAGGAGTTTTACATCCTACCCAACTTAAAAGAATTTCGTTCTCGAAATTAAGAATTAGTAGGGGCTGAGAAGACACATGTGGGTATCGATGGGGAACAATCGATAACAAAATCATGCCGTAAGAAATCTTGATCTAGATCATAGAAAAATAATACGGTATGGTCACTGGTAGTGAATGAGGGTCACGATTTTAAGAGAGGAATTAGGCTTATTCCTGAAATAAGCGATTAGAGGTCATGATAGAAAATATAGGGCCGAGAATGAGGACGAGGAGTTTAGGATGACGATATAGCAACATTGAGTGACAATGGTCATAATCGGTAGAAGGATAGAGAGAGTTCTAGTACAAGGCTTTTGTCCTTCTAGGATAAGTAAAGGTGAAAGCAATATAGAGTTCGAAGGAGGCGTTATCGAATACAAATACGTGGTTCAAAGGCGACCGAATAATTTAAAAGAATTGTCAAGACAGTCGTGGATGAGACTCTAAAGGACAAGTTTAGCTATGTCCCCATCCACGTAGAACGATAGACAAAAGCGAACAAAAGTGCACTCGGTTGATCAGACCATTATGCACCGGTTCTGATTAGACAACACGTTAGTGGGAGCTCTTCCAATAACATATGTCGTGAACAAGCTCGATAAATCAATGAACTTGCAAATCTAGGTTATAGTAGCAACATTTTTCAAGAGAGTGAAATTATAGGTACGAGAGTTTAAAATTGAGAGGGAAAATAGTCGAACTTCTAAAGGATCTAAGTCATGTCATGTGATGGTCTTTATACAGTTGTCCTATAGTCTTCTTGTCCAAGTCCTTGGTGGGCTAGACGGGTTAGGGTCCTCTAGATTCTAGAATCTAAGTAAACTTGCTAATATAAGTCACTAGGTCAAAGGGGTTTCTAGGTCATAAGGCATTCTACCTAACTTAAAAGAATTAAACTTATGGTGTTTTGGGACAAAAGTAACATGTCTAACTAGTAGGGATCATCTGTCTAACCTTTAGCAAGCACGAAGGGAAGAATTACGATAGAAGGAATCAAGCAAGATGCAAATCAATGATTCAAACGGTAGATAAAACCTAGGAAAGAGGTCAAGTATGTGGATGAGATCCTAGACTCTAATCCTATACGCAAGCTTGCTTGGTACGGTAAAGTAACCAAATAATTTATCTCGACCTGCATGGACCAGCACAAAAATATGTAACGCTCCAGTCCCAAAATACGTAGGACTAGGAACGTAGATATGCCAGCTGTATACATACGAAGTACACTCCAATAAATGGAAATCTCGTATGAATACATAAGCTGTAAAATGCAGTAAAACCATAACTAATCTCATCCACACAAAATAAATGAATAAAAAAATATCATATAATGATAATGAATTATCGTTTGTACATGTAGTTAGGCGGAGACAAATCCACTACCAACTATGAAAAGAAATACATAACAAAAAAAAGATTTTGGCGAGCGTAGCGAAGATGATCCAAGTGCAATCATCCTCGAATAAATAGCGATGATCAAGGCTAGAACTAGAACACCTGTAAAAGACAAGAGCACACACCTGGGAAGATAACCAGGTCCTCAGAGGGACGTAAAAGATACATAATATCATGCCATATAAACTGAATAAATATTGCTCCAATAAATAAGTCAATTGAATTATAACATGGTCCAATACACACCTATTGAACTAGCTTACCATCCCCCCAACCAAACAAGGACAGGAGATGGTAAACTAATTCATGGTGATGTATCTTTCCATGCTATGAATCCAATATGGTATCCGGACCCCAACAAGGTTCAATACCTTCTCATCGAAGTAGTAAGTCACACCTACAACCAAACAAGGACAAGATGTGACAAACTAATCCGCGACAAGTTATTGTTCCAAGCCACGGTCAGATACAAGCACCCAAACCAAAAGTACTCGTACCTAACGGATAAAGGTAGCCTAACCAGTCTAACTGAAATGTAGTTAAGAACAATCCTTCCTACGCATGGGCCCTGGCTAAATAGGATCGGCATGGTCCCCCCTTGGGGCACCAGAGGCCCCATCAGTAAGAGCATAACGTTCCGCAGAACGTCAGTGGTCGTCAGTAATCGTGGGTAATCTCACCCGCGTCTCCGGCGAAACTCACGGGTTACAAAAGGGAAAGTGCATCAAAGCCCATACGCTAAGATATTATCCTCCCCGCCCAATGCCTACTGTGTTGTATCCACAACAGAAAACAACTATTAACCGCTAAGTCAAACTAAGCATGCAATCTCTATTAGCGGTTATTCCTATCGCACGGCTTATACGTACTGGTAGCCAGCCAATCACGTACGTTCGTGTTCTATATACGATACACAATTTCGTGGTACAACGTGTCAAGGCCAATGAATGCAAAACACAAGGTGGTCCCTTAAATCTAGGTTTAATGTGTTAGAAAAAATAATACATAGCAGAAAATATAAATGAACAGTAAGTTCTAACAGGTTATGCCATGTATCACAGTTTATCTTGCTTAAAGAAAATAAATAATGCATGAAATATGAGCTAAAATAAATAAACAGCAAATGGCAAGGTGTCTTGCCTGGTAGTACGCCTGGTGTGCTGCAATGTTCAATGGGACACGAACTGCGACTTCGGTAACAACTATACAAGGTGACCTCTGATGGTGGCACGGACAGTTCTATTGGTTCCAGAAGGGTCAAATTAGTTAGGGTCAATAGGTGGAAGGAAAGAATTGGCAAAGGAATAGGAAGATTGGGATTGGTCATGGACATGAGATTGATCGATAGAATTTGGATAAATAATATATATGATTTTAGGAATTTATTTATAATATTTGAGAACTTATATTTTTTTCAAGTTAAAAATAGTGTTTAGATAAATACAAAAATATAAAAGAAACTGTGTTTACAGAAAACTCTTAAGTTTGTAGAAATACAATTTAGGTAGAGAACTATATTTTCCAAAAATATTCTAAGAGAAACAAAATAATTATAGAAAATTATTTAATGCTAAAATCCATATTTGTAAAACTATAATTTTGTCAATTAATTTACTTTGAATAAATAACAATATATCTTAGCCTATAATATTGTTGTTACCAATAATAAAAATTGTTTTCATGAAATTATCTATTTTAATTACTCAAGTAACTTGTATATATAATTGATACTAAGAAAATAATAATATACATTTTATTTTAAGTATTTATCAAATCTCTTATCACATACTGTAGGACAAAGATTTTAAAAGTATTAATAATAAGAAAAAAATAAAATAATCCAATTAAAATAACATCAAAACATCAGCCTTAATAAAATATTAATAATAATGATAATGATAATAATAATTATGATGATAATAAAAATAATGATGATAATAATAATATTAATAATAATAATAAAGATGATAATAATAATAATAGATACACCAAAAAAATACAAAAAAACAAACAGCAACAAAACAATGGAATAAATAATAAATAATATAAAAAAACTACTGCAGCAATCACTGCTACTCTTCAAAAAAGAAAGGGAAAAGAAAGGGGGAGAGGCTGAAGTGAGCGGGCGGGGCGATCTCGGCGGAGGGGCGGCTCGGTGGGCGACGACGGCAGAGATCGAAGGAGCGAAGAGAAAGGCGGTCGACGGAGAGGAACTGAGGTGGAGGGAGAGAAAGCGGGGCGGCGCGGAGGTTTCAGGAAGAGGGCGGCGGAGGTTTCAGGAGGGTGGAGTCGCCGGCGGAGCTGTCGGAGAGGGTCGGGACAAGAGGAAGCGGCGGAGTCGCCGGCGGTTCATGCGAGGGTTTTGGGGTCGCGGCGGGTGGAAGAGGAATGCGAAGGAGGAGAGGGAGTTCGGGGGTTCGGCCACGCGGCTCGCCGGCGGACGCATAACGGTGCGGCGCTAGGAGGCGGCGGAGCGGACGGGGCGCGGAGGCTGGTCCGGAGAGGAGGAAAGGTGCGGGGGTGAAGTCGACGGGGTTCGGGTCGGCCGCTCAGGCGGAGACCGCGGCAGCGCTGGAGCCGAAGGCGTGGGGCGAGCGTGGCTGGACGGCCTGGCCGGATCTGGCGCACTCGGCGGTGCGCGGCCAACTCGCGGTGAGGCACGACGGCAGGCGTCCGGAGGTGAGTTTTAGGGTTAGGGTTTTTGATTTTCTTTTCTGGTGTTGCTGGAGTTGATGTGGTAAGATGCATGGCCGGCCGAAGCTTGGCTGAGATAGGCTCGATCAGGGGTTGAGGTTGAGGGGTGGCCGGGTGGTGGAGATGACAAAAGTCGTGGTGGTGCGGCTCTGATCTGATAGGAGGCTGGGTTTGGATGTACGGTGGTGATTGGGTGAGGCTGGCCGGAGTTTCGACGGGGGTTTGGCCGGAGCAGGGTGGTCGGGATGGAAAGGAGGGACTGGATTATACAGAGGATGATGGCGGTGGTCTGATCGGGATAGTCGATGGGGAATGGTGGCTATGGCCAGGCTACTACGGCCGGTAGGTGGAGGTCGATAGGGGTCGGAGTCGGGCAGTGGCCATGTGGAATCAGGGGTCGGGTGAAGTGTCCTGCGAGACACGGGATGGGTTGGCGTTCGGGGTTGTCGAACGCGGAAAAGAAGATCACTGTATTTGTAATAAAATAGAAATATAATGAATGGCAAGAGGACGGACACGGACACGATACACTTACTGATGTGCAGAAATAATTTGTAGAATAATTATGGCTTGTGGAATTTGGAGAATAGAAATATATGGATGAGTACCTGCCTATTTATAGGATGTGAAAATTTTCCGTTGGATAAGGATTAGAATAGTTAAACCCAATTTAGATAATTTAATCTATTAATTTAAATTAATTCAATAAATCCCAATCCAAATCAAATCCAATTTAAATCTAGATAATCTAACTCAAATTAAATATAATTTCTATCCTAAATTTTAAACTATTTAAAATCAATCCATAAAATCTAATAAAAGATTTAAATTGCCACAATAATTTCAAAATATACTTTCAAAAAATACTAATTATAATAATTTCAAAAATTATATTATTATTTAAAATAAACTAATAAATAATTACGAAATATATGTATGCACAAATATAGATATATATATATATATATATATATATTTTTTTACATAATTATGATGTTCTAGTATACAAAAATATTATTTATTATTAATAACTTTTAGAAATGAAGTAAAAATAGAAAACTTAGAAATGATAGCAAAACTAACTATTATATCTATTATTTGAAACTATAAAAAAATAGAAAAAAATATTTTTCTAAAATATGTACGCTCGCACATATTCGCACTCGTCGAGCAATTACAAAAAATAAAATTTCATGCGCGACGTACAATACGACTACGCGACGTACAATACAAACTTTTAAATCAGTACCAAATTAATATTAAAAAAATATAGTAAAAATTTAGGGGTTTTATACTCGGTCTCCGAGGGGGAAAGCCAGCAGCAACGCGTGTAGAGGAAGCTTTGCCAGCTCTCGCCTCGGGTGGCGTACTGGAGGGAAGGCACGGAGCCCCGAGCCCGCTCGGCATGGGAACCGAGGGGGGGAAGTGGGGTTCTAGCGAACCAACGCGGGGCCCGAGGCAGTCCTCGGGGAGGAGGTCGAAGCTCCGCGCTCGACCGCGGCCGAGGGTGGCCAAGCCAAGTTGAGCGGCGCCGGCGAAGCGGGCCTTGAGGTTGAGGCAGGGGGAGCTCGCCGAGGCTGGGAGAGGACGGCCCCCCGACCAACGAGGGACAACTGAAATTTTAGAAAGCTCTGAAAAAAGCACCCAATGGTTCTCCAAATTTGGTTAATGCTCCCAGTGATCGGAACTTTTTCCTTATAGGGGAACCCACCTCCAACAAGATCCAGATCGGGTTAGAAGATACCAATTTAGGTCCTGAACGTATAATACGTACTGGATTCTGGGGTCTAAGAATATCTTACGGTAGACGTCAGTTATATCATTACTTCAATCTTAATCACATGCGAACTTCACATAGCAAATACTGCATACAGGGCTGGATTTTGGATAAGCCAGACAAGTCATCGGATTTGAACAACCCATCTGGTTAGGGCAAACCCCCTCCCCCCTCATCCAAGCCCCTCAGTTTCCAGTTCTTTGCGGTCCATCCCAACTCCTCATTGTCAGTTAAACTGGCAATTTCCTATGCCCGTATTTTGAGATTTCACTAGAAAGATCTCAAGTAGCTCAGGAGTCAGAAAAGCAACTCGGAATCCGAGCTACATGCTACCGTCAGAACCGGAGACAACTGGCTTGAGGCTTCTTAGCTTTTGTCCAAAATTATTGGTCATATTTTTCTTAGTCACAATATTTATATCATTCAGTTTGTTGTTATATTTTTATATTTTTTTTGGAAACAAAGGCAACCAAATTTAGCTCCGATTAGGACAACCAAGTTCACTGGACCGCCCGGCTTTTTGGAGTTACAATCCCAGTTGTTAATTTAACATCCCTCACCAAATCTCATTTTCTAGAATGAAGCATTTCTGTCTACTCCTTAACTAATCTAAAACTAATTTTATTTCCAACTCTGCTATTTGGCTCTCGGGCGGGCCAGTCCGTCTGCTACGTAGCACTCCGCCATTGGCAGGTCGCCGACATGGGTCCCACATTAAAGGAGGGTCAATAGGAAAGTGCCACACAGGCGGGCTGATAAAATAGTCGCCTGCAGGTAAAATAGTTTTTTTCTTTTATTTCTTAATATGGTAGCTGCAGAGAACAGAAGGAACGAGGAATTCCGTAACATTAGGAATTCAATTATGCTATTTGGCTCCTAAAATATTTGGATGATGCTATCTTCCATTATATGACATCTGACATGGCAGCTGATATAACAGCTGACATGGCAAATTTTAATCCAAAATATTAACTACCCAATTTTTTAATATTAATGTTAATATTAATGTTAATGTTAATATTACTTTTAATATTAAGATTAATTTTAATAATAATATTAATGTTAATTTTGTTGGTGCTTTCTTTACATGGAGAGAGCTAGCTCTCAACATGCCTTGTAAAATTTTAGTCCCACATCGGAAATGCACCATGAGTTATCTCAACATATATACTTGGGTGTGTTGTTGAGAGATGCACATGGGGTGGTGACCCTAAGGAGGGAACCATGTGGGTGATTTTACTAGGAGGTAAGAATAAGGCTCCAAGGATTAAGCATTAATGCTTTTGTCATTCTCTTGGATTAATTTCATTTGGAGCTAAGCCCCAAAGGGGCTTAGCGACTCGGACTCGGACTCGGACTCGGACTCGGGCTCGGGCTCGGGCTCATGAGGCGTAATGTGGCATTTTGTTGGCGCACTTTGCACTTAGCACGTCATGCGGTCTTTATGTGGCTCATGCGGCTCATGCGGCCATGCGGCTCATGCGGTTCATGCGGCTCATACGGCCATGCGGCCATGCGGTCTATGCGGCACATGCGGCACATGCGGTCCATGCGGCTCATGCGGCACATGCGGCACATGCGCCTCATGCGGCTCATGAGGCACATACGGCTCATGCGGCTCTAGGTGTAATATGGCATTTTGTTGGTGCACTTAGCACGTCAGCAGTCATGCGATCTTTATGCGGCTCATATGCGGCCATGCGGTCTTATGCGGCTCATGCGGCCATGCGGCCATGCGGCCATGCGGTCCATGCGGCACATGCGGTCCATGCGGCTCATGCGGCACATGCGGCACATGCGGTCCATGCGGTCCATGCGGTCCATGCGGATCATGCGGTCCATGCGGCCCATGTGGTCCATGCAGCCATGAGGCTCATGCGGCCAGGCTGCTGCTGCTGCCGCATGGAGGGTTTCGCTGACTGTGCAGACTACAAGTCAGTTATGGAAAGACTGATTCAATGCAATTAATTCAGATCCTATCTTTGTGGGATTTGAATTAATTTCGTTGCTATCTTTCTGGGATTTGAATTAATCTCGTTGCTATCTTTTTGGAATTTGATTCAATCTTTCCATAACTGAAGAGGCGGCTAGGGTTTCCACCCTCTCTCTATATATACTCTCTTCTGGCCTCCTTTGTGGCTACTACAAAAATTATAAGTCAGAAAAGGAGAAAGAGAGAGAGCTGCTGCCGCCATTGCAAGTCCATCCAAGGAGTCAGAACAGAGGTGACTTCGAGCGTTCAACAAGTTCTTCAAACTTGCTGGTTCCTGAAAGCAGTTCGTGTGGGGCGAATCTTGCTTTGAGCAACGGTGTTTTGACACCCCAGCAACTGTTCTTCATCTAATCTTTCTCTATATTTTTGTGCCTCGTTCTGTCCCAATTGCAACACGTTTGCAAGGAAGAACGAGAGATCTTCTCTTCTCTTCTTTCCTCCTTCATATTGTAATCGGGTTATTCGGTTTTTGTATCATCGTAGATCTCTGTTGCATCTGTTTTACCATCTTTGATCAAGCCCCGGGACTAACAATCTCAAAGCAAGATCCATGTAGATGGAAAACATTAATGCTTCGCTCCTCCAATCGGACTTCTGCAAGTTGGAAAAGTTCGATGGAGAGCATTATCAAGTCTGGAAGAGAAAGGTTTACCTAACTCTTCAACTAAAAGACGTTGATCATGTTCTGTTGGAGGAAGAACCCTCTGTTCCAGACACTGGATCTACTGCCGCAATCAACGCGGCTACCAAACTCCAGGCCAAATGGAGAAGGGAAAATAGCATCTGCAGGCTTCTCATCCTGAATGCTATGGAGGACTCCCTGGCAGAATCCTACTCGAAGAAGGAACTTTCCAGAGACATATGGGAGTCTGTGAAAAAACTGTATGAAGAAGACAAGAACATGAGCAAAATTTTTGTGGTTGAAAAATATCACAAATTGCTCTTTGAGGACGAGAAGTCCATGTTGCCACAGGTGAAGAAATTTCTGAAGCTACGTCAGAAACTGGAAGACGAAGAGATGCCCCTTCCCGACAAATTTTTCGTTGGAGGGATCGTCTCAAAACTTCCTGCTGGATGGAGTACCTTCTATGCAAGGATGCACAGAAAGAAGCTAGACATTAGCTTGGGAGATCTACTTCAAGAGATCCATGTTGAGGACGAGATGTGTTCCCAACAGAAGGTGGACACTCTGTCCAAACAGTTGGCTAAAGCCAATCTAGTGCAGACAAGAGATCCCAAGAGGAAGCAGGCGGCTTCTCATCCCAAGAAGAAGGACTTCACTAATCTAAAAGTGAAGGGTCCTTCATTCAAGCAACAGAAGACTAAGTCCCACGTGACTTGTTACAATTGTGGCAAGAAAGGCCACTACAAGAGTGAATGCAGATCCAAGCCTAAACAATCAGAGAAATGTGAGCATAATAAGGTTTTATTGGTTTCTAACATTATTGCTATAATCGCACAAGTCACAACTGTGGGGATTGACTCTGACTGGTGGATAGACACTGGTACGACTTGCCATGTCTATTTTGGCAAGGAATGGTTCGTCACGTACCAGCCGATATATGAGAAGGTTGTCATGGCGAACCAGGCCCAAGCTGAAGTTCTGGGGATCGGGACTGTGGAGCTGAAACTCACTTATGGGAACACTCTGACGCTTCAAGGTGTAAAGCATGTTCCGGCGATTGCCAAGAACCTGATCTCTGAGAGCCTGCTCTGCAACGCAGGCTTGAGGATGGACATCAATGCTGGTCAGATGGTGATGTCCAAGAAGGGAACATACTTTGAGAAGGCTTATCAAATCGAAGGAATGTTTAAAATTCAGCTTGTCAACCAGTTTGATGACATTAATGCAGTTGTATTTTCTGATTATTCTCTTGAGTTGTGGCATAATAGACTAGGACATGTTCATTGTAAAAGAATTAACAAAATGTCTAGTCTAGGACTTATCTCCAAATGTGGGGGTAAGGTGGAGAAGTGTGAAGCGTATGCTAAGACGAAGATCACAAGGAAACCCTTTCATCGGGTCAATCGAAGCACAGATCTTCTGGAGTTGTTGCACTCCGATATCTGTGACTTCAAACATTTCTCCACGAAGGCCGGGATAAAGTATTTCATAACCTTCATCGACGACTTCTCAAAATATGCGTTCGTCTACTTGCTCAAGTCTAAAGATGAAGCTTTCGAGAAGTTCAGAGAGTTCAGGGCCGAAGCTGAACGGCAGACTGGACAACAACTCAAGAGGTTGAGAAGTGATCGAGGTGGGGAGTACAGGTCTCATGAATTCGCATCATTCTGCAAAGAACATGGAATCATATGCGAGACTACTGCTCCATATTCTCCTCAATCCAATGGAGTAGCGGCGAGGAAGAACAGAACGTTGACAGAAATGATGAACTCAATACTGCTACCCACGGGTCTTCCTAAATGCTACTGGGGAGAAGCTGCATTGACGGCCACTTTTATTCTAAATAGAGTGCCGTATGCAACTTCAGACGTAACTCCTCATGAACTCTGGTTCAAAGTCAGACCAAACTTGAATGTCATTCGAGTGTGGGGGTGTCTGGCGTATGTGAAGCTCCCAGATCTGAAGATTCAGAAGCTAGGGACAAGGACTACGAAGGCGATCTTCTTGGGGTATGCCGAGAAGAGTGATGCTCGGAGATTTCTTGATATTGAGTCAAATCATATCATCGAATCTCGCGATGCTGAATACTTTGAAGACAAGTTTGCAAAAGACAAAAACATTGTTCTTTCGGACATTCCGGAAAATGATGTAGGTGCAAATGAGACTGAAATCTCATATGAGCCAGTAGTCCAAGAAGAAGCTGTTGTTGATGAAACAACTCTTGTACCAGAACTCGCAGAGCTGTCAGCCAAGCGAGCGAGGAGACCGAAAGACTTCGGAGATGACTTTGTCACCTATCATGTGGAAGCAGATCCGCTTACCTATGATGAGACGATGAAGACCAGAGATGCTATCTTCTGGAATGAGGCAGTGAATGACGAGTTTGACTCTATCACCTCCAATAACACATGGGTGTTGGTAGATCTACCTGAAGGAGAAAAGCCCATCGAATGTAAATGGATCTTCAAGAAGAAGATGAAGGCAGATGGAACTATTAACAAGTTCAAGGCCAGGCTGGTAGCCAAGGGCTTTTCTCAGAAACAGGGGATAGACTACTTTGACACGTACGCTCCAGTAGCTCGGATGACCACCATTAGGATGTTAATCGCTCTTGCAGCTATACATGAGTTGGTGATACATCAGATGGATGTAAAGATATCATTCCTGAATGGGGAGCTGACCGAAGAGATTTACATGCAACATCCAGATGGATTTGTCGTCAAAGGTCTTGAAGACAAAGTCTGTAAGTTGGTGAAATCATTGTATGGTTTGAAGCAAGCTCCCAAGATATAGCATGATAAGTTTGACAAAGTTATTAGGTCAAACGGCTACAGAGTCAGCGAGACGGACAAATGTGTTTACACAAAGTTCGCTGATGGAAGAGGAGTCATCGTTTGTCTGTACGTGGATGACATGCTAATCCTAGGCACGGACATAGGCTGTGTCACAGAGACAAAGAAGTTCCTCTCAACCAAGTTCAGTATGAAGGACTTGGGGGATGCAGATGTCATCTTGGGCATAAAGATCATCCGGACAGACACTGGAGTAGCGCTGTCACAATCTCACTACATTGAGAAGATGCTCACACGCTATGGGTATAAGGATGTTCCAGGGATCGATACGCCATACAGGTATGATCAGAAGCTGAAGCCAAACTCGAGGGAAAGCATCAGGCAGCTGGAGTATTCTAGCATTATCGGAAGTTTAATGTACGCAACCACTGCCACAAGGCCTGACATAGCTTTTGCCGTAGAAATGCTGAGTCGGTTCACAAGCAACCCAGGGGTTGAGCACTAGAAAGCTGTGAAGCGGGTGATAAGATATCTCAAAAAGACTCAGACATATGCACTGCACTACAATAGGTATCCGACAGTAGTGGAAGGCTTCAGTGATGCTAGCTGGTGTTCAGAGGTAGAAAGCGAGAGATCCACAGGTGGATATGTCTTTTTCTTGGGTGGAACTGCTATATCGTGGAAGTCGAAGAAGCAGACTATACTCTCTCGTTCCTCCATGGAATCTGAATTCTATGTACTTGAAACTGCAGCAGATGAAGCAGAATGGCTTCGGGAGCTCATGTATGATCTTCCAGTGGTTGGGGTTCAGATACCGGCGATACCGATATACTGTGACAACCAGACGACTGCGGCGGTAGCATCAAATGACCTCTTCAACAGGAAGAAGATGACTGTGCGGTTGAAGCACAGGACAGTACACGATCTTATCAAAAGAGGTGTAATTGCAGTGGTTGATGTTCGGAGTCAGGAGAACCTGGCAGATCCGTTCACAAAGGGTCTCAAGCGCCAGTTGGTCGATGACACAGCTTGTAAAATAGGCTTGAAGGCATTCTGATAGTGTGTCTTTGTAATCCTACCATAAAGTTTTATGCTATTAGTTCAAAGAGAAATCTACTAGGCATCTAACTTTTGGTTCAAAGGAGGATCACTGACTGGAAAACTATCAGGTAATAGTGGGTACTTGTTCTCTGGAACATGGAAGGGATACGGACCCATACCACTGTTGTCTACTATGTATTTTCTGTGGAATAAACAGATCCTGTGGAAGGTTGGCTTAAACGCCTTAATGAGTTCTCAGGCAGAGTGAATGCCTGGTGTGCTTTACAGGAAGCACGGTAGAGCATCACTACAAGGAGTGAAACTCCATGCTACAGTGGGGTGACTCCACCATGAGGTTCCCAGGTAGGGGTAATGCCTCGGCCTTGCAAGCCAAGTCACAGCGGCGTAGCACCGCAAATAGGCAGGTAGCCTAATGTTGTATGACGTAATTAAAGAGTTGTAGACAGCACTACAAAGGAGAGGATGGCCCCATGTTACAGTGGCACGACACCACGATGAGGTACCCAGGTAGGGGTAAAGCCTCGGCATTTCAAGCCATATCGTTGCGGCGTAACACCGCAAGGAAGCCTTAGGCTTCATGCTGAGTAGATTGGCACTACAAAGAGGCTGAGACCTCATGCTACAGTAGTATGACACTACGATGAGGTTCCCAGGTAGGGGTAATGCCTCGGCTTCAGGCCATGTCATAGCGGCGTAGCACCGCAAGGAAGCGCAAGGATTCATGCCATATCTCTTTAATAAAGAAGTAACCTATAGTGTATGGAAAGAGATATCAGGCCGTCTCTTGAGGGTAAACTTGTAGACGCCCAAAATTATACACTGAAACCAGGCTGGCACAGGGCCTTTAATGTGCAGCCAGAAGCAGACGTAACTACACTTTGTGAGTGGGAAGAATTACAATTGTGGTGCAGAATTCAAGGCATAGTCCATTCTTGTATCACATTGTTATTTAACCCATGCGGGAAGATACAAGTCGTCAGCGACATCTATCCTAATGCAAAATGGACAGTTACTGTTGAGAATGCTCAACCCTGGACAAATATATATGTTGTGATATGTGGGAGATTGTTGGTGCTTTCTTTACATGGAGAGAGCTAGCTCTCAACATGCCTTGTAAAATTTTAGTCCCACATCGAAAATGCACCATGAGTTATCTCAACATATATACTTGGGTGTGTTGTTGAGAGATGCACATGGGGTGGTGACCCTAAGGAGGGAACCATGTGGGTGATTTTACTAGGAGGTAAGAATAAAGCTCCAAGGATTAAGCATTAATGCTTTTGTCATTCTCTTGGATTAATTCCATTTGGAGCTAAGCCCCAAAGGGGCTTAGGGACTCGGACTCGGACTCGGACTAGGGCTCATGGGCGCACGAGACGTAATGTGGCATTTTGTTGGCGCACTTTGCACTTAGCACGTCAGCAGTCATGCGATCTTTATGCGGCTCATATGCGGCCATGCGGTCTTATGCGGCATGCGGCTCATATGCGGCCTCATGCGGCTCATACGGCCATGCGGCTAATGCGGCCATGCGGTCCATGCGGCTCATGCGGCCATGCGGTTACATACGGTCCATGCGGCTCATGCGGCACATGCGGCTCATGCAGTCCATGCGGCACATGCGGTCCATGCGGCTCATGCGGTCCATGCGGTCCATGCGGCTCATGCGGCTCATGTGGTCCATGCGGCTCATGCGGCTCATGTGGTCCATACGGCCATGATGCTCATGCGGCCAGGCTGCTGCTGCTGCCGCATGGAGGGTTCCGCTGACTGTGCAGACTACAAGTCAGTTATGGAAAGACTGATTCAATGCGATTAATTCAGATCCTATCTTTGTGGGATTTGAATTAATTTCGTTGCTATCTTTGTGGGATTTGAATTAATCTCGTTGCTATCTTTTTGGGATTTGATTCAATCTTTCCATAACTGAAGAGGCGGCTAGGGTTTCCACCCTCTCTCTATATATACTCTCTTCTGGCCTCCTTTGTGGCTACTACAAAAATTATAAGTCAGAAAAGGAGAAAGAGAGAGAGCTGCTGCCGCCGCCATTGCAAGTCCATCCGAGGAGTCAGAACAGAGGTGACTTCGAGCGTTCCACAAGTTTTTCAAACTTGCTGGTTACTGGAAGCAGTTCGTGTGGGGCGAATCTTGCTTTGAGCAACGGTGTTTTGACACTCCAGCAACTGTTCTTCATCTAATCTTTCTCTAGATTTTTGTACCTCGTTCTGTCCCAATTGCAACACGTTTGCAAGAAAGAACGAGAGATCTTCTCTTCTCTTTTTTCCTCCATATTGTAATCAAATTATTTGGTTTTTGTATCATCGTAGATCTCTGTTGCATCTGTTTTACCATCTTTGATCAAGCCCCGGGACTAACAAATTTTAATGCTAAGGTTAATTTTAATATTAAGGTTATGGTTAATGTTAATGTTAATTGTCATGTTAATTTAATATTAATTTTAATATTAATTTTAATATTAATGTTAATATTAATATTAAATTTTATCATGTCAACTGCCATATCAACAACTATGTAGTATGTCACATAACGAAAGATGGTATCATTCAAATATTTTGGAAGCTAAATAATATTTTTGTTAGGAATTATGTCCGTAGTTCCATGATCACATGCACATGCGCATGCTATTTAACCAGTTAACCAGGAAAAAGAAGGGTGGTTTGGTCATTTCGTCAAGCGACACGACAATTGAAGAACAAATGACGATCGTTACATAGAGCCGTGTGCTTTTAAGCGGAGGAAGTCTCGCTGTCGGCGAAAACAGCGACAGGTCACCATCCGCACAATTCTGGCGGGTCAACTGAACGGTAGCCGTCGGCAGGAAATTTATATTCATACTATAGATGGAATGTTATACTCTACATAGTACATATATAGACTGACTTTGTAATTTACATTTTTATACATTTGTTTCGGAAGTCCTCTTGGGCTACCCAGCCTTCTGGTCCATATGTTTGACTTTATTTACTAGATTCAGATCTTTACCCGTCCTCTTGGTAAGGACCTATGTCCGTTCTTACCATCTTGCTAGAACCAGGTCGATTGATGGGGAAATATTGCCTTTATGACATTAAAATCTATGATGAACACTTTGTTTGAGTTAAGCTACAACATACAGAAAAAGTAGGTCGAATATCCACCATATTTAGTTGCTCTATTGTTTTCTACATTGAAAAACTATAATTAACAACGAAACATTAACATTCTTTATTGACATATGTTATTTTCAAAACAGATCTAGATGGAAGAATGAACAAAATTTTAGAAATGTACCTGCAAATAAATGTGCTCTCTATTCTGTTACAGTAACTTTCAGATGCAGAGATCCACTTGAAAATAAATTTGCTCTCAGTTCTGATTTTTTAGGATTTCGGAGAATACTTGCAAATGAATTTGCTTTTCTAATTTTTTTAAGTTGGGACTTCAGAGATTCTTGCAAACGAGTTTGCTCTTCAGAAGTATATGAACTGAGTTTCAGCACTTTGGCGATTCCTGCGAACGAGTTCGCTCTCGAAAAGTGCCTGAACTAAGTTTAATAATTTTGGTGATTACGGCAAATAAGTTTGCTCTCCAAAATATTCTGCAGCCCACCAAGAAAAATAAGAATAAATAATAATTAATAAATTATTATTCTTGCTGGGGTGGTGAAGACCACCGTTACTCAAAGCAAAATTCGTCCACCGCGATCTGCTTCCAAGAACCAACAAGTTCTCACAAAATTTCTGGAACGTTCGTTAGTCAACTTTTAAGACTCGAACGAGCTCCCTGGACTCAACGGACTCCCTTTTGCTTTATAATTTGGTACATCTTACAAAGGTGTCACGCCCCGCTCCCATAGGAGCGATCGTCCATGCTAAGGCGTAATGTCGCACGAGCCTAGATTGCGCTCGTGCAAGGCAGTTTCATAACGACCGATTACAGCGGCTGCGACGGGGTCGTCGCACAGAAGTCCCAAGCAGAAACATTGAAACATACAACAAAAATTTAGAAGCAACACACAAGTTATTCAAAAGTGCTCTTTATTGATATCGAACAATAAGATTACAATGGGGCGCAAGGCCCTGATTACAAGTCTCTCAAGCTCACTTTTATCTCATTTTACAAGTCACTCTGCTCTCTCTCATCTCTCGATACAATGCTTCAAGGCGACGAGTGCAGATTCTGCAGGATGGCTATGTCCATACATTATGTCCCATATAAGTCTTGACTCCACGCGGCCGCACGCTTCGAATCGCCAAGGAACTCCGTGCCTCGACGCATCCAAGCCAGCTCCGTGCCACGAGCTTCAACCTGTGCCTGCACATGAAAACTGTGTGGGTGTCAGTACTCAGCTGTACTGGTGGAGTGAGCTTCTCGCCCACCCATACAAAAACGACACCTTCATTTACTTTGTGTAGCTTAATCTCTTTTGATTGTCTTGCTAGTCTTGCCTAAGGATCAATTTTAGAACAAGACATCTTGGCCTATACTTGACAACGCAACGACAGGGTCGTGCTATACTCTATTCGTGACTTTAATATATTCGAGGCAGTGCCTCGCCGAGTAGAGCTTATGTGATTCGACCGTGCCAAGACTTTCACTTCTTTCATGAGCCTCTAGACCATTCTCGTGCCAACGACGTCGAGGGGACGACTCCTGCTGGTCGTGCCAATACACTTGCTCGTGCCTTAAGACCGAGGCCGTTCCTCTCAAGTACCAACCAGACTTAATCAACTTGCCTTACGGCCATTCCTGACTTAACTTGAGACGAGACCACATTCATGCCGAAGCATGTATCCTTGCTATAGCCATCTCTTAGGCTCTAGATTAGTGATGCAACCGTGCACACCCTAACCCGTGTTGATTCAAGGTTAGCGCTTGCTATAAGCCAAACTTGTTAACCCAACTCATAACCTGCTAGTACTCGACGTAATCCAAAGGCATACACGTGGATAGCCGCTCTTGACGACACATCTATATGAGTGGTCACTAGCAATGTCAAGCTATCCTGGATCTTATGCATACGGTGACGATTCGCGTGGCGAGGTACGAGCTCCCACCGAATGACCCGCAGCCTATATTGTAACGGTTCACTTCAATCGAGTCGTACCATCGATGAAGGCCGTACAATATCTATAATTCCTCCTAGGCCGACACGAGCCCGGCGCCCCGGGATCGCTCGAAAAATTTTACCCTTGCACGCAAGTTGTCCAATGACCATGCAAGACTCAACTCGATCTATCAAGTCCTTCCTTAATCATGACCATGCTTTCCATCTTTCTATCGAGACTCCCAAGTAGCGGGACCGATCTCGTGTGAATCCTTATCGAGACTTAGCGAGACTCCCAAGTAGCGGGACCGATCTCGTGAACGAGGCTTATCGAGACTCCCAAGTAGTGGGACCGATCTCGTGTGTGAGACTTATCGAGACTCTCAAGTAGCAGGACCGATCTCGTGTGCTTCCTTATCGAGACTTAGCGAGACTCCCAAGTAGCAAAATCGATCTCGTGAACGAGACTTATCGAGACTCCCAAGTAGCGGGACCGATCTCGTATGCGAGACTTATCGAGACTCCCAAGTAGCGGGACCGATCTCGATGACAACCAGTTGCGTTGAATTTCCTTGTCTGCGGCATGCTTTTCTAAACCAACCGTAGCTCGTGCCTTAGACAGACCTTGTTCTCTAGGGGACGCTATCGCTCAAGTCACATACTTTATATGATGAGCCTTGTTCTCGTGGGACTACGTGACTTGGCAACTGCAGGAAACCGGGGACAATGCTTGCTATGACTTCGATAGCCCAGCACAACTCTCGTCTAACTTATTCTGGCAACGACTTGACGAGCAAAGACTACGCCAAGCTTCGCATCGAGGGAACATGTCGTGCACGCGATTGACTTGAACAACCAAGTTCTCGGATGCCTAGACTTAAGCCACAAGCCGTGCAACATGACTTAACCTACGGGACATACGAAGGCTATGCCAAGTCTTGGACGACGGGACCGTGCATGCTTTATCAGGCATTCATGTAGGCGACGCCTATGATTTAGGCTAATTCGAGCGTTGTGGCAACTTAGCAACTTAGGCCAACTTCCTTCTCCCAAGCCACGGGACGAAGGATCGAGTGTCATTTGAAAGCACACTGAGGCGATTTCTAAGCAGACCGTGGGACCTTTTTTTATGTTCTAACACATTCTGACCCGTCGAGATTATTCTCTTAGCTATGTGGATGCGTCTCTTTTATTATCAAGCCTAACTTGTGCAAGTTGAAAACATGTGAGTTATTATGTGAAGGCTAAGACGAAGCAAGTTCATCGAAACTACCCCACCTGAGCGTGGAGTCGCCTCGACCGAGCGAGTCTTCGAGCAGCCGTTGCAAGGCTAAGTTCGAATGTCGTCGACGTTTTGATTCCTCCGATTGACTGAGCGGGACGAAACACTACATCATACACCACTCAGAAAAAGTTTCGTCCTTGAAACTAACTGAGTACTTACTTATGGACCACTTTGATCCAAGGACTCTCGTATACACTCCGCCTACGCGTTTCTTCGATTCTGGGTCATGCTCGTACTATTATCAATCTTTTTCTTTAATACGATTTCAAAATTCTGAACCCTTTTCCATTCTTCGAGTCTCACTTGAATTCAACGTGTCATTTGGTTGGATCGTACACATATTCCAGGCGTCCATTCAGCCAAGCCGCATGATAGAGAATTCGTCATTCTCACTCGAGTCGTATCGTGCATATATTCAGACGTCCCTGAAATATATACATGTTAGTCGAATCTCGTGAGGGGTATTCCTTTATTCTTGATTTACTATATCCATCCATACCAATCCTCAAGATCAATCTTTCGAATGCTAACTCTTGAAACAGGGGCGTCTCGCCTAACCGCTAGGCCATTTCTCAAGGCTAAAGTCAATATCAGGATTGGAATCATAGTTCCCCAACAATAATGCCAACACTGACTCCAATCCTCGGGTCAAAGCAAAGTCGATAATACGGGATTTTCTACCCAAGCTCCCGTCACTCAGATTTCTAAATATCGAGCAAGATTACCTAATTTGCATCAAGTCATTCGTTGCGCAGATTCGAACACGTTCAAATCACCAATTTGTATAGTCTATTCCTTCCGACAGGTCGACATGATTCACATATCCATTCTAACCAATTCATGTATTCGATCACGAGGTCGTCTAGCACAATAATTTGTCACACACCAATCTTATGCAAGTTCGATTATCTATGTTGGACATGAATAACCATGCCACGTTCTTCCAGGATAATCATCCTTATTGAAGCATAACTCTTGCTTGAGTCTAGACTAATTCATTCTCGATACGCGGTTTGGACCTACTCAATCCTCAAGATTAATCGTCAAGCACACAGAGTCATTCTCGAGTCCACCTTCGCGTCAAACCACAAATCAAAGCAATCAATTTGCTACGCCATGCAAGTTCGATCAACCCCATTATATGAATCACCATACCAGCACTCACGCGGAGTGATTGCCCTAACTCGGCGTGACGCATGTGCGAGGCTGGAGTTGCGCTCGCATAAGACAAGAACGTTAACGTTGTGGTTATCGTCGAAGCAATCCAAATATTTCATTTTCATCCAAGCCAAGATCTCAGTTCGATAGTCTGACCGTCATTCGTTCAACTAGAAAATCCTCAAGCCAAGTCTATCTTTTCCTCGACACATTTCAACATCCCGAGTATAGCATCTATCGAAACAATGACATTTTACACGATCATCGTTCCTCGAATCAGAGTACCCCCGAGTTATCAAACATCGATCTTTGATACGCCTCAATACCATCGATGATGTACGTAACCTGATGATCTTTCTTTGCAACGAACTCCGAGTCGTGCAACTGATGCTATTGTCCGAATTGGATATATGACAATTCTATTCGATCAAATCTGAAATCACAAGTACTATCCTCTAGGCTTCCTCAATCAAGACATCCAATTTTATTCATCGTTCTGAATCGTTTTTCTAACTCGCGTTGTCCATTCACAACTTGTCCAAACGACATCTCGTTCGGTACATTCGAAGTCACGACCAACTAAGAATGACACGTTCTAAGGCTTTACGCGATCGCATCGCCTCACCGACATACTCGTTGTTATCCTCAATTCTCAATTTTGCTCGAATGATTTTCAAGATGGGACATACACCACTCAGGATTCGAGCCATCCGATTTAGTCCAGAATCACGTTCGCATTATTCGCTAAAATATCTTTCAGATTCGTTCGACGAATCTCTAGCATAATCACTCATGTCGTCTCGACGTACTAAGTCGTTCACACTATTCCTCAAAATCTAAACTAATCTTCCGTGTACGCCTAAGCGTTAGTTCAAGAATATTTCTATCGATATACACTCTAAGTGTATTTCCATTCCCGACCGAGCGGTACTCAATATCGCTCGTAATACGTTTGCACCATAAAGTCTAGGTGCACGACACGCAGCACAACTTAGCCAAAAGGCTGTGTGCATAGCTATCCCGTGCGGACTATATTCGAGTTTGCACGCTCATTTGCTAATGTCGACGTCGGACTAGTTAGGCACGCACACGACTTTCTAACATTAGCATGTGTTTTCTATCTAGCCATGTTTGACACCGTTCGGCACAAAGGCCATCACCTACCGATGTGTTCGATTGAACACTTGTACAAGCTTTTGAAAATATTTAGACTTATTGTATGGACATACCGTGGGTCATTTGAGAGAGAGCGCACACTTCTTTATTAATGACGAACTTTCAAAACAGAGAGATTCGACTTGAAGTCCAAGGACATAAAGCCGTGCTCTGATACCATTATGTCACGCCCCGCTCCCGTAGGAGCGATCGTCCTCGCTAAGGCATGATGCCGTACGAGCCTAGATTTCACTCGTGCAAAGCAGTTTCATAACGGCCGATTACAGCGGCTGCGACGGGGTCGTCGCACATAAGTCCTAAGCAGAAACATTGAAACATACAACATAAATTTAGAAGCAACACACAAGTTATTCAAAAGTGCTCTTTATTGATATCGAACAATAAGATTACAATGGGGCGCAAGGCCCTGATTATAAGTCTCTCAAGCTCACTTTTCTCTCATTTTACAAGTCACTCTTCTCTCTCTCTCTCTCATCTCTCGATACAATGCTTCAAGGCGACGAGTGCAGATTCTGCAGGATGGCGATGTCCATACATTATGTCTCGTATAAGTCTTGACTCCACGCGGGCGCACGCTTCGAATCTCCAAGGAACTCCGTGCCTCGACGCATCCAAGCGAGCTCCGCGCCACGAGCTTCTACCTGTGCCTGGACATAAAAACTGTGTGGGTGTCAGTACTCAGCTGTACTGGTGGAGTGAGCTCCTCGCCCACCCATACAAAATCGACATATTTATTTACTTTGTGCAGCTTAATCTCTTTTGATTGTCTTGTTAGTCTTGCCTTAGTATCAATTTTAGAACAAGACATCTTGGCCTGTACTTGGCAATGCAACGACAGGGTCGTGCTATACTCTATTCGTGACTTCAATGTATTCGAGGCAGTGCCTCGTCGAGTAGAACTTATGCGATTCAACTGTGCCAAGGCTTTCACTTCTTTCATGACCCTCTAGACCATTCTCGTGCCAACGACGTCGAGGGGACGACTCGTGCTGGTCGTGCCAATACACTTGCTCGTGCCTTAAGACCGAGGCCATTCCTCTTAAGTACCAACCAAACTTAATAAACTTGCCTTACGTCCCTTCCTGACTTAACTCGAGATGAGACCACATTCATGCCGAAGCACGTATCCTTGCTATAGCCATCTCTTAGGCTCTAGATTGGTGATGCAACCATGCACACCCTAACCCGTACCGATTCATGGTTAGCGCTTGCTATAAGCAAAACTTGTTAACCCAACACGTAACCTGCTAGTAATCGATGCAATCCAAAGGCATACACGTAGATAGCCGCTCTTGCCGACACATCTATATGATTGGTCACTAGCAATGTCAAGCTATCCTGGATCTTATGCATACGGTGACCATTTGCATGGCGAGGTACGGGCTTCTACCGAATGACCCGTAGCCTATATTGTAACGGTTCACTTCAATCGAGTCGTACCATCGATGAAGGTCGTACAATATCTATAATTCCTCCTAGGCCGATACGAACCCGGCTCCCCGGGATCGCTCGAGGAATTTTGCCCATGCGTGCAAGTTGTCCAATGACCTTGCAAAACTCAACTCAATCTATCAAGTCCTTTCTTAATCATGACCATGCTTTTCATCTTCTATCGAGACTCCCAAGTAGCGGGACCGATCTCGTGTGATTCCTTATCGAGACTTAGCGAGACTCCCAAGTAGCGGGACCGATCTCGTGAACGAGACTTATCGAGACTCCCAAGTAGTGGGATCGATCTCGTGTGCGAAAATTATCGAGACTTCCAAGTAGCAGGACCGATCTCGTGTGCTTCCTTATCGAGACTTAGCGAGACTCCCAAGTAGTGGGACCGATCTCGCGAGCGAGACTTATCGAGACTCCCAAGTAGTGGGACCGATCTCGTTTGTGAGACTTATCGAGACTCCCAAGTAGCGGGACCGATCTCGGCTACAACCAGTCGCGTGGACTTTCCTTGTCCGTGGTATGCATTTCTAAACCAACCATGGCTCGTGCCTTAGACAGACCTTGTTCTCTAGGCGAGGCTATCATTCAAGTCACATACTTTATATGACGAGCCTTGTTCTCGTGGGACTACGTGACTTGGCAACCGCAGGAAACAAGGGACAGTGCTTGCTATGACTTCGATAGCCCAGCACAACTCTCGTCTAACTTGCTCGGGCAACGACTTGACGAGCAAAGGCTACGCCAAGCTTCGCATCGAGGGAACGTGCCGTGCACGCGATTGACTTGAACAACCAAGTTCTCGGGTGCTTAGACATAAGCCACAAGCCGTGCAACACGACTTAACCCATGGGACATGCGAAGGCTATGCCAAGCCTTGGACGACGGGACCGTGCATGCTGTATCAAGCATTCATGTAGGCGACGCCTATGACTTAGGCTAATTCGAGCGTTGTGGCAACTTAGCAACTTAGGCCAACTTCCTTCTCCCAAGCCACGGGACGAAGGATCGAGTGTCATTTGAAAGCACGCTGAGCTGACTTCTAAGCAGACCGTGGGACCTTTTTCTATGTTTTAACACATTTCGACACGTCGGATTATTCCCTTAGCTATGTGGATGCGTCTATTTTATTATCAAGCATAACTTGTGCAAGTTGAAAACATGCGAGTTATTATGTGAAGGCTAAGACGAGGCATGTTCATCAAAAGTCTTCGAGCAGCCGTTGCAAGGCTAAGTCCGAATGCCGTCGACGTTTTGATTCCTCCGATTGACTGAGCGGGACAAGACACTACAAAAGGAGGCCAAGGGCTCCATTTATAGAGCAGAGTGAGACTTCACCATTTCTCCTATCCGATGTGGGACTAAAATACCAATACTCAAAAATAGAGTTTGATATTTTAGATCATTCCACAATCAGCATAGTCGAGTGCCAGTCCACTCCTACCCTCCGAACACACACTCGTGCATGCACAAGGCATCCTGGAGTCCGTGTCCGAGTCCGAACGACAAAAATCAATTTACTTCCTTGTTGAAATTAATTATTTTTTTTCTAGAAAAATACTCCCACATGGCACTCACTTGTGCCCCAACACGCCTTATGTGCATACCTAAACACAAGCAAAACATTATATTGAGATACTAATCAATTGGTGTAGCCGATGTGGGACTATCTTTTCTACTCTAATGACAAAAACACCAACAATCCTCCACATATCTCGATATAGGGTTGAGCGTTCCCTACAGTGACTGCCCATTATGCGTAAAGATAAATGTCGCTTCGACTTGAATCTTTTCGCATAGTTCAAACGACTGTATGATACAACAATGGACTAAGTCTTGAATTCTGCACCATAGCTACAATTCTTTCCTCCAACACAATGGCATCAGTTGTGCTTCCGGTTGCACATTAAAGGTCTTGTGTCCGCCTGGTTTCGGTGTATGTATATTGAGTGTATACAAGTTTACCCTCGGAGACACTACGCTAAAACATATGTTTTTGGATAGACCAAAATTGTCGTAAATTACGATTAATGACAGTTTTAATCCGTTAGAGCATCCGCCGTTAATAGCGCATCCCAAAATATAAATGAGAGTTATGAACTGTCATTTTCTAGTTGACAAAAATGACAGTGCTTGTCTGTCGAATAAAAACGATGGACTAAAAATGTCAAATAGTTTATAAATTTTCCTACTATATTTTTTTTTTCTTTTTCAACAGTTAAGACCTGTCATTTTTTAGCAAACAAAATAAAAAAATCTTAAAATCATTCCATATCAAAAATGTTTACACATGCTATACAGAAAACTAGAATACATCTGAAAATAAATATTTATCTAAACATCAACAATTTCCAACAATGAAAGAAACTCAATCAAAATTATATTAACTAATAAATATATCGAGTTTACATAGCAATATTCCATAAAAAACATAAAAAAAGAAACCCCAATGTTGCTAGCTCACAATGACTTAGTTCCTATGATGAACAAAAACAAAAGAATATTATTGCTAGTTTACAATCTCTAATATAATAAAAAAATTTAAAACGTCACAAACTTTTTCCTCGCATTCCTTCCACAAGCACGACGATCTTGATCTTCATCTGTAGAGTGCAATTCAACAAAAGATTTCCAATCTTTTTTATATTTCTACTACAATACTTTTTTGCTCTGCAACAGTTTCAACACTAACACAAATCTTTCGAAGTTCACCTTTCCAATTTCTCCAATTACTATTAGCTTTTTTCAAAATTTTCTCTTTATAAATTTTTGGTACTTGATATGTAATATGCATAAAATTATAAGTGAAGGAAAGTGTCCAAAAATAGGTCCATGACCTTTTTTGACCATATATATGGTAATCCTATATAATATTGGATTTGACCATATATATGGTAATCCTATCAGGATTGGATTTCTAATATATGTAAGTCTACAAGGATTGGATTTCCAATATATAATCCTACATAAGATTAGATTTTAAGCCTATATAGGATGGGATTTCTATGGTATATAAAGGGGTCTAAAAGTTCTCCACAAAAGATACCTCCAAGTGTACTCAATGTAAGTTGTTGAATAAGTTCAACACAAGACATCTTATTGTGCTCAAGTTGTTGAATAAGTTCAACACAAGAGAGCTAAAATTGTTGAATATGTTCAACAAAAAAATTTCAGAGTTTTTTTTTCTATCTTTGTGATGGAGGTCGAGTTCTTGAGTGTAAGAAGAGAAGTGTTGAGAGCTATTGTAATTTCTTTTCTTCTTCATAGTGGAACAAAATCACCCTCATTTGTGGAAGTATGCATCTTGGCCGAACCACGTAAATCATTGTCTTTGTGGTTGTGAATTTTTTCTGAGTTTTTTGGATTTATTTCCACTATGCCACAAAAAATTGGTATCAGAGCTTTGAGAGTCTAGCAAAGTTTTCGACAAAGTTCTCAGAGAAAGTTAGTTGGGTGGATTCTTGATATGGCTCCGTCAAGCAGAATCGGGAAGTATAAAATTAAGAAGTTCAATGGGAAGAATGATTTTGGCTTTTGGAAAAGCCAGATGAATGACGTTCTCATATCTGAAAAGCTTCACAAATCTTTACGGGGAAAGTCCAAGAAGCCCACTGACATGACCGATGATTATTAGGATGACATAGATCTCGAAGCATGTGCCGCTATTCGCCTGTGTTTGGAAAGGGTATCGTGTACTCTGTGAAGGATGAAACCACCGCCGCTAGGCTCTGGTTGAAGTTGGAATCACTCTACATGACGAAGAATCTCACCAACCGACTTTATAGGATAAAGTCGCTCTACAGACTAGTGATGGAGGAAGGTACGTCAATTCAGGATCATATTTCAAAATTCAATCAAATTATTTTCAACGTAAAGGATATTGACATACATGAAGAAGATGATCGTTTGGCGCTAATCCTATTATTTTCTTTGCCCGATTCTTATGAGAATCTTATTCAAATGTTATTGTACGGGAATGACTCAATTTCCGTAGAAGAAGCTACGAGTGCCTTATTGTCTAATGTGATACGGAGGTCGGTATCTAATGGCAGAAACGATGGAGGCCATGCCCAAGGTTTGACGGTAAGAGGAAGGACAAACGATAAAGCATCTTTTAGCAGAAGGTCAAGATCCAAGTCCAAAAGACCTATTGAGAAGGTGAAGTGCTTCAACTGCAATAAGAAAGGACATTATGCAAATAAGTGTTCTCATCCAAAGAATAAGAACAAGAAAAAAGAGAATAAGACAGAGAGAGAAGGTGATGAAGCAAACTGTGCTTCAGAAGCTGATAGTGACGGAGTCTGTTTTTTGGTGGTACATGACAACATGAGTGACCGTTGGATTCTCGATTCCGGATGCTCGTAGCATATGTATCCAAAGATAGAGTGGTTTTCTTCCTACAAGGCGACAGATGGTGGTTCTGGGTTGATGGACAACAACAATGCATGTCGAGTTGTTGGAATTGGATCTGTCAAGGTAAAAAAGTATGATGGAATTGTGCGAACTTTGACCGATGTCAGACATGTTCCCGACCTCAAGAAAAATCTTATTTATATTGGTACGCTTGACTCGAATGGTAACAAGTTCGTCATCGAGGGTGGAGTCTTGTGTGTTGTTCATGGTTCTTTGGTGGTGATGAAAGGTCACCGACAGGGTAACCTTTATATCTTATTAGGAAGCGCTTTGACTGGGACTCTAGTAGTCAGTACATTTGATTTATCTGATAGCACGCGTCTTTGACATATGCGGCTTGGGCATATGAGCAAGAAAGACCTATCCTTACCGAGCAAGCAAGGGTTGCTGAAGAACTTGAAGAAACCAAGTATGGATTTCTGTAAGCATTGCGTTTATAGCAAACAGTACAGGGTGACCTTTAGTTCAAGCAAGAAGAATGAGTCCGATGAAGATAGTGGTGTATCTAGCAAATCTCAAAATATTGAGATTATGTTGTCTGAGGATGCATCAGATGAGGTGGAGGTTTCTAAAGATGTTCATCAAGCCCCACAAGAGCAACAACTAGAAGAAGCGTAACACCAACAGCAAGATTCCTTGGCCACCACTAGGCCAAGGAGATCGGTCAAGCCAATACACTTGTATGAATTTGAAGAACCGATAAATCACTATGGACAGTTAAATGTGGTGGCACATGCACTATCAGTAGAGGATGAAGAGCCTATCACAATCAGACAGGCTGTCAAAGATACTAGCAGCGAGAACTGGATGATGGCTATGCAGGAAGAGATTAAGTCTCTCCATAAGAACTGTACATGGATTTTGTTCCATTGTCCAAAGGCAAGCGAGTTATATGATGCAAGAGAGTATACAAGAAGAAGGAAGCTTCTCCAAGCCAGGTGGAGTAGTTTTGCTTCAGAGCCTTTAGAGACGGGATTGACGCGTGGTTTATTTGGTGAAGCTATGCGGTGGAGAAGTGTGTCGGCTCGGTTTTGTGGCAAAACCGAGTCGAGGTGGAGATATGAAGGAAAGTGTCCAAAAATAGGCCCATGATCTTTTTTGACCATATATATGGTAATCCTTTATTATATTGTATTTGACCATATATATGGTAATCCTATAAGGATTGGATTTCTAATATTTGTAAGTCTACATATGATTGGATTTCTAATATATAATCCTACATAAGATTGGATTTAAGCCTACAGAGGATGGGATTTCTATGGTATATAAAGGGGTCAAAAAGTTTTCCACAAAAGATTCCTCCAAGAGTACTCAATGTAAGTTGTTGAAATAAGTTCAACACAAGACATCTCATTGTGCTCAAGTTGTTGAATAAGTTCAACACAAGAGAGCTAAAGTTGTTGAATAAGTTCAACAAAAAATTTGAGAGAGTTTTTTTTTCTATCTTTGTGATAGAGATCGAGTTCTTGAGTGTAAGGAGAGAAGTGTTGAGAGCTATTGTAATTCCTTTTCTTCTTCATAGTGGAACAAAATTACCCTCATTTGTGGAAGTAGGCATCTTGGCCGAACCACGTAAATTATTATCTTTGTGGTTGTGAATTTTCTCTGAGTTTCTTGGGTTTATTTTTGCTGTGCCACAAAAAATTGGTATCAGAGCTTTGGGAGTCTAGCAAAGTTTTCGATAAAGTTCTCAGAGAAAGTTAATTGCTCCGTCAAGCAGGATCGAGAAGTATGAAATTAAGAAGTACAATAGGAAGAATGATTTTGGCTTTTAGAAAAGCCAGATGAATGACGTTCTCATATCTCAAAAGCTTCACAAAGCTTTACGGGGAAAGTCCAAGAAGCCCACTGACATGACCGATGATGATTGGGATGATATGGATCTCGAAGCATGTGCCGCTATTCACCTGTGTTTGGAAAGGGATGTCGAGTACTTTGTGAAGGACTAAACCAACGCCGCTGGGCTCTGGTTGAAGTTGGAATCACTCTACATGACGAAGAATCTCACCAACCGACTTTATAGGTTAAAATCGCTCTACAGACTAGTGATGGAGGAAGGTACGTTAATTCGGGATCATATTTCAAAATTCAATCGAATTATTTTTGACTTGAAGGATGTTGACATACATGATGAAGATGATCGTTTGGCGCTAATCCTATTATTTTCTTTGCCCGTTTCTTATGAGAATCTTATTCAAACGTTATTGTACAAGAAGGACTCAATTTTCGTAGAAGAAGCTATGAGTGCCTTATTGTCTAATGAGGTACGGAGATTGGCATCTAATGGCAGAAACGATGGAGGCCAAGCCCAAGGTTTGATGGTAAGAGGAAGGACAAACGATAAAGCATCTTTTAGTAGAAGGTCAAGATCCAAGTCCAAAACACCTATTGAGAAGGTGAAGTACTTCAACTGCAATGAGAAAGGACATTATGCAAATAAGTGTTCTCATCCAAAGAAGAAGAACAAGAAAAATAAGAATAAGACAGAGAGAGAAGGTAATGAAGCAAACTGTGCTTCAGAAGCTGATAGTGACGGAGTCTGTTTTTCGGTGGCACAAGACAACATGAGTGACCGTTGGATTCTCGATTCTGGATGCTCGTACCATATGTGTCCAAAGAGAAAGTGGTTTTCTTCCTATAAGGCGACAGATAGTGGTTCTGTGTTGTTGGGAACAACAATGCATGTCGAGCTGTTGGAATTGGATCTGTCAAGGTAAAAATGCATGATGGAATTGTGCGAACTTTGACCGATGTCAGACATGTTCCCGACCTCAAGAAAAATCTTATTTCTCTTGGTACGCTTGACTTGAATGATAACAAGTTCACCGCCGAGGGTGGAGTCTTGCGGGTTGTTCATGGTTCTTTGGTGGTAATGAAAGGTCACCGACAGGGTAACCTTTATATCTTATTAGGAAGCACTGTGACTGGGACTCTAGCAGTCAGTACATTTGATTTGTCTGATAGCATGCATCTTTGCCATATGTGGCTTGGGCATATGAGCAATAAAGACCTATCCTTACCAAGAAAGCAAGGGTTATTGAAGAACTTGAAGAAACGAAGTACGAATTTCTGTGAGCATTGCATTTATAGCAAGCAACACAGGGTGACCTTTAGTTCAAGCAAGAAGAATGAGTCCGATGAAGATGGTGGTGTATCTAGCAAATCTCAAAATGTTGAGATTGAGTTGTCTGAGGATGCATCAGATGAGGTGGAGGTTTCTGAAGATGTTCATCAAGCCCCACAAGAGCAACAACTAGAAGAAGCACAACACTAGCAGCAAGATTCCTTGGCCACCACTAGGCCAAGGAGATCGGTCATGCCAGTACACATATATGAATTTGAGGAACCGATAAAGTACTATGGACAGTTAAATGTGGTGGCATATGCACTATCAGTGGAGGACGAAGAGCCTAACACATTCAGACAGGCTGTCAAAGATACTAGCAGCGAGAACTGGATGATGGCTATGCAGGAAGTGATTGAGTCTCTCCATAAGAACTGTACATGGGATTTGGTTCCATTGTCCAAAGGCAAGCGAGTTATAGGATGCGATAGAGTGTACAAGAAGAAGGAAGCTTCTCCAGAGCTAGGTGGAGAAGTTTTGCTTGAGAGCCTTTAGAGACGGGATTGACGAGTGGTTGATTTGGTGAAGCTATGCGGTGGAGAAGTGTGTCAGCTCGGTTTTGTGGCAAAACCTTGCCGAGGTGGAAATATGAAGGAAAGTGTCCAAAAATAGGCCCATGACCTTTTTTGACCATATATATGTTAATCCTTTATAATATTGTATTTGACCATATATATGGTAATCCTATAAGGATTGGATTTCTAATATTTGTAAGTCTACATAGGATTGGATTTCCAATACATAATCCTAAATATGATTGGATTTTAAGTCTACATAGGATAGGATTTCTATGGTATATAAAGGGGTCTAAAAGTTTTCCACAAAAGATTCCTCCAATAGTACTCAATGTAAGTTGTTGAATAAGTTCAATACAAGACATCTCATTGTGCTCAAGTTGTTGAATAAGTTCAACACAAGAGATCTAAAGTTGTTGAATAAGTTCAACAAAAAATTTGAGAGAGTTTTTTTTCTAACTTTGTGATAGAGATCGAGTTCTTGAGTATAAGGAGATAAGTGTTGAGAGCTATTATAATTCCTTTTCTTCTTCATAGTGGAACAAAATCACTCTCATTTGTGGAAGTAGGCATCTTGGCCGAACCACGTAAATTATTGTCTTTGTGGTTGTGAATTTTCTCTAAGTTTCTTGGGTTTATTTTTGCTGTGCCACAAAAAATTGGTATCAGAGCTTTGGGAGTCTAGCAAAGTTTTCGACAAAGTTCTCAGAGAAAGTTAATTGCTCCGTCAAGCAGGATCGAGAAGTATGAAATTGAGAAGTTCAATGGGAAGAATAATTTTGGCTTTTGGAAAAGCCAGATGAATGACGTTCTCATATCTCAAAAGCTTCACAAAGCTTTACGGGGAAAGTCCAAGAAGCCCACTGACATGACCGATGATGATTGGGATGACATGGATCTCGAAGCATGTGTCGCTATTCGCCTGTACTTGGAAAGGGATGTCGTGTACTCTATGAAGGATAAAACCAACGCCGCTGGGCTCTGGTTGAAGTTGGAATCACACTACAAGACGAAGAATCTCACCAACCGATTTTATAGGTTAAAACTGCTCTACAGACTAGTGATGGAGGAAGGTATGTCAATTCGGGATCATATTTCAAAATTAAATCAAATTATTTTTGACTTGAAGGATGTTGACATACATGAAGAAGATGATCGTTTGGCGCTAATCCTATTATTTTCTTTGTCCGTTTCTTATGAGAATATTATTCAAACGTTATTGTACGGGAAGGATTCAATTTTTCATAGAAGAAGCTACAAGTGCCTTATTGTCTAATGAGGTGCGGAGATTGACATCTAATGGCAGAAACTATGGAGGCCAAGCCCAAGGTTTGACGGTAAGAGAAAGGACAAACGATAAAGCATCTTTTAGTAGAAGGTCAAGATCCAAGTCCAAAATACCTATTGAGAAGGTGAAGTGCTTCAACTGCAATGAGAAAGGACATTATGCAAATAAGTGTTCTCATCCAAAGAAGATGAACAAGAAAAATGAGAATAAGACAGAGAGAGAAGGTGATGAAGCAAACTGTGCTTCAGAAGCTGATAGTGACGGTGTCTGTTTTTCGGTGGCATAAGACAACATGAGTGACCGTTGGATTCTCGATTCCGGATGCTCGTACCATGTGTCCAAAGAGAGAGTGGTTTTCTTCCTACAAGGCGACAGATGGTGGTTCTGTGTTGATGGAAACAACAATGCATGTCGAGCTGTTGGAATTGGATCTGTCAAGGTAAAAATGCATGATGAAATTGTGTGAACTTTGACCGATGTCAGACATGTTTCCGACCTCAAGAAAAATCTTATTTCTCTTGGTACGCTTGACTCGAATGGTAACAAGTTCGTCGCCGAGGGTGGAGTCTTGTGGGTCGTTCATGGTTCTTTGGTGGTAATAAAAGGTCACCGACAGGGTAACCTTTATATCTTATTAGGAAGCACTGTGACTGGGACTCTAGCAGTCAGTACATTTGATTTGTCTGATAGCACGCGTCTTTGCCATATGCGGCTTGGGCATATGAGCAATAAAGACCTATCCTTACCGAGAAAGCAATGGTTACTGAAGAACTTGAAGAAACCAAGTATGGATTTCTGTGAGCATTGCGTTTATAGCAAGCAGCACAGGGTGACCTTTAGTTCAAGCAAGAAGAATGAGTCCGATGAAGATGGTGGTGTATCTAGCAAATCTCAAAATGTTGAGATTGAGTTGTCTGAGGATGCATCAGATGAGATGGAGGTTTCTGAAGATGTTCATCAAGCCCCATAAGAGCAACAACTAGAAGAAGCACAGCACCAGCAGCAAGATTCTTTGGCCACCACCAGGCCATGGAGATCGGTCATGCCAGTACACATGTATGAATTTGAGGAACTGGTAAAGCACTATGGACAGTTAAATGTGGTGGCAAATATACTATCAGTGTAGGATGAAGAGCCTATCACATTCAGACAGGTTGTCAAAGATACTAGCAACAAGAACTGGATGATGGCTATGCAGGAAGAGATTGAGTCTCTCAATAAGAACTGTACATGGGATATGGTTCCATTGTCCAAAGGCAAGCGAGTTATAGAATGCAACAGAGTGTACAAGAAGAAGGAAGCTTCTCCAGAGCCAGGTGGAGAAGTTTTGCTTGAGAGCCTTTAGAGACGGGATTGACGAGTAGTTGATTTGGTGAAGCTATGCGGTGGAAAAGTGTGTCGGTTCGATTTTGTGTTAAAACCTTGCCGAGGTGGAGATATGAAGGAAAGTGTCCAAAAATAGGCCCATGACCTTTTTTTTTACCATATATATGGTAATCCTATGTAATATTGGATTTGACCATATATATGGTAATCCTATAAGGATTGGATTTCTAATATATGTAAGTCTACATAGGATTGGATTTCCAATATATAATCCTACATAAGATTGGATTTTAAGCCTACATAGGATGAGATTTCTATGGTATATAAAGGGGTCTAAAAGTTCTCCACAAAAGATACCTCCAAGAGTACTCAATGTAAGTTTTTGAATAAGTTCAACACAAGACATCTCATTGTGCTCAAGTTTTTGAATAAGTTCAACACAAGAGATCTAAAGTTGTTGAATAAGTTCAACACAAAAATTTGAGTGAGTTTTTTTTTCTATCTTTGTGATAGAGATCGAGTTCTTGAGTGTTAGGAGAGAAGTGTTGAGAGCTATTGTAATTACTTTTCTTCTTCATAGTGGAACAAAATCACCCTCATTTGTGGAATTAGGCATCTTGGCCGAACCACATAAATCATTGTCTTTGTGGTTGTGAATTTTCTTTGAGTTTCTTGGGTTTATTTCCGCTGTGCCACAAAAATAAGCATCAAAACAACAACTTTGATAGGGGGTATCAGCAAATTAGATACTAATTCTTGTTGGATACACACAATTTAGAAAAATAAAATTGAAATAGACAGACACTAATTTCCATGAATAGTAATTTCCATCAACAATAAAGTCATAAAGTCTAATAAGTCTCATTTTCAAGTTATGATATTAGAAAAATACAATTTGAAAGAAAAAGACTATAACTGTAAAAAAATAAATAAAGAAATAGCCGATGTTAGTTCTCTCCACCACTGATATTAGAAGGATTTGTGCGGGAGAATCACTCTATCATGGAAACATCTGATCATAATTTTACTATTAGTGCTTGGAAGAACATTTAAAATATCTAACATGATGATTACAGAGTCCTCCAGAAACAACATGTACATAGGATCATTTGCTACAATGCAATATTGAACCCATATGTTCAGAGACAGATCTTGCTTTGACTTGAATATGAATATCTCTCGATTCCATCACATATCTCACTAGGATGTGATAATGTCCATGTACTGAAGGGATGATCTCCTATCCAATATTATTCAGATTTTATAAGAAGCTGTAAAGACACTAAAAGGGACTTTCTAGGAGTTGTAACAGTTTGATTATACCTTTTCTGCCAAGAACAGAAAGGATCGATTAGTAAAGTCTAAGTAGTTCTTAGTACAAAAATAACATTCGACTGCGCAAGAAGGATGCTAGGTTCAGAAAATAAAAGAATGAATACTAGAAAAATGAGTACATATGTCCCTAAACTATGAACTACACATGTTCAGGTTTAGATATTATCAAGAATCACATCCTTCCTACAAATTCATATGAAGTGGGCTGCCTAAAGAAAGGCTAGTAGGTTTCTTATTTCTTTCTGCTCATGAACTCTTGCGGAGAGAGATTTGGTTAAAATTCAAAACCATTTTCTTCTGTGTTAGAAGAAATAAAAGAACATGGGTGAATAACTTTTTTTCTTAGTGTCTACAAATTAAAATGAGATGCCACTTTCTTCTTATAGGTTACTTTGGGCCTGCAGGCTTGCCCAAGTTCAAATTCTTGTTAGACTTACCCCTGGGCCGGCCCTGCTGCTAAACGCAGTCAAATAGGGACATCAAGAGAAAACTATAAAGCAGTTTTAGTGATAGTATGCTAAGTTTTATGGGAAAAACTGTGTAGACAATGGAAATTGACCATGCTAAGGTTTTTAGTTGTGTTTGATTCACATAATAGAGTTCATACTAAAATGAATCACATACCATTTTCCTGTGGAAGTGCATAAACTGCCTCTAGTCGGGGGGATCTAAGCAGTCGCTACTGAAACCAACTCATAACCACCTACACTTCTGAATCTCTTTGGAAGGAAGCAGCTACCACCAAACCTCTGCTAGAATATTATGATGACTGTGAATAGCACCCCTTTGAGAAGGATGATGATATCCCAAGCATAGGAGTAGAAGACTTCATGTGAAGTAGCAAAAATAATCTAAGAATCCAAAGACGACATATAGTAGCGATATATCAATCCAAACAAATTAAAATACTATATCCAATTGGAATATATCAATATCATGTATGTATCAGTGAAAACAAAATATTTTATGTATCAATGAGTAAAGCAATAAATCAATCCACGACAATTACCTAATCCTAATATCAATCTCAGGTATGTAACTATAACTGAAGTACACTTCAGATTAAAATAGCCTAAAGATGGAGGATTCCTGTGTTGAATCTCTTATTGTAGTTCTCTAGATTTATAGTTATGTCTGTTTCTAGGGATCGACTACCTATCATAACTAATAACTAGTTTGTTGATATAATGTTTTTGCTTAACAACACTAATTTGTGGTCTCCAATCATCATACTGTGCTTGATAATTTGTTCAAAAGTCAAAGTTAGTTATATATATATATTTTTTTAGTTATATATATTTTTTTTTTAGTTATATATATATTTTTTAGTTATATATATATATATAGCCTACACAAAGAAGATGGGCATATCCATGTTAATATGCTGAGAATATTTCATCCATGAGTTTTTATAGGAACAATTCAGTAAAGCACAACATATATTCTGAGATCAAATTAAACATATCCAAGTTCCGCATATCCATTAAAACACAATGGTGAAGTGAAACAGAAGAGGTGAAATATGTAAGCACACCTATACTGAAGTAATTATAAAAGTCTCCTTCAAAACAAGAAACTTTCTTGGGAAGCTCCCCCTAATATCCTCATCCTGTATATAACATCAGAGACATCATAATATGATTACAGATGTGAAAACATACTAAAAAATGGTAATTGCATAAGTGAAACATGAATTAAATAAAATATAAAATAAAACATGGCTAGCTGTCAAGGATATAAGTTTCATAAAATAGAACATAAACTCATGTTCTTCTATCAAGGGTTGTAGCAAAGCACCTCAGCTTCACGGACTCTTCATGCTTTCCTTTGTTACAGCCCATTCCTATATATAGAGAGAACTGTAGCAGTCTTTTGAGAAAAGATAGCTTCCCCTAAGGCACATATATCTAGAGAGGGTCCAGTACCGATACTAATACAATATCATATTTTGAAACTTTGATCTAAGTAATAAAAATTAAATTTATGAAGAACACTTTGAAATATGGGATTGAAAGAAAACAAAATTTGAGTAAAGGGAAAGAAATTCAAATGTAAATTCAAACAACAAGCCTATATCCCAACTTTTGGGGATTAAGAGCAAATGGGTCTGAGAGTCCCTCTAATGCGAGGTTCGAAAAGGGTCAAAATGTATGAAGTCAAAGCTACCAGTGAGAACCACCATTTAAGGCTATACCCTCATATACCCTTTCAACAAGGAAGAATCTACTACTGATTATTTATATTACCTTTATGTATATAAAGACATTTTTTATTATTGATTTAATAGCATGTTATTTCTTATAATTAGATTATGTTCATATAATTGTTGATAAGCAATGGATTTTGTATTGTCATGTGATGTTTTGGACGAGATAATATGATAAAAAGCACCTTAGACGGGGAAGAATAAAGGACATAGTAGAGACATCAACAAGCATGTCAAAATCATCTTTTGACATATTTTATTTTGTTGATAGCTACAAAACTGTGACATTAAATATAATTAAGAGAAGGATTGATTCAATTGCCTAAACAACAGAGTTCAAAATATAGAAGGAAGATTAGTTGTATCTCACAAAGGGACCACTTGATAAAGCATGCACAAGAAGAATGAAATAACAACACTGCCCATATTTACATTCTGAGTGAAAGTACACTGCCCTATTCGCCTCAGAGAGTGAGGTAGGTCTAGTTCTTCTCCATGTGGTGTAGAGACAACAACATGCTAACATCAAGAAATGTTCTTTAGAATAACATGATCAATTGTAATAAAAAAGAACTTTTACAGCGATAAAATAGATAAAGGACAATAAAAAGAAATTTATGCGAGAGTACGCACATTTTATATAGGTATAATAAATATTGTGTGAGCGGTTCAATATACCATAGAGAAGTCAAAATGGATAATCATTTATTATATAGCAACATGTATATCAGTAAGCAAGAAATTGGAGGAAAATTATTAAGGAAGCAATATATAATCAATAGATGAAAATTGAAGAGAGAAGAACAAATTGGAAATCTCATACTGCTATTGATTATAACCTGAATAGCAACCACTACGACAAGCTCCAGTTCGTGGATAACCAACCCTCTCAGACTATCTAATGGGAGCATCAAAACCATCATCGTATAGCTTCTTGCAGAAAGCTCGTGCAATTTACTAATCTAGAAATTGGGGAGATGCAATAGTTGAAACAGAATAATAACAACCTCAGGTGGCACATATCTTCCACTAAGAGGTTGAATCGATCCTAGCCAACAAACATGAGTGTGCAATTCTTATCGCATGATTACTACTAGAACTTGATTGACTACAGAGAGACTAATAGGGGCAGTTGATCCAACTGGTATTTTATTGTGCAACATATGGAAAAGCTAGATATTTAGGCTATTCCGAGATGGCATCCACGGAGCACGCTCTGTCAGATCAAAAGACCGCTCGAGCTTAACAAGGGTAATCTTCAGTATAGTCTGTCTCAAGTGTGCTTCTTATTTTATGAGTTAAATTCTTTCAAGAAAACTCCAAAAAGTTGACTTATTTCAAAAAAAACCCTCCAAAAATAAATCAAAGGAGTACTTTAAAAAAAGGTATTTGACAAATAAAAGGTTCCATTAAACACAATAAAAAAACTAAAAAAAAAATCCTTCTCCAAAGTAATTTTTGTTGCTCTTATGATTAAGATCCATTTTCGATCCAAAAAGAACTTCAGGCTCTGAAATTTCATTACGATGAGATCCGACCTAACCCTAATTTCTAGAAGAATTCCCAATTCCAACCAATACATCTGATCAATTCCATCATAGGTAAAGCTTGGATCACATATATAGATGAGATTTACCAAAAGTTTAAGGAAAGCTCTAATCTCCGTTCATCGGAGAATCATTGCGACGAGGCAGTGGTGTAGAGCCCCTTTCATCATCTTGTCGATAGAAGAGAGAAGGAGGAATGAAAGAGAGAGAGATAGAAGACTTCAGGCGTTCTAGATAGAGAGAGAGAGAGTCCTCAGTATGAAAGTGCAACCACAACACGAAGCTGCGGCTGAACCCGACGAGATATTTTTCGTGCAGTCCCATAAATTTTGGCAGCCTCATCATCTCGATCAGGTTGATGGTGGCGCAGCATGGCCACCATATATCACTGTGGTTGTAGACACCGTTATCACCATCACCACTACCACTCCTCTTTTCTCTAACCCAAATGCTTCCATCGGGGTTCCAGCGGGAGGGGCGTGGGTTTTAAGAGAAAAAAGTGAAGGAATTTTTTGAGAAAAAATGTTCCAGCGGGAATAGGACGCAGATTTGGGTAAAACTTAGGGAGTAAATTTTTTAAAAGGATTGGTGCCAACAAAAAAATGATTTTGCACAACTGTTTTAATCCGCCACCCACTTTTTAAAAAAATAGGTATTGATGTTAATCAACAATTTTCATCCGTCGAAAATGCAATAACAATATTAGTACATCGTTGTTGAACAACTCTAACCGTCACAAATTGTCCATTTTGGTGTAGTAAGACGGCCTATATCTCTTTCATAAACTCTAGGTGAGTTATATTAAAGAGTCTTGGCATGAAGTCTTTTGCTTCCTTGCGGTGCTACGTCGCTATGGCATGGCCCGAAGTCGAGGCAATGTCTCATGTGGTGTCATACTATTGTAGCATGAGGCCTAGTCTTTTTGTAGTACCAAACTTCCCAACATGAAGCATGTCGCTTCTTTGCTGTGTTACGCTGCCGTGACATGGCTCGCGAAGCCGAAATAATGTCTCATGTGGTGTCACACTACTGTAACATGTGGCCCAGCCTGTTTGTAGTGCTGCCTACCACTCATCATTCTACAATATTAGGCACACTTGTCTATGTGCGGATCTACGTTGCAGTGACTTGGCCCAAAGTTGAGACTTTACCATCACTTGGTACCTTATGTGGTGTCACTCCACTGTAGATGGAGTACTATGCTCCTTTGTAGTATTATGCTACCCGTGCTTCTTGTAAAGCACGTCGGACATCCCAAATGCCCGAGAACTCATTAAGGCTTCGAAGTCATCCTCTCATAGGACTTTATTCTCTACAAAGAACAAACAGTAGATAGTAGTAGTTCTGGGTTATAACCCCGTAATATCCCGTAGGATTGCCCACTGACAGTGGTTATGGGTCCATAACCCCGAAATATCCTAAAGGACTGCCCACTTATCAGTGGTCCAAGGTTTGTAACTGCACAATGTCCAAAAGGAATGCCAACTGTACCTGATATTCTTCTAGTCTATAGTCCTCTCTTGAACCAAAAGCTAGATGCCTGGTAGATTTCTCTTTGAACCAATCTACATAAAACTTATGGTAGGATTATAGAGACACAATATCAGAGGTCCGTCATGCCTATTTCTTTCCAGTTTTGACTAGCTGGCGCTTGAGGCCTTAGTGAATAGATCCGTCAGATTCTCTGACTCCGAACACCAATCACTGTAATAATCCATGCTTGATGCACTCATTCAGTGCCATGTGCCCTAGTTGCATAATTCTTTTCTTATTATTGAAGAGATCATCCGATGCCACCACTGCAGCTACCTAGTTGTCGTAATATATCGACATCTTACAAATTTATGCACTAACCATTGGAAAATTGTGTCCGATTTTAGCAATACATCGACATCACCCGAATTTGTGTACCAACCATAAAAAGATCCTTCTTGAGCTCTTGAAGCCGTTCTGCTTCATATCTGAAGAAAGTTTGCTTCAACCACTGCAGCTAACATAACACATATTCCATAGTGAGAGAAAGGTTTGCTTCTTTGACTTCCTCGATATAGCAGCACTCCCTATGGTTATGTTTCTTCGATCTTCTCGATATAGGACCACTACCCATATAAAAGATGTAACTTCTTCTTTCTCTCCTTTTGAGCACCAACTGGCATTACTAAAGCCTTCTACCCCTGCAGGATAACCACTGTAGTACATCCTTTTCAGTCCCTAAGAGATATTCTATTACTCTTTTTACAGCTTTCCAAAGATCAACACTTATATTGTTCATGAATCGACTTTTCATACTTACAACAAAAGCTATGTTAGGCCTGGTGGTACATATAGCCTACGTCAAACTTCAAATGATGCTCGAGTACACCAACTGTCTGACGCTTCTCCAAGATCTGGCCTCAACTTTTGATCATACCTGTAAGGAGTATCGATCCTTGGAAGATACTGATATCCATAGAGTGTGAGCAACTTTCCACGTAGTGAGCTTGTGACAGAGCAAGCTCAACTTCTGTCTGGATTATTTAAATTCCCAAGTTGACATCCGCATATCTCATGTCCTTCATACTGAATCTGGACGTGAGGAACATCTTTGTTCTAGTAACACATCATTATGTCATCCACATAGAGACAAACGATGACTCCTCTATCATTAGCGAACTTCATGTAATAGTCTTGCTGACCCCGTAGCCTTTTGACCTAATAACCTGGTCAAACTTTTCGAGCAACAGATTGAGAGTGTATTTCAAACTGTACATAGAATTCACCAACTTACAGTCCTAGTCTTCAAGACCATGAATGACAAATCTATCTTACTGTTATATGTGAATCTTTTCTGTCATTTCTCTATCCAAAAATATCGTCTAGAAATCTATCTGATGATAGAACTTATAAATAGCAGCCACGACCATCATCATTTTGGTAGTTGATATCTTAGCAACTAGATCATATGTATCAACCTCATCAATCTCCTGTTCTTAAGCAAACCCTCCTAGCAACCAGCCAAGCCTCGAACTCACCATCAGTTCCTTCGGCTTTTGTCTTCTTCTTCTCGAAGATCTAATAAGTTTAGCTCCTTTAGGTAGATTAACTACCACCAACTTGTAAGTGAATATAATAGAGTCAATTTTACGATTGACTCACTTCATCCAGAAGATCGCGTCTCTGGTCATCATCACCTTATCATCCAACATATGCTAGGTGATAAAGTCATCTTTGAAGTCTTTCGGCCTTCTTACTCGCTTTGCTAACTGTTTAGCGAATACTGTTCATGTGTTGTCTCATCAATGACAACCACTTTCTGGACTACTACTTCTTTGGAAGTACTTTGCTTCTTCAGTATCAACAATCTTCTTCGAAACATCTGCAAGAAAAATATTCTTGTCCCTAGTACGTGTCATGACCCGCACCCTGTATAGGGGCACGAGAAGTGGGTACGTCCAGCCTACGCCGTAGTGTCGACGGTAGAACGCTGTCCTAGGTTACTATCTAATCAACAACTCACGCAATTATATAATGTACTTGTCAAATCTCAACTCCGAACGGAGGACAAGTATTGATATAATGAAATCTCAATCACAGTCTAAGCACGATAAGATAACACAGAAGTTTATAACTTAAAACTAAATAACAACATTTATAAACTACTAAATAATAATATCTCAAACAAACTCAAGTACAAACTCGTATCTCAAGTTATTATAATTCAAGTTCTAAGACATGAAAACTAAACCAAGTCTACTAGCTAGTCTCCCGATTACTCCTGAGTGTCGGGGCCATAGGTAGCTAAGCCATCTCCTGCTCCAAGGCAAGTAGGGCAAAAATCCTCAGGGCAAGCATCTGTAATATTTTCAACAGGTCCAGTCAGGACAGGAACGAGTACAATTCATCAAGAAATCCCAAGTAAATGACAGAGAACTATAAAGCAGTTATAGACAGTTGTATTGATAAAAATGGCAGTTTTATACAGGTAGTGATGTAGAGAAGCAGTTAAGGTACAATGAAAGTAAGGTAACTAAACAAGAAGAGAAACATAGCAAAGAAGACTGTAAAATAATATCTAGTTGAACTAGAGTAACATAATGAATTCAGATGGTACAATATAAGTCGAGTGTAATCCCAAAGTGAGTCTAATATAAGATGAGTCGAATGTGATTCTAATCATTGTTCTAATAAGGTGAATCGAATAAGGTGATACGAATAGTGATTCACATGATGTTCTAATAATGATTCGAATAAATTCTTCAAGTGTGTTTTAAAATACTTAGATAGACATGTAAACAGCTATGGGTAAATCTGGCACATCGCACACCTGGCCGAGTGTGGGATGGCTATCGTTCGAATATTATTCACAGGGGGTGGTTCGAATAGTGGGAATGTTCACATGTCTAATCAAGTATTTCCCCGTCCATCTAATACTAATGAATCCATAATCCAACACATAAGACGAATACAAGTCCAACTAGCAAATGAAGATACGAATAGGTGGTTCGAATAGTGATTCGTATGGTGATTCGAATAATAGAGGTAAGACGAGTAAGTATGTGTAACGTATACATGGATTCAGAAATAATAATACGTGTTTGTAACAGAGAATCACATGCAGCTAACTAGAACTGAAGTACAGTAATTGACAAATAAATGAGAGAACTATCAGAGAATGTACTCGCCTGCTACTCTGAAAAGAGTAGTGTAATATCAGATGCCTGTACCAGAGTCACAATGTCCTAAACAGAGTAATATGGGTTATGACATTTTCAATATAAGAAAAAATAAAGGCTACAATACAAACTATATGATTTCTAGGTCAAACTAGGTCAAAGTCAACTCTAAGTCAAACCTGGTCAACTGTCTAGGTCGAACTAGGTCAAACTAGGCCTAACAGAGCCAAACTAGGTCACACTTGGTCTAAGAAAGTTAAATTAAATCAAATTAGGTCAAAGGAAGTCAAACCAAGTCAACTATGTCAAACTGGGTCAATGTTGACTCACAGTTGACTTTTGGGTCAACTGGTCAAACTTAGGCTAACAAAGTCAAACTAGTACAAAGTCAACTATACCAAGTCATTCCTACTTAGATACCCTAGTCTAGGTGTTCTCATGCCTAATATTACCTTATACATGTATATATCTACATATATATATACACTCCTTATTTATCCTAGGAAGTCTATTACCTTAGATAATCTAGGTAATTCCTATTACCTACTTCCAAAGGAACACACTACCCTAAACTAGAAAACCCTTACCCCATCTATACTGGTATCCCCCAACCCATACCCTAAATTAGGAATCCTATTACCTAGAGTAGGTAATTCAAATCCTATAGGCTGATAGGCAAGGCCCTTTACTTACTTAAGACAAGGATAACTAAAACATATATATATATATACACATATCCCTCACTAATACCCCTATATAGGCCTAACCTATATATCACATCCCTATCTAATTACATCCCTATTATATCTAATGTATATATATCTATATGTACATTGATATCCCTGTATACCCTTCTATATGTCTATATGTATATATTTAATTACAACCTTATCTATTAAACCTACCAAGACTGACAATATAGGAAGGGACTGATACAATATATCATTGGGTTGACACAATGCAATGGTCTGAACAAGAAGGATTTACTCATCCAAATCACCAGGGAAAACCCAAACTAAATTTCAGTTTTTCTAAAACAACCAACTCTTAATTCTCAGATTTTCCTAAACACAGTTTTACACTAAACCCCATCCCAATCAAATCTCAGATTTTTTTTCAACATACAAAAACCCAATTTAGTTAAGTTATATATATATATATATATATATATATATATATCAAAAAAAAAAAAAAAAAAAAAAATATATATATATCAATATATACCTATGTAATTCATTCACATATATATGTAGAACCTCATTTCAGTTTGCAGTATCAATCGTGTGTGTGCGTGTGTCCATTGTAGCATAGGCATATGGGTAATGAACCATAGGGTCAATGACAGTTCCTGTGTTCTCAGGAATCAACAGTGAATATTTGGAAAAACCCAAATCAGTTTTCAGAACACTAATCTCAGCTTTGAACATCCCAAAGTCATTTCATTCTCAGGTTATCATTCAGTTGAATCATTTAGCTAGTGAAATTTGAATACAACACATCTTATTTGAATTCCCAGATATGTATACATGTTATTACATCTCAGAAAATTATATTCAAAAATGATTAAAACGTATTAAAATACACAGGAACTGAATACTGCTGTTCAGTATCAGGAAAAAAAAAATGGGGAAACCTAAATTCGTGGTCCAAAACACAACTATGGTCCCAAACCAATGGATGGTAAATAGATGTATAAGTGTAAGTGTGTCATGGGTGTGTCCTAATGTCAAGAAACTGGACACAAACGTGTCCAAAACACTATTTTATACTGAATGTGATAACACTGCACAGGCAGCCTCGTGCACGTGTTCACCTAGGTCTAGGACACGACACAGGTGTCCACGTGTCTCGTGATCGTGTCCCTAGGTTCGCCTAGGGTCAATCTAGGGTTAGGGTAGCCTGCACAGTGTCCACGTGTCCTTAGGACACGGCACGAACACCGTATCAGTCGAAAAAAACTCGACTGATACACGTGCACAGTAAGCGTCGTACAGCGATGCAGGTGTCTCGTGGACACGACACGAGCCACGTGGGGCCTCGTGGTCATGTCCACGTGTAGCCCACATATTGGACTACACACTCGTGCAAACATGAGGTGTCCAAGTGTCGTGTCCACGTGACACGACGCGCGCGAAGTCGGCTCTGTACGTGTGTGCACTGTCAGTGCATGACCAGTACACGTGTTCTCGTGTCCTCGATACGACACGAGGTGTCGTAAAATTTGAGGAGGGGTCTGCCAGTGATGTCCCCCTCCTCTGTGTCAATTTGCACGTGTCCTCTTGGCGTGTCGTGTCCGAAAATTGGGTCGAGTAGCAGGGGAGGCTGTATGCTTCAGTGCAGTATCCTGGCAGTGGTTCGTGTCAATTTTTGACACGGACACGGGTCTAATTTGTGCTCAGAGATAGGGTTCTATGATCTACACCTATAGGGCTAGAAGATTGTTCAATTAGTTTTTGAAAATAATACCATTTAATTCTCACAAGCATTTCATCAAACACCTAGGATACACTATGACACGTGTCCGATACGGACACCAAACGGACACGAATTTCACCCAAATTTTGGGGACACCTAGGGGACTCCAAATCTAGCCCTACATGCAAAAAAAATAGAAATTAAAATCAATTTAAGGTGTTTTACCTATATGTGCAAAAAGCTTGGAAAAGCTTCAAATGGGGGATTCTTCCTCTTGATGGCAAAAGCTCCAAAATTGTCCCAAAGCTGGGATTAAATTCTAAATTCAGAAAATAGGAGGAAATTAGGTTCTAATGCAAGAAACTAGGATTAAAAAGGAATTAAAATGGATTTATGGGGAATTTTGGAAGAGGGACAAATACCTTTCTTTTTTCCAATGTTGAAATGAATAAAGAAAGAGGCAAGCCCTAGAGAATAAGTGTTTATATAGGGTGGGGATCCCTATGGCTGGTCATTTAGGGTTTGGTTAGGGTTAGGGCTTCTAGTTATGGGCCATGGGCCAAGTCATGATCAAACAAATCATTAAGCCATAAGTCATTTCATGAAACTATAAACCATGACTTAAATTCACTAAACCAAATTCCCTCATTCTAAAATTAGTTTCTAATGACTAAAAGTAGGTTAACCTAAGTTAGACTAGGGTCACCATGGCTAGGGTTAGCTTCTAGGCTAGTTCACTAGGTCTCAACAAGTCAAGTCAACCTAGAATTCACCAATTCAATAAATCCTCAAATAAATCAAATAAGTCAAAATGACCAAAATACCCCTAGGCTAAAAATGATAATTAAATCATCCTAATGACATGGTTAGGCTCTAGGTCATGCAGTCTCTAGGGTTTCACTAGCAGAACGTCAAAATCACAAGTCATGACTTAAAACAGTTTTAGAATGATTTTAAAAATAATTAAAAATCACTAAAAATCATAATGTAAAATAAATACAATTAAATAATATTTATAAATACAAAATTTCAAAAATATCCTCATTCCAGAAACTGGGTGTTACAAGTCTACCCCCTAGAAAAATTTCGTCCTCGAAATTAAGATGATCGCACCTTCCTAGGTTAAACCCCCAACCAATCAAAGTCGAAGCAACACAATCCTACTGGTCGTGATTCCACAGTCTCGAACAGGATAGCTACACTATCTTGCAATCACAAGCAATATCCTGACAGGTACTAAGGGAAATCACACATGAAAGTGGGAAGGAAGAACAAGAAAGTCAAACCTGCTAATCCATCACCTGCAACGTCAGTCTCCACGGCTGCCATCGCGAAAGCTCCACCCCTCTGGTGCTGAGCTACAGGTGGCCTAGCTCCCTCTCTCTGACCCGATGCTCCGTTATATACGGGTGCAGTAGGGCAATTCCTAACCTGATGAGCAGCGGATCCACAGAACAGACAAACCTTCCGCCTCCTATAACAAGTCTCCCAAACGTGTCCTGCCCTCTTGCAGTAAGCACAAGGTTGCACCTTGCGGTCCTGCCCTCTAGGCTGATAATATGCCTGCTGTACTTTTACCGGTGCCTGCATCTGCTGAATCTGTACGTGAGGCCTCTTGGCCTGGCCTCCGCTGCTGCTGGTACCGTGAGCATCCCGTCCTCTCTTGAGCCTCAGCTCAAGATCATCCTCTGCTGCTAAAGTGTCCACTAGGATCTTCTCATAAGTGGCGATGTGGGTACTCTTGGTATAGGACTTTACCTCCTTGACCAGCCCTTTTCTGAACCTCCGGGCCTTCGTCGCCTCGGTCAACCCCTCTACAAATCTGCCCAGCCGGCAGAACTCTCCTGAATACTCCTCCACAGACTGGTTCCCCTGGACTAGGGCCTCGAACTGGGTCTCGAGGGCTCCTAGCACTGCATCCGGGAAAAACTTCTTCTTGAACAGCTTCTTGAATGCTGCCCAAGTCTGCCAGGTAGTACCAACCCTCAGGTCGGTCTGGTACCATGTGCGGGCCAGATCCTGCATCATGCTGGCTGCCGCCTCTATCTGAAGTCTCGTCGGGATCTCAGCCAATCTGAATATCTCCTCCATGTGCTCTATCCACTCATCGGCGTACAGGATGTCCTCTGTACCCCGAAAATCCATCGGGTACATCTTTTGAAAATCCTGGATGCCTTTCTCCTTCGGCCGGTACGGCTGCTGAACTACTGGAGGCTGGGCGACCACCCTCTCAACCACTGTCAGGGCCCGATCAATGCCTCGACTAATCTCCGTAGTCTGACTCTGCTGCTGCTGTTGCTGGCCCTCCATGAACTGTCGAAAGAACGCGAATAGCTGAACTGCGTCAACAGTTCCTGAAGGCGGCTGCTGCTGGAACATCTCCAGAATCACCGGGCTCTGTCTGTGCACTGGTGGAGGGGCTCCTCCAAGGGCAGCTGAAATACCTACCCCTGCTGGCTGAACTGGTGCCACGGTATCGGGGGCTGGCTATACAAGACGAGAGGTGGCAGACCTCTTAGCAGTGTCCCCCGGTCCGGAGCGATGGGATCTAGTCTCGACCATCCAGGAGACAGATCAAAAAAGGAATCAATACTGAGATAGAAGCGATAAATCAAAGGAGGACAGTAAATTTTCAAGGAAGACAAATCAGCAAGATATATAGATGGCATGAATTGAAGTAGAATTTTTTCCTAACTGTGATTGAGTACCTCTCCGTTAAAGCCTATCTCTCAATCCTATCGCAGGCTCAAAGCAGTACAACTAAGTCGCCGTACTACCACGATATCGCACAAATGCGACTCTCGACCTGCATGGGCCACCACTAAAAACGTGTCACGACCCGCACCCTATGTAGGGGCACGAGAAGTGGGTACGTCCAGCCTACGCCACAGTATCGACGGTAGAATGCTGTCCTAGGTTACTATCTAATCAACAACTCATGCAATTATATAATGTACTTGTCAAATCTCAACTCCGAACGGAGGACAAGTATTGATATAATAAAATCTCAATCACAGTCTAAGCACGATAAGATAACACAGAAGTTTATAACTAAAAACTAAATAACAACATTTATAAACTACTAAATAAAAATATCTCAAACAAACTCGTATCTCAAGTTATTACAATTCAAGTTCTAAGACATGAAAACTAAACCAAGTCTACTAGCTAGTCTCCCGATCACTCCTGAGTGTCGGGGCCATAGGTAGCTAAGCCATCTCCTGCTCCAAGGCAAGTAGGGCAAAAATCTTCAGGGCAAGCATCTGTAATATTTTGAACAGGTCCAGTCATGACAGGAACGAGTACAATTCATCAAGAAATCCCAAGTAAATGACAGAGAACTATAAAGCAGTTATAGACAGTTGTATTGATGAAAATGGCAGTTTTATACAGGTAGTGATGTAGAGAAGCAGTTAAGGTACAATGAAAGTAAGGCAACTAAACAAGAAGAGAAACATAGCAAAGAAGACTGTAAAATAATATCTAGCTAAACTAGAGTAACATAATGAGTTCAGATGGTACAATATAAGTCGAGTGTAATCCCAAAGTGAGTCTAATATAAGATGAGTCGAATGTGACTCTAATCATTGTTCTAATAAGGTGAATCGAATAAGGTGATACGAATAGTAATTCACATGATGTTCTAATAATGATTCGAATAAATTCTCCAAGTGTGTTTTAAAATACTTAGATAGACATGTAAACGACTATGGGTAAATCCGGCACATCGCACACCTGGCCGAGTGTGGGATGGCTATCATTCGAATATTATTCACAGGGGGTAGTTCGAATAGTGGGAATGTTCACATGTCTAATCAAGTATTTCCCCGCCCATCTAATACAAATGAATCCATAATCCAACACATAAGACGAATACAAGTCCAACCAGCAAATGAAGATACGAATAGGTGGTTCGAATAGTGATTCGTATGGTGATTCGAATAATAGAGGTAAGACGAGTATGTATGTGTATCGTATACATGGATTCAGAAATAATAATACGTGTTTGTAACAGAGAATCACATACAGCTAACTAGAATTGAAGTACAGTAATTGACAAATAAATGAGAGAACTATCAGAAAATGTACTCGCCTGCTACTCTGAAAAGAGTAGTGTAATATCAGATGCCTGCACCAGAGTCACAATGTCCTAAACAGAGTAATATGGGTTATGACATGTTCAATATAAGAAAAAATAAAGGCTACAATACAAACTATATGATTTCTAGGTCAAACTAGGTCAAAGTCAACTCTAAGTCAAACCTGGTCAACTGTCTAGGTCGAACTAGGTCAAACTAGGCCTAACAGAGCCAAACTAGGTCACACTTGGTCTAAGAAAGTTAAATTAAATCAAACTCGGTCAAAGGAAGTCAAACCAAGTCAACTATGTCAAACTGGGTCAATGTTGACTCACAGTTGACTTTTGGGTCAACTAGTCAAACTTAGGCTAACAAAGTCAAACTAGTACAAAGTCAACTATACAAAGTCATTTCTACTTAGATACCCTAGTCTAGGTATTCTCATGCCTAATATTACCTTATACATGTATATATCTACATATATATATACACTCCTTATTTATCCTAGGAAGTCTATTACCTTAGATAATCTAGGTAATTCCTATTACCTACTTCCAAGGGAACACACTACCCTAAACTAGAAAACCCTTACCCCATCTATACTGGTATCCCCCAACCTATACCCTAAACTAGGAATCCTATTACCTAGAGTAGGTAATTCAAATCCTATAGCCTGATAGGCAAGGCCCTTTACTTACTTAAGACAAGGATAACTAAAAAATATATATATATACACATATCCCTCACTAATACCCTTATATAGGCCTAACCTATATATCACATCCCTATCTAATTACATCCCTATTATATCTAATGTATATATATCTATATGTACATTGATATCCCTGCATACCCTTCTATATGTCTATATGTATATATTTAATTACATCCTCATCTATTAAACCTACCAAGACTGACACTATAGGAAGGGACTGATACAATATATCATTGGGTTGACATAATGCAATGGTCTGAACAAGAAAGATTTACTCATCCAAATCACTAGGGAAAACCCAAACCAAATTTCAGTTTTTCTAAAACAACCAACTCTTAATTCTCAGATTTTCCTAAACACAGTTTTACACTAAACCCCATCCCAATCAAATCTCAGATTTTTTCAACATACAAAAACCCAATTTAGTTAAGTTATATATATATATATATATATATATATATATATATATATATATTATATATATATATATATATATATTTTTTTTTTTTATTTTATATATATTATATATATATATATATATATATATATATATATATATATATATATATATATATATATATATATATATCAAAATATACCTATGTAATTCATTCAAATATATATAGAGAACCTCATTTCAGTTTGCAGTATCAATCATGCGTGTGTGTGTGTCCATTGTAGCATAGGCATTTGGGCAATGAACCATAGGGTCAATGACAGTTCCTGTGTTCTCAGGAATCAACAGTGAATATTTGGAAAAACCCAAATTAGTTTTCAGAACACTAATCTCAGTTTTGAACATCCCAAAGCCATTTCATTCTCAGGTTATCATTCAGTTGAATCATTTAGCTAGTGAAATTTGAATACAACACATCTCATTTGAATTCCCAGATATGTATACATGTTATTACATCTCAAAAAATTATATTTAAAATGATTAAAATGTATTAAAATACACAGGAACTGAATACTACTGTTCAGTATCAGGAAAAAAATGGGGAAACCAATATTCGTGGTCCAAAACACAACTAAGGTCCCAAACCAATGGTTGGTAAATAGTTGTATAGGTGTAAGTGTGTCGTGGGTGTGTCCTAGTGTCAAAAAACTGGACACAAACGTATCCAAAACACTATTTTACACTGAATGTGATAACACTGCACAGGCAACCTCGTGCACGTGTTCACCTAGGTCTAGGACACGACACAAGTGTCCACGTGTCTCGTGATCGTGTCCCTCGGTTCGCCTAGGGTCAGTCTAGGGTTAGGGTAGCCTGCACAGTGTCCACGTATCCTCAGGACACGGCACGAATACCGTATCAGTCGAGAAAAACTCGACTGATACACGTGCACAGTAAGCATCGTGCAGCGATGCAAGTGTCTCGTGGACACGACACGAGCCACGTGGGGCCTCGTGGTCATGTCCACGTGTAGCCCATATATTGGGCTACACACTCGTGCAAACACGAGGTATCCAAGTGTCGTGTCCGTGCAACACGACGCGCGCGAAGTCGGCTCTGTGCGTGTGTGTACTGTCAGTGCATGACCAGTGCACGTGTTCTCGTGTCCTCGATACGACATGAGGTGTCGTGAAATTCGAGGGGGGGTCTGTCAGTGATGGCCCCCTCTTCTGTGTCAATTTGCACGTGTCCTCTTGGCGTGTCGTGTCCGAAAATTGGGTCGAGTAGCAGGGGAGGCTGTATGCCTCAAAGTAGTATCCTGGCAGTGGGTTCGTGTCGATTTTCGATACGGACACGGGTCTAATTTGTGCTCAGAGATAGGGTTCTATGATCTACACCTATAGGGCTAGAAGATTGTTCAATTAGTTTTTGAAAATAATACCATTTAATTCTCATAAGCATTTCATCAAACACCTGGGATACACTATGACACGTGTCTGATACGGACACCAAACGGACATGAATTCCACCCAAATTTCGGGGACACCTAGGGGACTCCTAGATCTAGCCCTAAATGCAAAGAAAATAGAAATTTAAATCAATTTAAGGGGTTTTACCTATATGTGCAAAAAGCTAGGAAAAGCTTCAAATGGGGGATTCTTTCTCTTGATGGTAAAAGCTCCAAAATTATCCCAAAGCTGGGATTGAATTCCACATTCAGAAAATAGGAGGAAATTAGGTTCTAATGCAAGAAACTAGGATTAAAAAGGAATTAAAATGGATTTATCGAGATTTTTAGAAGAGGGACAAATACCTTTCTTTTTTCCAATGTTGAAATGAATAAAGAAAGAGGCAAGCCCTAGAGAATAAGTGTTTATATAGGGTGGAGATCCCTATGGCTGGTCATTTAGGGTTTGGTTAGGGTTAGGGCTTCTAGTTATGGGCCATGGGCCAAGTCATGATCAAATAAATCATTAAGCCATAAGTCATTTCATGAAACCATAAACCATGACTTAAATTCACTAAACCAAATCCTCTCATTCTAAAATTAGTTTCTAATGACTAAAAGTAGGTTAACCTAAGTTAGACTAGGGTCACCATGGCTAGGGTTAGCTTCTAGGCTAGTTCACTAGGTCTCAACAAGTCAAGTCAACCTAGAATTCACCAATTCAATAAATCCTCAAATAAATCAAATAAGTCAAAATGACCAAAATACCCCTAGGCTAAAAATGATAATTAAATCATCCTAATGACATGGTTAGGCTCTAGGTCATGCAGTCTCTGGGGTTTCACTAGCAGCACGTCAAAATCACAAGTCATGACTTAAAACGGTTTTAGAATGATTTTAAAAATAATTAAAATCACCAAAAATCATAATGTGAAATAAATACAATTAAATAATATTTATAAATACAAAATTTCAAAAATATCCTCATTCCAGAAACTGGGTGTTATAGTAAACTTGCCTTCAAAGAGTTCTGCGTCGCAAGACTATATCAAAGGATCTTCGAGCATAGCTTTCAACAGCTTATCCAGAAATATAGTCTTCTTGGTCTTCTTTCCTGGCTTCTGAATCTTGATATCCAGAAGTTTCACGTACACCAGACACCCCCACACTTGAATGATATTTAAGTAAGGTCTAATCTTAAACAAGTGTTTATGAGAAGCAATGACATGCAGATATAGCAAACGGTACTTTACTTGAATATAAACATAGCCGTAAGCACAATCTATCCTCAGAAGTGTATTGGAAGACCCACAATAAAGATATCATCATCTTTGATAGCACACTGATCTTTTATTCTGAAACTCAATTGGATAAGAGATACTACATAGTAGTCGTTTTATAGCCAATTACATGTTCACAGCAGAACGATGCGACGACTTACGAGCCTCTTGAGTTATCGACCGGCTAGACATTCAGCTTCAGTACTGAAGTCTTTGAACTTTTCGAAGTTATGTCCTTCGAGAAATACTTCAACCCGGTCGCAGTGAAGAATTGATAAAAGTCACAAATATCTGAGTGTACCAACTCCAGAAGATTTGTATTTTGTTTTAATTGTCTGAGCAATTTTCTGACAGTCTTTGTCCCAGCACATACTTCATATCCCTCCACCTCCTAACCCTCATACTCTAGATATAAGGTTTAGACTAAACATATTGAGTATGCTATTACATAGCACATGTCCTAGTACATTCATCACAACTCAATTAAGAAACTATATCATCAGCAGAAGTCTGAACCATCCTCGATACTAAACATCTTTCCAAAGCTTGTTCCTGGCTAATAATCCAACATTTAGATAGCATGAATGTCCATTTTCAAGTCCGTATCGAATAACAAACTTTCTGAGATCAGGTCCTTAGAAACAACTGGTACGTGCTATTTGTACACCAGTGTCAATGACTTTTCGATAGTCCAAGACTATCATCCTGATCCCCAAAGCTTCTGCTAGCAATATATTCACCATCGAAACCTTCATTACAGCTAGGCTCGTCCAAGGTGAACAGATCCTTACAAGTGTGGCTAAATACAACAGTGTTCACCCACTAGTCTGCTACCATACTAGATGACTCAACCTGTGCATACATTGCAACCAAGTTAAGTAATCAAAACAACCAAGTTTAGCTTTACCTTACTATATTGGTTTTATAATTCTCCTTCAAATGACCCTTCAAGCCATAGCCGTAACTAATCCCACCAATATAGAACTATCTTCATGTAGGGTTATTACACTCCTAGAGAATTTACGTGCTTTATATAGTCAAAACCATGCACATATTAGAGCAAAACCTATGAACCATTTAATGCACATCATCCGGGCTATCCCATGCACCTATGTGGGGACCCATGCACCATGATATGCAATATCCTGCGAGCATATACAGATAACACATCTACAGTCATACCATGCACATATGTAGTCATGCGTCGAGATTAGCATACACTTGTATGCTCTTAGTTGGAGCAAAAAACCCATGCGCCATGCCGAGCAGAGTCATGCGCACACATATGCATGATCTGAACAGGTCTCATGCGCATGTTTGAGCCAAACACACAAATTCCTTGCTCTTCTTCTCAATTGTCTTGAGATGCTCCTTGAGAGACTTCTTATTCGCTCTAGCACAAGTTGTAATCTCCATGCACTATCGGCAGATCCAATCTGTCATGTAATGTGCATCATCCTCCTTGGATAGTTCGGCCCAACACTCACCCAACCATTTGACAAAGAATTTTTTCTCATCCAAATGTTAGAAGTGTCGTCCGTCAATCTTCTCAAGTTCATTAAAACTCATATTGAGAAGGATTGTACGGTAGTTCTCTATCTGATCTGGATCTTGCTTTGAGATTGTAGGACAGTTCTCTATTATTTTCTACATTAAAAAACTATAATTAACAACGAAACATAACATCCTTTATCCATATATGTTATTTCCGAAACAGATCTAGATGGAAGAACGAACAAAATTTTAGAGATGTACCTAAAAATAAATTTGCTCTATATTTTGTTATAGCAACTTTTAGACGAAGAGATCCACTTACAAATAAATTTGCTCTCTGTTTTGATTTTTTAGGATTTTAGAGAATACTTACAAATGAATTTGCTCTCCTAATTTCTTAAGTTGGGACTTCGAAGATTCGTGCAAATGAGTTTGCTCTCCATAAGTACCTGAACTGAGTTTCAGCACTTTAAAGATTCCTGTGAACGAGTTTGCTCTCAAAAAGTGCCTAAACTAAGTTGAATGATTTTGGAGATTACGACAAACAAGTTTGCTCTCTAAAATATCTTACAGTGTACCAAGAAAAGAAGAAGAAGAAATAATAATTAATAAATTATTATTCTTGTTAGGGTGGTGAAGACCACCGTTGCTCAAAGCAAGGTTCGTCTACCGCGATTTGCTTCTAGGAACCAGCAAGTTCTCAAAGAACTTCTGGAACGCTCGTTAGTCAACTTTTGCGACTCGAATAGGCTCTCTGGAATCAATGGACCCCCTTTTACTGTCTTATTTGGTGCATCTTACAAAGGAGGCCAGGGGCTCTATTTATAGAGTAGAGTGAGACTTTACCATTTCTCCTATCCGATGCGAGACTAAAATATCAATACTCAAAAATAGAGTTGGTATTTATGTCATCACACAATCAACATAGTCGAGTGCCAGTCCACGCCTACCCCCTGAACACACGCCCGTGCATGCTCGAGGCATCTAGGAGTTCTTGTCCGTATCCGAGTCCGAGTCCAAATGAAAACAACAATTTACTTTTTTGTTGAAACTAATCTTTTTTCCTTCTAGAAAAATACTCTCACATGGCACCCACTTGTGCCCCACCACACCTCATGTGCATACCTCAGCACAAGCAAAGCATTATATTGAGATACTAACCATTTGGTGTAGCCGATGTGGGACTATCTTTCGTAGTCTAAAGGCAAAAATACCAACAATATAAACCTAGGTTCCATAAAGGAAGCTGCAAGTACAAATGTGATGAGATAAAAGTTTGGCTAATTATTTCTTAAAGATTCTAAATTATCATTTCTGTACATTAATACATCATATTTTTTTATGAAATACATGTCAATATTTAAATTATTTTTACAATCTGTTAATCAGACCTCAAACTTGTTGTAGTATATACAGGGAATGGATTCTTCAGGAACTATGACTAAGAAAGAAGTAATAGAGGAGAGAGAAATATCATGTTTATTCAGAGGAGCAAGCAACTCTTAGATAGGTATGATGTTATTCGGTTTATGTACAAAGGGATGACAATAATATCTGTAGGAAAGGGGCATAATCATAGTTGGTTGACACAATCATATCTAGTAGTTATAACAAACTGTAATACTCCTTAAGTATGCACAATTCAATAAACAATATGCATCAGTCTTCAGGAATAATAAGCATCAACCTTCAGGGATGATTAGCATCATTCTTCATGGGTGATCAACACCAATCTTTATAAATGATAAACATCAATCTTTAGGACTAATTAGCATCAGTCTTCAGGGAGTAGATTAACGCAATGTAGTTAGACTTCACAAAAATTTTGGTTCAAAAAATCCAGTAGGCAAAATCATAATCTAAGAAAAATAATGAGTCAAAGTTTATATGTCTTAAGGATTTAAAAATATCTAGGGATATGACCAACCGGATGTGGGTGCCTCGTGCATTAATCGTTCTTAGGGTGTCCAAAATCTAGTAAAAAAATTCCTAAATTAGAAAAGAAGTACATTAAGATCAAGTAAATATATTTTTGGATACTCATCCAGATTTTGATATTATTCCAAACTACGAGCGTTATAATTAAAAGAGTGCCTCTATAATCCGATGTCATAAACAATCTTTAGAAAAGTTCGATAAGGACTTGGAACATGTCGGCCAAGTTGTCCTGGGATCAGATCTATTTGACTTCAAACTTTTGTTGTTGTTGTTGATGATGTAAGGAAAAACAACTTTGGTGCAATGTTATTGATATCGTCTCCATTTATGTAGACCTTATTCTTCTAGCAATGTATGCGAAGTTACGCACTCTGAATATCTCAATTACAGCTCATAACTATATGTACTACTAGGTAGCAATATGAAGGATGCTGAGCTCGATGTGATTTAATGATGTAAAGACCTAACCACTTTAGGATCTCGCTTTTTGTCACACCCTAGTCCAAAAATACGGAGGACTATGATACACAACAATTCTCAGCTATATATCAAGTTAATTGCAACTGCACTCGAGTACGTATATGTTATACTAGGTCAAGTATTTTTTAATCTAGAATAACATGTAAACTAGATCTCAATTCACATATAGAATATATATTACGGGTGAAAAATATATGAAGGCAACCCTAGAGGGAGATGAATAGAGTGTGTATAACAATTACCTAATAAAAAACTATAGCTAATTAGCAACTGAAAATTACAACAAGCAACTATGAAAAATGTGATGAGTAACAAGTTACAAATGTTAACACCATGATGTATACTGGTGTCCCTCATGGAGGAATAATCTAGCCCTGGGTACACTTGTCTGGTGTTAATCTACTAGTTGTGAAATAGTATACATCCCAAGCTTTGATCCGAAGAGCTTGTCAACTTCTTACAACAACAAGCTTTGACCTGATCTGAAGCTTGCCGACTTCAACATTTTAGTGAAAAGCGAACATATAATTTTCAAAGTAATTACAAAACTTCTAATAGAAACCGTACTTAGGCACTTAGAGAGTTTTGGGAAGTTATTGCTTGGAGATTAGTAAGGTTTAAGCTCAAAGAGTATCTCAAATGAATAGACGAAAGTGAGAATAAGTGGGTGAGAATGATATAAATTCCATTATATTTATAAGCCTTTTTTTTTAACCGAGTTCCGACAGAGTTCGGTCACCAAAAATTCAAAAATCTGAATGTTGGTGCCTGTTCTTCAGGAAGAATAAGTTAATTCAAGAAATTAGGGTTAGGGTTTAACCAAGTTCGGTCCGATTTCGGTCAAGGACAGAGCATTGGCCGAGTTCTTTTAACTAAATACAGAATGTTGGGTTCAGGATACTTTATGCAGTTTAGGTTGGTTTGATCTAATTTTGGGTAGGCTTATTTGAGTGGACTCGAGTGCTATCTAGTTGCCGAGTGTGACTCACTTTACATATGACCTAGTGTCAAATAAAATGCAAAATTATATGAGAATTTATAAAGAACCAGATTCAAACTTTAAGTATTCTTCTTGACATAGTAATAGTAAATGAAGTACGTGTAGGCAACTCTAGAGGGGGGGTGAATAGAGTATGTGTCGATAATACCCAATTAAAATTATCTCTACTCAAGTCCACCCAACAGAAATAATAATTAGAGTATAAGTGCAGAATATAAATAGAGATCAGAGAAGCATACGCAGACACAGCAGTTTTTAACCTGGTTTCCCTCGTGGAGGACTAGTCCAGGCCTGAGAACTCTAGCTCAGGATTGAAATCCACTATTTGTGAAATAGCGTACAACCATGTGCCTTTACTCAGAAGGGCATGCTAACTTCTTACAGATTCGCAGATGAAAAGACTTGGAATTGTCCAAGTAACTTTTTTTAAAACTCTTGCACACAAACTTCTAGTTGACTCGCACTGAGCACCTTGAGGGCTTGGAAAGTTTTATGGCTAGTTAGATGAGAAGAATAAGCTCTTGAATGTATAGGCTATAGGAGAAGAGAAGATGAGAAGATTGGATGATTGAAAATGAGAGAAATCAAGGCCTATATATACTGTCCAGAGAGCAGAGTTCGGCCAGAACTCTGTCCCAAATATTTAAATATTTAGCCGTTGGACAACTAGCAACCAGTAAACCCTAAAAATTAGGTCCTAAAATTTAGGGGGCAAAGTTCCACCTGAACTCTGTGTGGGGCAGAGTTCGGCCCGAACTCTGTCTCCTAGAGGACAGAAAGTTCAAGTAGGCTTTTTAGGCTTGGCAGGTTTTGGAGTTTGTTTGGTGGAGCTTGTGTATTAAGTCTAGGGTTGATATACTCAGTGCGACTTAACTTACAATAGCCTAGACTCAATAAAAAGTAAAAATACAGACTCAGATAACAAGTAACAGCAGTACTGTCGAAGCAATCATCGATGATGTCTGTCTTGAACTGATATGTGATAACGTTCTATTTTGGAGCTTGATGGAGCTTGATGTGTCAAGTTGGATTATATAGATATCGTCTTGTTAATTATCAAGATTAGGTTGACAGCGATCCGGTTTGGGTCAACAATCTCCCCCATTTTGATAATTGAAAAAATATGATATTTGTATGTTGTAACATTCATACCTGGACACATGGAATAAAGATGATAGCTCTCAAATAGATGAACATGTCGGCTCCCCCGTAAATAGATATGTCCTGAGACAAGTTCTAATCCAAGCAAGCACAACATAATATATATAGAAGCTCAAGGCACATATCAAGTATTCCCAAAGCAAATATCATGTATTCTTCCCCTTTGTCATTTAGCAAAATAAAATAATATCTCCCCCATAAAAATAGACAAAGTGAATACATGCAATCACACAACTAGGAACCATAACCATAAAGAGAGAAAGTACTAGCAGTTTTATACCTCAATACTGAACCAAAGTGCATAGTTTTGAAGGAAATACAATGCATGAAGGAAATAGAAATACTACCACTCAAAGTTTTTAAAAACAACTACATAAAGCAAAATGAAATTATAGCCTAACATCAGCAGCAACAGCAAGTAATAAAACATGACCATTATGGAGCATGGGATGGACCGACAGAATCTGAAGGGTCGCTGGCAGAGCGGCGAGGGTCAACAAAGGCCGCGTCCGGGTCTAGATACCGCCTGACCCATGTGTCGTCAATACGGTAACCTTCGCGAGAAGGGTCCCATACGATAGGGAACGATAAAGTAGGATGGATAGATAGGGTGTACTAGAGGTCATGCAGCGAGTTGCTGATAGCACTCATTTGAAGGGTGGTACGGTAGTCCAACTGGGTCCAGCGGTCGTCTTCCAAACGGAAGCGATCGTGCAACATCTCCTGGATGGAATCAAGAGTAGTAGGAGGCTCCGGCTCAGGAGCATCAGAGTCAGAGGATGCAGCAGCAATAATAGTACTACGTACCTTAGACAAAGAGGCAGGAGTAGGTAGGAACTGACAGTCATCAAGAGGGATATTGAAGGCACGAAAAATCTTTGGAAGGTACATGGCATAGACTAAAGATTTTGGTTTTGGTCTCGCACGAATCATCCAATCCATCATCGTACGAGAAAAGTTGAACGAAAGACAAAAGTGAAGATGATATAGAGCCGATATCTCAAGATAAATAACTTCATCGATAGATCCCGCTTTGGGCAAGATCGAAGAAAAGATGATCCGATGGAGTTCATAAAAATAGTTGTTGAGATACTTGGCTCGAAGCTTGCGAGGATGTGTGTTAGGAGAACACAATGCATCCTTGAAACCCTCAAGAGTGGTTTCATCGGGGAGTTGGAACTGTCGGGCATCAATATGTTTTTTCCAAGTGTTTGGTTCCGGGAGGTTAAGGTAATCGGCAATTTCGAAATCGTCAAAAGATATGTCAATGCCGACGACACGAGAATAAATCTTAGTGTCGTCATGAGTTAAATTATAGTAAAACATCTGTATGGCATTGAGATAGAAAGAGATGAAGTTGTGACAAGTTCATCGAGGCATAAATCATGAAAAAGTGCATCATATGCCAAAAAATTGTAAAGTTTATCGGATGGCCCAGGAACACACTATGTGAGCCACTACCAGAATAAGTCATATTAGTGACGACAGAAAACGTCACTAAAATGACAAAAATATCGCTACAACTATTTACCGACGTATTTAGCCACGTTTTCCTGTGGTCGCGGAAAGCCATGTCGCTAACAGGCAAAACATCAGTAATCGTCTCTCTTACCGACGCTTACCGACGTCATTAAACGTCGGTAATTTACCGACGTTCACTGACTTACCGTCGGAAATATGGCGACGTCTCAAACGTCGGTCAACGTCGGTGAATCCTGCAACAGTTAGCGACGTATGTCTAGTTTTTATCGACGTTTACCGACTCTGTAGACGAGGGAAATACTGGGAAGTTTATCGACGTTTACCGATGCAACCTTACGTCGATAAGCGTCGGTATACTTGGTGATGAGACAAAAATTTACTCATTGTAGGTGTTAGGATTTGGTAGAGGTGGTAGATTGAACAAAGGATGACTAGGAGGAGGAGGAGGAGGAGGAGGGTTAGATGAAGATGCCCCCTCACTTCTTAACCTCTTTCCTCTACCAAATAACTTTGGAGCCATTGATAATGAAAAGATGAATTTGAAAGATTTGAAAAATAGGAGTTAAAACTCACAAAAGTAGTTGGAGGTGGAAGAGATCCCCCCAAAACTATTAAATCTTGAGTTTAGGGAAAGATAGCCCTACGAATTGAGTTTTTTAGGGTTAGGGTTTGAGGAGAAAGGGTTTTGAGGGAGGTAGAAGAAGAGAAACATGATGTATGTGTGTGAGAGAGAGAGAGAGAGAGTTCAGGTATATGAGCATTAGGGCTAGCAGGTCGGGTTAAATCGTGGCCATCAGATCAAAAATTGGATGGCTAGGAGCAGTTGGGTATTCTGGAAGCAGGCACACAGAGTTCTGCCCGAACTCTGTGTAGGGCAGAGTTTGGCCTGAGTTTGGCCTGAGTTCTGTGGCTCTGGCTCCTGAATAGAAAAAAGGTTTAAAAAGACATTTTTGATAAAAAAAATCTTGAATTTGAAAATTTGAATGTTACAAGCCATAAAGATTGTGTAGCCAAATAATAAATATTGTTTAAAACGATGATCATTATAGTAAAACTTCTATAGGTTAGCTGTAGGGGCCAAATCCCAGCTAGCGGTTTCCCGAAGACTAGTGCACGTGTCGCTTAGGCTTTTACGCCTTGTTGTCAGAAGGGCTCTTTCGGCTTGTACCCAAAGTAATGTTACCATGAATAATGTACATTATAACTGTTATTTTATGCAGGTACAACTTATTGTATGACAGTTTTATCTAAAATTTCTAACTCTCGATGAAGAAAATTGAAGTGCACTTCCGCTAGTGGTTTTGTAAAGAAATCTGCTAGCTGATGTTCAGTGTCAATGAATTCTAAGTTAATAGTGCCATGCTGTTGATGATCACGCAAGAAATGATGTTTAATCTCTATATGCTTTGTGCGTGAGTGACATACTGGGTTCTTGGTCAAATTTATTGCATAAGTATTATCACAAAAAATAGGTATGTGCTTGAATAATAAGTTATAGTCTTCAAGTGTTTGCTTTATCTACAGAATATGTGCACAACAATGACCAGCTACGATGTACTCAGCTTCTGTTGTGGATAGTACGACAGAATTCTATTTCTTGCTAAACCATGAGACTAAAGCATTTTCTAACAAATAACACATACCGCTTGTATTCTTATGGTCGACTTTGCATCCTGCAAAATTAGCATCGAAATATCCGATTAATTCAAAGAAAGTGGATTTGGGATGCCACAAGCCTACCATAATTGTTCCTTTAAGATATCTAAAGATACGCTTAACATCGATCATGTGTGACTCTTTAGGATTAGCTAGATATCTAGCACATAAGCAAACGCTAAACATATTAGTGGGACGACTAGCAGTTAAGTACAATAGACTACCAATCATACCTCGATACTTACGTTGATCGACCGGTTTGCCGCTTTCATCAGGTTCCAGCTTTGTTGTAGTAGCCATAGGAGAGCTGATAGGTTTGATATTGTCAAGCTCTAACTTTTTTAGCATGTCTTTTGTATACTTCGACTGACTGATGAAGACGCCTTACAAGTATTGTTTGATTTGGAGTCCAAAGAAGTAGTTGAGCTCCCCCATCATGCTCATCTCAAACTCGTTCTGTATACACTTGGCAAAATCTTTGCATAGACCCTCATTAGTAAACCCAAATATGATATCATCTACATAGATTTGTACTAGTAAAACAGTGTCATCAAAGGATTTTACAAAAAGTGTAGTGTCAATTTTCTCTTTTGAAAAACCTTTATCAAGTAAGAAAGTACTAAGGCATTCATACCAAGCTCGAGGAGCTTGTTTGAGGCCATAAAGAGCTTTCTTAAGTTTAAAAACATGGTCAAAAAATTTGTAATTTTTAAAACTAGGGGGTTGCTTGACAAAAATCTCTTCTTTAATAAAACCATTTAGAAAAATACTTTTCACATCCATTGAAAATGTTTAAAGTTTTGGAAATTTGCAAAGGCGCAAAGCATGATTCAAGTCGTGCAACAGGAGCATACAGCTCATCGTAGTCAATACCCTCCTCTTGGTAGTGTCCTTAAGCTAAGAGACGAGCCTTGTTGCGAGTGACCGAACCGTCCTCATTAACTTTGTTACGGAAAACCCATTTGGTACCAATGATTGAATGATCAGCAGGTCTAGGAACAAGTTACCAAACCTGATTTTATTCAAATTGGTTGAGTTCTTCTTGCATTGCAGATATCCAAAATTCATCGTTAAAAGCTTCTAAAACATTTTTAGGTTTAAATTAAGAAATAAAAGTAGTGTTAGCAATAGAATCTCTTAAAGAAGAACGAGTAGTTACCCCTTTCGATACCTCACCTATTACTAAGTTTTCTGGATATGAAAGTTTGAATTAGAACTTCTTTAGTAAACTCTCCAGAGAACTGGTTTCGGGTGGTGTATCCACAGGAGTGGAAGTTGATGGTTCATTATCATTAGGAATGACAACTATACTATTGTCCTCATCAAAAGTTACGTTAGTAGACTCTTCAACAATCATGGAGCATTTATTGAACACTCTATATCCCTTACTCTTGGCAGCATAACCAAGAAGAATACCTTCGTCAGCTTTGGCATCAAACTTGCCTAAGTTGTCTTTGGTATTCAGAATAAAACAGTGACAGCCAAATACTGGAAAGTAAAAAACATTTGGAGTTCTTCCAAACCAAAGCTCATAGGGTGTTTTCTTCGAAATAGGATGAATCAAAACCCTATTCAAAACATGGCACGCTGTGCTGATAGCTTCTACCCAAAATATTTCGGAAAAAAATTGATTAAACATAATTCTAGCCATATCACCAAGAATCCTATTCTTTTGCCCCACAACACCATTTTGTTGAGGAGTTCTAGGATAACAAAACTCATGCTTAAAGCCATTTAAATCACAAAACTTTTCAAAATCAGAATTTTCGAATTCGTCACTATGATCACTTCGGATACGAGTAATCATATAGCCTTTTTTTGTTTTAGACCATTTTAGTAAAAAAATTGAAAACTGAAATGGTATCACTTTTATTTGCTAGAAAGAAAACCTAAGTGAATCTTGAAAAATCATCAACAATAACGAAAGCACAGAGTTTTCCGCCAAGACTGGCTACTCTACTAGGACCAAATAAATACATATGGAGTAATTGCAAAGGTCGAGTTGTACTTACAGTATTGATGGATTTAAAAGAAGATTTGGTAGCATTATTTTTTTCACATTCGGTACATACCGTGTCCTTTTTGAATGTGATTTCATACAATTCTCTTACTAGCTTCTTGGTAGATAGACTTGATATGGTGTCCATGTTAGCATGACCAAGATACTGATGCCATAATAGCCTTTCATCTTTGTGGGCGTAAAAGCGTCTACCTGCACTGTTAGTATCTCTAGATAGATAAAAAATATATATGATATCTTCTCTTATCCCTTCGAAAGTGATGTCTCCAAATGATCTATCATAGATAAAGCATTTAGTTTTACCGAAGTTAATATCATATCCATGATCAGCAAGATGACTAATGCTGAGCAGGTTATGCTTTAACTCGTTCACCAAAACAAACATCCTTAATAATGGAAGAAGGAGGATAAGGAAGTCTATCGTTACCGATGATATAGCCGTTCAGATTATTATCGAAGGATACATATCCTTCCCTTTTCATCGATAGTGCTGCGAATAGATTAGCATCTCCAGTCATGTGTCGCGAGCACCCACTATCGAGAATCCATTTGCTTCTAGTTTGAGAAGGAAGGTCCACCTACAACATGAGTAGATGTGACCTTTGGTACCCAGATTCTTATGGGTCCTAAAAAGTTAGTCTTTGGTAACCATGCATATAGATTAATATCCACTAGTTTTCTAATTCTACACCTTGGTGATATGTGTCCATGTAAACCACAGTAAGTACATGTAGCATGCATATTGCTATTCGGTGCAGGATGATAGTGATGTCTATATGTGGGTGTAGGATGATGATAACTATGTGTAGTAGTAGGATGATGATAACAATTATGTGTAGCAGCAGGATGATTATAACTACGTGTGTGTATTTTATGTGCTGCATGGGAGTAGGTGTACATAAAGGCATGTTTTTGTGTGGTATGTGGATGAGTGTTCTTGTAATAACGTGCTCTCTTGTGTTGAGCCGTCTGGTGTTTAGTGTAAGTGTTGTGATTATGATACTGAGTTGAGGTTGAATAACCTGTTTACCCAGTCTAATCTCTAATTTCTTAGAGACAGCATCAACTCATCATATTTAGCAGTAAGACTATTTATTCTACCAGTAGCAATCTTGTACTTGTTTTTCTCTTCAGCAAGTTCTTTATTTAAAGCAGTGATATCATGTGTTTGGTTCTCAATAAGAGATTCTGTATCAAGTAAGCTTAACTTAAGCTTAGATACCTCCTTAGTGTTTTCTGTGGGTGTAGTATTTCTAATATTTTCTAATAAGCATAAAAGTCTGTGGATCTCAACTTCATGAGCCGTGATTTTATCCTTAGCATGTTTATATTTGTTAATAGCCTTTTTGTGGTCTTCAAGTAGATCACTAAAGGCATCACCTAGTTCATCAAAAGAAAAGTCGTCAAAAGAATCATTTACCTTATCTGAAGTTGCCATTAGCAGACGTTTGCTGTGTCTTGCGAAGAGTCATCTTCTTCGTCTGAATCACTGGCTTCGCTTTTGTGCCAGATGCTAGTGTTGGCATACTTCCTTAAGGTGGCTTCTTATACGGCTTTTCGTATATGCTTTCTTTCATTGCTATAGGACAATCTTTTCTGATGTGTCCCGTCTTTTTGCATCCAAAGCAGGTGGGTTCTTCCTCATCGTCTTTTGTTCCTTCTTTCTTCGGTTGAAGCTTAGGAACTTCTTGAAATTTCGAACCATGAGTGCTTGATCGCCACCTTCGGAATCATCATCATCTGTTTCCTCTGAAATGGTTCTTCGGTGACGAGCTCTTAAGGCAGTTTCTTTTTTTTTTGAGCAATTTCTTTAAAATCATTGAGGTGGAGTTCATGCGTCATCAGCTTGCCCATCAGAGTTTCTAGTGGCATAGCCGTAAGATTAATTCCTTCGATAATCGTCGTGACCTTGGGGTTCCATATCTTCGGCAATCCTCTTAGTACTTTACGTATCTTCTCATGGTTGGAATATACTTTGCCAATGAAAGATAGAGGGTTAACAATGTCGAAGAATCTGGTGAACATCTGAGTAATCATCTAATTTGGCTTCATTTTGAATGCCTCATATTCTTGTGTCAGACGGTTGATCTTTGATTCTTTAACTTGTGTGGTTCCTTCATGAGTCACCTCCAGAAGCCTCCATACTTCATGTGAGGTGGAGCATATAGAGACCCTGTTGAATTCAGTCATGTCTATTGCACAAAATAGAGCATTAATAGCCCTAGCATCTAGACTTACCTTTTGCTTTTCCTGGTCAGAATATTTATCGTGGGATTTCTCAACAAGAGTCCCCTAGACAGCTATTCTGGCAGGTTTCTTGTGACCATCCGTGACGATGGTCCACAGATCAAAGTCTAAAACTTGAGATAAAAACTCATCCTAGTTTTCTAATAGGTGTAGTTTGTTCCGTCAAATAGGGGTAGCCTATTTGTGGACTGTCCTTTACCATAGTTGGAAAAGGTAGGTTGTGTGGTTGCCATGGATCAGCTCTTAGGATGTTAATCAAATATAAGAGACCAGAGCTTTGATAACAATTGAAGTACGTAAAGATAACTCTAGAGGGGAGTGAATAGAGTACATGTCGATAATACCCAATTAAAATTAACTCTATTCAAGTCCACCCAACAGAAATAATAATCAGAGTGTAAGTACGAAATATAAATAGAGATCAGAGAAGCATACGCAAATACAACAGTTTTTAACTTGATTTTCCTCGTGGAGGACTAGTCCAGGCCTGAGAACTCTAGCTTAGGATTGAAATCCACTATATATGAAATAGCGTACAACAACGTGCCTTTACTCAGAAGAGCACGCCAACTTCTTACATATTTGC
>JANAVB010003800.1:1480934-1505934 GCA_029216955.1 Iris pallida | reverse complement strand
CATACTCTAAATTCAAGACCATATTACATTTTCAAAATAAATTACGAACTATGCACTTAGTACAAGCGAAAAGTTTAGTCTTACAATATTTCAAACACAAAATTTAGTTTGTCCGCCATGACCAACAAATATTCAAAACCATATTATAAGTCAAATATTACATCCAAATTGAAATAAGAGACATTCAAAACTCAAAAGATGAATCTTCATAGCCATCTTCATCTTCTTCTTCTTGTTTTTTTTTTCTTTTTTTCCCACTTCTTCTTTCTCAAAATATCCTTCACCTACACCTTGAGGGACGGATTAAAAAAAATTATAGTAAGTATTGACTCACTTTATATGTAGAAATGACATCCAAAAACATAAATAGAAGTATCAAAGTGATGGCTAGCATTAAAGTGTCAATGTGCACAGTGTGTATTTTTACATAAGAGTTTGGGCTAGCCCCATTTACCTTCTTCACGAGGAAAGGAAAATCTTATTCTTGGTCAGCAAATTCAACCTCTATCTGGTTAATCTTATCCAGAATCAATTTTTGGTTGTCGGATATAGTCTTCATCTCTTTGAAGACATTCTCAAAGTTTGCAGCAACAAAATTGTATAGGTCATCAACCCTGTCCTTAGTGTTTTTGATTCCATAAGTTGATGGTTTTCCAGATGTTGATGGTTTGCTTGCAGCTGCTGTCCATTTTCCAAACATTCGAGTGAAGGTTAGTTTTCTCATGGGGCCTTTGTTTTTAATATAAACATCCCCTGCTAAGCTTGGGACAGAATGTTTATTAGCCATCGAGCATACAAATCCTCCGAAAGGGAGAGCTGTCCTTGTAGTTGGTTTTCCCACGAGATGTATCATTCTACTGAACATGTAGGAACCTATATCCATCCTTTTTTTCTTCCCCATATAATAAAGAAATTTTACTCTCTTGGGATGGATGGAAAACTCATGTCCAGTAGGGTTGAGTGTTTGAGATACGCAGGCATGCAACAATTTATACAAAGTTGAAAATTGATCTTTGTATACATTTTGAGGGGTCTTGGCACCCATCGAAACACCTGTAATCTCATGAATTGCATCCGTCATGGAAATATTATCAATATCTTTCATATCAAACTCAGGAACTGGATCAAATCCATAAAATTTGTTGATGACAGCAGCATTTACCCTAATCAGTTTCCCTCTCAGAAACACCAGTGGTTGATCCTCTTCTTTTTCTTTAATTTCAGCTGGAAGATTTGAGTAAAATTCTCTTACTATTGTTTGGAAGATTTTTTCAAGACAGGATTTGTTCAGTTTCTCCAATTGATAGAATTTCAATATATCCAGGAAAGCTTCGTCTTCGACATCATCCATCTTAATTGATCTTTCAGGCATAACAGCTTTTTTCTTGAAATATTTAATATAAATCTTCTTAGTTTTTGAGTCTTTAAATTTTTTTACCTCCTCTCCAACCTGGGACTTATTTGATGATTGATCTTCCTCTTCATTTTCCTCTTCTGATGAGGATTCAAAATCCACAGAGTACGCTGATGACTCTGTATTCGTAGCCACCTTAGCCTTCGCTTGAGTACGCCTTCGATCTTCATAAGTTGAGTCTTCCGACGACTCTGTATCGAAGATAGATTTTCCGGTCTTTGTCGAGCAATGAGTGTTTTTAGCCTTTTTTGCACGTGGCTTGGCTGCCGCCTCCGCCTTCATCGTCGCTCCCGTCGCCGCTGCCGCCGCCGCTGCTTCTGCCGCTGCCCTTTCGGCCTCTGCCCTAGCGACCATAATCTTGGTTTTCGTCGCCCTTGTAAGTTCTGCCCTTTGGGCCTGTATCGCATCCCTTTGTGGATTCTTCCCTTTCGGCGACGGTCGTTGTTTCTTCAGCGGCATTTTGATTAGAAGAGGGTTTGGGAGAGGGTTTGGGAGAAGGAAGAGGGTTTGAGAGAAGTAGAGGGAAAATTCGACCGTCTTATGTGACCTTGGGAAGTAGAAAAAATTAGAATAGTTTTGAGTTTTAAATTAATTTATTACTATTATTACTAGTATAAGACGGTCGAATTTATTACTATTAAATTTAAAAACTACTTTCCAAAGTTAAATTTATTACTATTATTACTAGTATATATCCAAGTGAAATCACTACATAAAGCATTGAGATTTGAGACCCTAATTTTAAAAACTACTTTCCAAAATTAAATTTATTACTATTATTACCAGTATATCCACGTGTTCCGTATAAATTATTAAAAAATTTGGCAGAAAAAATGTGGTGGAAACATGTTTATTTAAAAAAATTTGACAACATATTTAAGAATGTGAAGTTTAATCTCAATATTTCCATGTTTCGAATATTTGATTAAATTTTTGAAAATAAGAAGACTATGTACTCGAAAAGAGTAAAATTGAAACACTCAAAGTTGTTCTCTATTTTACTTTGTAATCATATTTAAGATGGATTTGACGGCAAGATTGACGTTGGCAGCATAATCAATTCTATGACGTAACAAGTCATTGATGGGGATATCGTCGCTGATATATGGATTTGACGTAACAAGATTTTTAATTATAAAGAGCAATGCTATAGTTAGCAAATGGGTGTAAGTTGTTAGAAGGTTGTAAAAGTTTGATTGTAGTCGAAAACAAATTGAGTTAACAAAATATTATATTTTATTAAATTCCAGCTTCGTCGCCGGAACATTCTCCGGAGAAGTATACAAGAGGAGGACAAAAAACTGTAAAAAATGAAAAAAAAAAAAGTCTAGCCCTCACTGGCCTCGCGGAGGATCTCCGCAAAGTCCTACAGGGTGCGCACACCCGTCCTATGGCACAAGCAGCGAAACGCTTCCCTCTTCTCCAGAGAATCTCGTTCCTCCGGAGTGATCGACAACAGGTCATAGTTGGGCGCCGGATGAAGAGGTCGAGCGATGACCTCCAGTGACAACCCGCAGGAGGTTAGGAAGTCTGCAGCCTCTGCCAGCCAGTCATGGGCCGGAGGCGGCGCAGAGGGTGCTCCATGCGGAGAGGCTCGGCGACGACTGGAAGAAGACTCTGGCAATGGTTCCCAACCAGATGATCTTTTTGGAGCCATGTTAAATGTGCAACCTACTCAGATGAATGGGGACCCCTATGTATATATATACACGTTCCAAACTGACTCTTCCTATTCTTTATTGGAAGTTGGGGATATACACTCTTACAACCTTTATCCATTGCTTACATGTGGGCTATGGCCCACATGTCAGCAATGGGTGAAGGTTGTAAAAGTGTATATAGGACGAATTTTTGGGTTAGTTGCAGGCTTAGTTGGTTGTGCTGTTTGGCTTTTACATGGAAGGCCTAGGTTCGAGTCTGGTGTTTGGGTTCTGTAGAATTTTTCTATTGTTAACATTTTTGGGTGCTAATATGCTTTTTAACTTAGTATGGAACAATTTTTGGGACTGTTAATGGCCATTCTCCTTTCATCTAACACGGAGAATGGTACATCTAGGACGGAGAATTGTACATTTAGGACGGCGAATGGTACATTTAGGACGGAGAATGGTAAATGTAGGACGGAGAATGATACATGTAGGACGGAGAATGGTCCATATAAGACGGAGAATGGTACATTTAGGACGGAGAATGATACATGTAGGACGGAGAATGGTACATATAAGACGGAGAATGGTACATTTAGGACTGTTCTGTAGGGTTGTGAATTTTAAATAGTTTGGCTGTTTAGGTTTGTTTTGAATCTATATAAATTGGTTTTGAAGGCTCGTGAAGATGAATTAGTTTGGCTGTTTGGCTGTTAATTGCCATTCTTCGTTCCTCTAACACGGAGACTGGTACATTTTGGACGAAGAATTGTACATTTAGGACGGCTAATGGTACATTTAGGACGGAGAATGGTAAATGTAGGACGGAGAATGATACATGCAGGACGGAAAATGGTTAATATAGGACGGAGAATGGTACATTTAGGACGGAGAATGGTACATAAAAGATGGAGAATGGTACATTTAGGACTATTCCGTAGGGTTGTGAATTTTAAATAGTTTGGTTGTTTAGTTTTGTTTTGAATCTATATAAATTGGTTTTGAAGGCTCGTGAAGATGAATTAGTTTGGCTGTTTGGCTGTGTAAATAGATTTTAAAGGGTTGTGAAAAAGAAACCAATGTTTTCGTATCGATCACCATTAATTATGGTGAATGGCACTGATACCACTAATATGAGTGGAATTTGCACCGCCAGAATTCATTTTGAATAAGGTAAAATATGTGTTGGGAAATGGCGAAATCTCTTGGATATGATTACACTGAGATGTTGTATTAATGGTAAAATCTGTGTTGGGAAATGTCGAAATCTCAGAAGTGAGCCGTCTTAGGCGTCATTATATCACAGTCCATTTTATTTATAAAAAAATAATCATGTACAAAATTAGTATTGACAAAAGTAAAATTTGCTCAAAATGGAGAATTAAACTCATAAAAAATATCTTGTATGTAGACTAGTAAAAAATATATATAAAGAAATGCATGCATGCATGCATGCATGCTAATGTTTTCACCATTCACCCCAGGAATGATAGAACATATCAAATCATTATACCACTCGTACACAGGTTCTCCTGGTACTGGGATTACATTATCAAAGGGTTTTTTAAACGTCTGTATTGAATAACAAATTTTCCAGAGTTCGTCGTCGAAGATCACGTTGAAGCACCCACGTATGTCGAACAGGCGAAGACCCTTGCAGTTGCATATGATAGATCGCAGCGTGTCTCCATTGAACATACCGAATCCATATGTAGGTGCTCGAGATGCGACATCGTTTCTGCCACGGCTTTTCCCTCTGTCTCGTTTTTCGTGTCCAGCACGAACATGTTCCTGAGCATGAAATCCGGAGGGGGCATGTTCCTACTCGGCTTGACCAGACGGCGGCAATAATTTCCGGCAGAAATTATTCCAGTCGACGTGATGTAGAGGCAGTAGCTAATGTCGAGTTCTTCTAGCACAGAGAGAAACTCCAAGTGTCTCACGAAAGTTTCATCACTCACGTCGCACTTCGGAATGTGCAGCACCCTTAGAAATTTCCCACTGTATTATAAAAATGGGAAAACATCAATAGAAATTAACAAAAGTATACGTAAAATTTTGTAATAGAAAAAATAAAGTATTAGAATAAGACCAAATAAAATTTTGCACTGGCCTTAAACACGCAAAAGAGAAGGCTGCTTCGTCGAGCTTGTACGCGGAGAGGGACCCTAGATGTCCCTCACTGCGAGCCACGAGCTTCATTACGGTCAAACTAATCTCAGCAGTTTGCTGGGTCCTCCGGCACCACTGTACCAAGTCGACGTTAGACCAATAGTCTAAGGGACCGTTGAGCGCCTTCCACCACGAACGGAAAACTGGGGCCACGTTGCACATTACCTCGTCCGCTGGCATCCCCGACAGTACCAGTATCATCGAGAGAATCTCGGTAGGGATGACGGCCCATTCGCTGCAGTTGATCTTGCTCCTCTCCATTGCGACTGTTCTTCTTCTTCTTCTTTCCTTTGTTTCTGTCTAGTCGGATGGGTTCTCTTCTTTGGAAAAGGCTATTTAACCCCTCGTTTATGCGGGTGTATGTAACCCGCTCGTGGAGGGGTGTGACCGAACAAGTCACGAATCTATTGGGAAATAACGGTAATGCCACTGTATTAATATTAGCAATTTGTCATTTGGGCTCCCAATATATTTGGGTGATGCCATCTCCCATTATGTGGCATCTGACATGGCAGATGACATAACAGCTGACATGGCAAATTTTAACCCCAAAAATTAATTATCCAATTTTTTTAATGTTAATATTAATGTCAATATTAATATTAATGTTAATGCTAATGCTAATGTTAATGTTAATGTTAATATTAATGTTAATATTAATCAATGTTAATTTAATATTAAATTATTTATTTACTATTAATGTTCATTTTAATATTAATTTTATTGTTAAATTTTGCCATGTCAGCTGTCATGTTAGCAACCATGTCATATGCCACATAATGGAAGATGGTATCACCCAATTTTTTTTGGGAGCAAATAGCATTTTCGTAATATTAGTTTTAATTATATTATAAATTTTAAATTAACAGAAAAGCCAATGTAGATTTAATATTAATGCTACTGTAAAAAATTTCCGATCATACCTCGATACTTACGTTTGTCGACCGAGTTACCGTCTTCATCATTATCAAGTTTTCACCCGAATCATCGTCATCGCTGGGACGTGATGCCGTACGAGCCTGGAGTTGCGCTCGTGCAAGGCAAGATAACAGATTCACAATAGTGTTTATAGCTCAAATTGATAACATAAGCAGCGGAAGGAAAACGTAGTATACAACAAGAATCTCTTTTATTGATAATGAACTGAAGGTTACAATGGCTCTGAATAGCCCAACTTATCATGCCAATTGGCTACAACGCTCATGATCTCTCTAGCTCACAAAGGAGTACATTGTTCCATACATTATGTCTCTTTATAGCCAACAAGTAGTCTTCGGCTGAACATCTCCATGTCGTAAGTCCGAACGCCAATGCGGTAGCTCCTCTTGAACGCTAAGGACTCCATGCACCTGGACGTCCAAGCCGAGCCCCGCCTCGAGTCGAACATATCCTGAACTTGTCTACCACCGTGTCCCTGCGGCAGATACAGTTAGACATAATCTTAACATAAATATTGTGATCGTGCTCATCTATGTCCCATTTCGCCTAGCCTACAAGGTTAGAACTTTACAAAAGAAATTATATCATTTCACTCAACCAACCAACCGTAAACTTAAACATATGCATAAGGGTGGCAGGCCCTGCGCCTGCACCCAGCGCTAATCTCAGCCCACCGGCCCTATCTATATGAAGGTCACGGTGTTTCTGTCATGACCCGCACCCTGATTAGGGGCACGAGTACGTGGTTACGTCCAGCCTACGCCGCAGCTTCGGCGGTAGAACGCTGTCTAGGTCATCTATAAATACTACAACTAAACAGATAAATGTACCTGTACAGTATATACACTCCGAATGGAGTGACATAGCAATACAGTCTCAATCACAAATATAAAACTAAGGTAGATAGTATGGAAAGGAAAATACGAATGATGAGTACATGAAATAAGTCCAAGATCCACACAAGACCAGAGCTATACACAAACAACCCAGAGAATCACATAATATATGAAAACTACTACAGTCTAAAAAGTACTAGCTAGCTTGTAGGCCAGACAAACCTAACTAAGCTACACTACTCAGGGTGAGCAAAGTCTAGTGGCTCTACTAATAAGCCACAGTCCGGGTCTACTCCATCAGACTCGACCCCATAATAGGTCGGGCAATCAGTCACACGAGACAATTATAATATGTCAATGGTATCCTGTCAGAAAAAATGAGCAAGTACAAACACCAACATCAGTTCCATACGAATTGACAAATACTATAAGAGACATTATAATGAAATACAAGACAAAGATATAGGCGACTTAGTCTCACCGTAATGTATCATGGTATAGTATAAAAGCAGGTAGAGCATGTGAGTAATGGAAACATAGCATGGTGAGAAATACGGAAAGTAAAGCTGAACTGGAATATAAGATACGACAATAAATGTAAAATGTGATTTGAATTATTAGAGCAATATGTGATCTGCTAGGGAGTCATGGTGCTTCCTGAACTGTAGCCGGTGTACCTCTCTCCACTGCTGCCATAGCTAGCTGATGCAAGTTCTCTATGGTCTGTCGCAGCAATAACCATGGTCTGTCATCACGCAATGACCATGGACGGTTCGTACCGTAATGCATCTTTGGCATCCTTATGTGTAAGACTATGATCGCTTCGATACGGGTTGCTAGCCCAATATCCGAAGGATCCCAAACTTACTGATATCATTGCTTATCACAACACTTGACGGTCGCAACCCGTCCTAATGATGTTCACCATAAATACCATACATAATTCCCTCCTTTGAACTACTCGGTTGAATTAAGATGATGTGCACCATAAATAACATACATAAATACCTACACTGGACGGTCGCAACAATATCATAGCTTATTGAGTATATTATATTGACATTGCTTGTCCTCCATTCGGAGTTGACCGTTCTCGACAGGTTTTGATATTATAACTGTTGTTAGATAGTAGAACTAGACAGCGTTCTACGTCGTTTCTGCGGTGTAGGCTGGAACGCAGTCACGTTATGGAATGGCTTCTCTGGAACCATCCTGGACGTATAGCTTTGTTAATCGGGGTCCTTTCAACGCAAGTAGCTAGCTCCGATGCAAGTCCCCGCTAAACCTATGCTGATCGAGGAAACTACGTTGTCGACAAGTTGTCCATAACCGTACGAAGACATATTTTCCTTTTAGTTATTAAGACATAGCCTACATTATCTTTGAAAACTCAATCCCTTTCCCGTGTTTGTGCCCTCGCATTTATCCTTTCATTCGCAACAATATTATCGATTTACCTTGGAAGGGGGTCAAGAAGAGGAGGGTCAGCCACTCACCTTGAGTTTACTTCAGGCGAGAGAATAGATCTTAATTCAACCGTTCCCGTTCGATCGAGTCAATCGATCCCGACCTATCGGTCCCGACCGAATAGATAGCGACAGTGTTCCTTTCTCGCGCACCCTATCACGGACCCGTACCCAGAGTAAGGGTATGAGTGCGTGACAACGTCCCAGCCTACACCGCAGAAACGACGTAGAACGCTGTCTAGTTCTACTATCTAACAATAGTTAGATATTACAACATGTCGAGAATCAAGGGTCGTCGTCTAACCCAGCTATGGCAGTCTATTCTTGTGTATTGCTCCTTCAACCAATCCATTCCTAGGCCAAGGGACCGATTCGGCCCGCAGCAAAAGGGTCGTCGTCTAACCCAGTTATAGTCCGTGATGTCTTGACATTGCCAGTGGCCTTCATACCCTTTCACTGCTTAACAAATGCACGTGACACGGGACGGTGCTTGCTATACTTCGATAGCCCAACAAAACTTTTTTCTAATGTGTTCGTGCAACGACTTGACAAGCAAGGGCTACGTCAAGCCTAGCATCGAGGGAATACGACTTAAACTACGGGACAAGCGAATGTTAGTATTAATTGTAGTTCCAATTACATTTTAAATAAAAAAGAATGCAATTTTAACTTTAACTAGTTTGAAGTAAATGTTAAATCCAAAACTATTTTTAATTTTAGTAGTCATATTAGTTTCAATAATATTGTAAATGTTTAAATTAACATGAATGCCACGGTATTAGAAACCTAGCTAGCTGATGTCACGTTGCTCGGGGCTCGGTTAGTGTTCGTCTAAACTCGTACGTGCGAACTAGTTATTAGTAATGATAACCAAAAATTGAATTTTAAGTTTAAAATCTAGTCGAGCTCGATCCTTCCTCTTTATCCCATCTCCCACACTCTCTTTCTCTCTCTCTCTCGGGTTCTCTCTCACATGTTGTGTTCCTTAACACAACAGGTCCCGTAGCATTAAATGCTTTACATGCGTTATTCTACACAATTTAATAATAAACACTGATACCATATCATTAGAAGAGCAAAGGTTGTCTTGGAAGTCGTAAAAAATTACTTTATATTGTCTTCTCAATACTTTTTTGCATTGGAGATGACTTTTTAAACTTATTGTCATTTGTGAATATAGTCGCCTATGCAAGTTATTGTCTTCTGCCTCATGTCACATAGGATACACAGTACATAATAAGACAATAGGGTTTCGGAGCATTAAATGCTGCTGCATGTGTTGTCCTACAAAAGAGGCCACATGGAGATTGCTGTTGCATGCTTCCTCATGCGTTATTAGCTACACATTTTAATAATACATGTACCCAGAAGACGAGAAAGTTGTTTTGTTGGAAGTTGTTTCCTTAAAATTATGCTTGCTCCTAGAATCACTCAAGATTTTTCATGAGCCATCAAAAGAGGGCCACGTGGCGGAGTTACAATGAAGACGAAAAGGTTGTGTTGTTGCCATGCTGGAAGTTGTTTCTTCCTGAATAATGCTTTTTGTACCTCCAAATTGCACTTTCAAACTGTCCATCCTTACGTGGCAGCTGACGTGATATGTTGATCTGACAGCTGACGTGGCAATTTTTTTTAAAATAAACTAAAAATAAAAATTAACAAAAGTTAATATTCCAGATTAACATTAACATTAATATTAATATTATCGTTAACATTAACAATAATATTAATATTAACATTAACCTTAATATTAATATTAACATAAATTAATATTAACATTAAAATAACATTGATATTAACGTTAAATTATTATGGAGAAAATTGGGTAGTTAACTTTTTGGATTAAAATTTGCCATGTCATCAGTCATGTCAGATGACACACTATTAATTTAGGAAAATGCTAAGAAGCTCATTTATTTAACATGCCACATCAGATGGGAGGGCTATATAGATGGGCATTTGGAGGTACGATAATATCATTACTCTTTCTTGTTGTATTGTTTCTTGTCCTTCGTTTCTTCTGCTGGTTTCTAACACACTCTATTTTTTCAATGTCGACGTCACATGGAGAAAGTGATCGTCGTGTGGAAGATTTAGTCGATGAAGAAAGCCTCCTTTCAAGAGGACTGTCAGATGATTTGGATGATGAGCAAAGTTTGGAAGATGTTAGCTTAGGAGACAGTAAAGAACAAGATGAAGACATTAACTCAAACAACGAAATGTTATTTCGCATCACCCTTTCTAATGGATTTAAGAAATACATTATATTTTTACATCTATTTCTCATGTTTATTTTGTTTTATTCTGTTCTTAAGGACGACGATGAATCTCCATTGGATTTGATGCAGCGACGATGAAAAAAATATTGCAATCTGCCAACATTAATAAAGATCCAACCATGCTCTTAGAAGAAGATATTGTTGGCCTACAGTTCAACTCTATTGAAGAAGCAGGGACATCTACCGGATTTATTCAAAAGCATATGGTTTCAGTATTAGAAAGAACGAGGTAAAGAAAAACAAATCTGGTATGGTGACGATCCGTAGTTGGTGTTGTTCGAATGCGGGATTCAGACACAAGAAATACAAGGAAGCTCCAAACAGGGTTTGTGAGCCAAGAAGTGAAAGCAGAAGTGGTTGTAAAGCAATTTTTCGTATTGGGTACACCCATAAAAAAGATGTGGTCCGTCAAAAAATTTATGTACATCACAACCATAACCTGGCGAATAATTATGAATCAGCTTTTTTGAGATCCCATCGTAATATAACACCCGCAGAGTTGGAAGAAATTAAGATTATGAAGCAATCAGGGATGGGACTGGAGAGATATAGAATTTGCTTGTCCAGAAGAAAGGTGGCTGGGATAATGTTGGATGGACGAGAAAGGATTTATACAACGCTCTAGCTCAAGATAGTAGAGCACTCGACGATGTTCATGCTTCGACAACACTTACATTTCTTCAATCAAAGGAGAACATTGACCCAGATTTCTTCTACGACTACAAGGTTGACGAAGATTCTAGATTGACCCATCTCTTTTGGGCTGACGGTTCTTGTCGATTCGATTACGAATTATTTGGAGATTCACTAGCATTCGATTCTACATATAAAACAAATAGAAGTCAAATACCGTTGGTGGTTCTAGTGGGTACAAACAATCATGCGATGACTTGTGTGTTTGGGTTTGCAATATCCATAATGAGACTGCGGAGACTTATTCTTGGGTTCTGGAAAAATTCCTAGAGTGTATGAATGGCAAATTACCAGTGACAGTTCTCACGGATGGTTGCAGATTCATGAATAAAGCAATTGAGGATTTAATGCCCAGCGTAGTTCATCGAACGTGCTCATGGCATATCCTTAACAATGCTGCCAAACATGTACACCGAGAGGGTTTTCACAATAAACTGAGTCTTCTGATTAAAAGGTACATAGCACACTTGCTACTTTACTTTGAAGTATGTTGTTGTTACAATATCACAACTTTAGTTAATGTCCATGTTTTCTAAACAGGTACTATTCAGTCGAAGAATTTGAAAACCGTTGGCAGCAGATGCTAACAGATTATAATTTAGAAAATAATGAGTGGACCACTGCATTGTACAAAACGAGGGAGCGATGGGCGGACACATTCCTACGTGGTAATTATTTTGGCGGTTCTACTGCAACAAATAGATGTGAATCTATGAACGCATTTTTGAAAAGGTTTTTGAATGAGAAGCTGCCACTTTGGAAGGCCCTTCAAAATTGTGACCACGGTTTGGCGGCCTTACGTTACGGCCAGATGGGTAAGCATGTCAATGATAAATTCTCAACACCAGTTGTGAATCAAACTAGCATGGCCGTAATAGAAGGTAAATTTGCCGCAATTTACACTAAAACGGTGTTTATAGATGTAAGGAAGGAAATCACGTTCTGATGCATATACTGTTCCCATCATCACATCGTAAGAGAGGCAGAAGTTTGCACTGTCCAAAAGTATTTGTCGCCAAAAGTGTCAACCGGAAGGTTACATTTCATCCGGCCGATAACATCATAAAATGTGAATGCATGTGGATGGAGACCAAGGGGATTCCTTGTAGGCATATTTTTTCAGCAATGAAGAGATTGAAATTGGAGATATTCCAAAGAACTTGATAAAATCTCGTTGGCTCAAGAATTCATTAGGAATAAATGGCATATAAAATGGAAGAATTCATTGGTATTAATGGCATATAAATGGCAGATTTATTGGTATTAATGACAATAAAAGTGACTGCAGCTTGGCGCATGAGTTCGAGTTGTTAAATTTTGCCAATAAATGGCAGAATTTGGGAGATCTTATTATAAAAATGACTGCCCTTTTGGCGCATGAGTTCGAGTTGTTTCATATGTAAATAAAAGTCAAACTTTTCGTGGTTTTGACAATGTAAATGTAATTCAAAAATGATTATATTATAAAAGTAGAGCTTATAAAAGACAGAAGTTCCTTGCCCAATTATCATAATTACATTGTTGTTTTACAATGTCATTGCTAGGTTCGTTTTACATATTTGCTTGAAAGCAACTCCTTAGTCCCATGACAACCTCATCTTTGTAATCTTCTGGTGAGTTTCATTGTCATTTTCTTCCGGTATTTCGAAGGGAGGAGTCGTCAACATATTCATATAATACGCCGTGTACAAGAGGCAGTTGGGTGCCCGTTGTTGTGGGCAATTTAGAGAACAATTCAGCACTTTGCTCTCATACTCCTTCTTCGCCGGGCATCTCTCCCTCATCATATCAACTTTTCTCCTGACGATAGGCTCTAAGGTTTTCTTCATTAATTCTGCATCCACCTTGCACGTATCGTACGTGTTTAGCCTCAAGGAGTTGTAGTGTGTCCAGTCATAGGAGATAAAGTTGAATGTGAGCAGAGTATAGTGTTTGATGGATGTATTAAAGAGTGGGATGAATAGCAACTCTATGTCGTCCTCCAAACCCATGACGAAGTCTACTAAATCTGTTTGGATGTCTTCAAAGGCGCCGGGTTTTGCGTTTTCTTCATTGGCATGTTGAACGATGGTCTGTTTCCCAAAAATACACAATATCATGAGTAATTTTTTTCTATCATTTTTCATCGGTTTACACATGAATATGGATTTTTCTGTTTGAATTCTTACCAATGTGTGGGCCATCATGAATGCAGACCACTTATGTGATTGGGACGCCGGCTTTTTTTTCTGGATCAATGGCACCTCCTTCGAACTAGACGGGGCACACCTTTTACTGCCTTGAATTTCTCTCAGCTTCCTTATTATTATGTCCAGTATGCCAGCCTCCATGTCGTCATAGTTGAGTATGTCTTGCATGTCTACTGCCGACAGCTGGACTGAAACTCCATTTTCACCCTTTTTCGGATAAAATTCGTATACCATATCACTGCACATAAATTTAGTTTAGATTAAATTAATAAAGATAGATTCTCATTACATAATTGTAAAAAAGTCTAGAAAAAACGAACGAAAAAGGGTTCAGAATACATACTTTGGAGAATTCTTTCTGGGAATTACGATGTCGATGTATTGTTTCTTCAGCTCTTCATCCGCATATTTCCAAAGTAAGAGTTCATCGCATTCCCTTAGAATACGTGGTTCTTCTTTAGTTCAGCCATTTTGGCGTCTTCTCGGGATTTCGGAGCGGCATTAACCTTCCGCTTTTATTAGCCTCTCCAACTGTATTGCTTTTTATTAACCTCTTTCCCCCCGATCCTCCTCTTCTTCTGACTTCTCTTGGAGCAGCAAGTTCAGTAGCTGCTTGAAACTCCTCACTCTGAAGTACTACAACCATGGCTTCGAGATCTTTAATTTTCCCATCCTTTTCATTGGCTTCAATATTAAACGATTCAACTTTATTTTGAAGCTCCCTTTTCTCCTCAACGAGCCTTTCATTTGTTTCTCTGAGTTGTTTGGTTGTTCACACTGAAATAAAAAAACAACAATGAAATGTATGATGTGAACCTAACACGGAGAATGACATTCTCCGTGTAATATAATACGGAGAATAGAATTCTCCGTTTGGAATTACACGGAATAACCTTTCCAGTATCGAAATATAGGGAATAGCAATTATCGTTTCAAATAACACGGAGAATGACTATTCTCCGTGTTATAGTACACGGAGAATAGTCATTCTCCTGGAAGATTACAAATCAGAAATTTGAAATAGAAAAGATTTTACCTTGTGCATGTAGATCTGATTTAAGAACAGAATTTTGCTTTCTCAAACCTCCAGTTCATGCACAGAGCCCTCCATCACAACGTTGACTGCACGTTGTTGTGCTTCTTGTGCCTCGAGCTCTTTCAGCTTTTCTTTGAGTTTCTCGTTCTCAAGGTTGGTTGCACGTAACTGCGCTCCTTGTGCCTCCATCTCTTTTAAATTTTCTTTGAGTTCTTCATTCTGCGCAAGAATATCAGAATGATGTCTTCACAAATCCTCCAGTTCATGCACAGAGCCCTCCATCACAACGTTGACTGCACGTTGTTGCTCTTCTTCTGCTCGAGCTCTTTCAGCTTTTCTTTGAGTATAGCATTCTCAAAGTTGGCTGCACGTAACTGCGCTCCTTGTGCCTCCATCTCTTTCAACTTTTCTTTGAGTTCTTCATTCTGTGCAAGAATATCAGAATGATGTCTTCTCAAAACCTCCAATTCCTTTGTGAGTCGTCCATCACAGCGCCCATTTCATGATGCTTGGTATTCGTTGTTCATCAAAATTATCCCTACCTGCTTCTTGGTGTTCTTTTCTCCCTCTTTTTTAACTTCTTCTATAGGTGGCTCATCTTCTTTGTGCCCTTCTTCTTCCCCAACAGGTATAACCAGATCTTCCAATATCATCTTGGATCTCATTTTGTTGTGATATTCGGCCTTGAAGAAGTTTGAGATTTCGTTCCCATTCCATGTAAAAATCTTGGGTAATCAGGAATTGGGGCAAACTTCCTTTCCACAAATTTACTATGTTCTGCAAACCAATAGAGGAAGTATATTGTGCAACCTTCCAATTTGTGGAAAGCCATTGAGTAATCCCCCTGTTCAGTTTTGCTTCTACTCCTCTTTATGCTATCCATTACATATGCCAGGATTAACCTTGGCCAGCATATACTGTTGATGACGTCCACACTGTCTACCAAGGCCAAGAATCTGTACGGCAAATTTGAACCGCAGACTTTGTGAAGAATACTGTTTGGCACAAGTGGAAGATTATTAGCTTGGCCAAATCAACTAGATTAACAGCGTTATCTCCGCCACGAAGCCGTCGTAACAATTCAAATAACTTGTCTCTCACTTCCTTATTCGTGACTTCTGAGTGTTTGCCCTTAGTATTAGCCAGCAATCTTGTGAAATGATCTCTACACAGGCTCAATGATGCTGGTGGTGTGTGATGTTGTTTTTCCTTTATCAATCTTCTGTAAGAAACATCATCAACGCTTTCTTCATTCAGCGGTAGACCGAATATGACTGCCATATCCTTGACGCTTGGCGCGATTTTAACAGTGGTGCTCAATTCAAAGCACCCGCCATCTTCTTCTTCTGTGTAACTTGCAATTAAATTCTCAAGCCCTTTCGTTACCTTGGCCACTTCGGAGACGTGGACTCTATTTTGGTAGAAAATCTCGACAAAATTCCAGAAACCGGTATTCTTCAAGGAACCAATAACTGGCTCAGGTAAACGGCCAACATCTCGATTGACCTCCTCCATAAGATTTAGCATTGGCTTGAAGGTAGAACGAAAAGTCTTGAATCCTTATTCCTGACAGATTTTCTTTCTGCAAAAAAAAAAAAAAAAATTAGGTCGAGAATGGCCATTCTTATGGGTTTTAACACTGGGAACGGCATTCTCCGTTTCAAGTGTTCCAAATTAAACGGCGAATAGAATTTAACATTCAAATGCGTTTTATGACGGAGAATGTCATTTTCCTTGTAATATACAGAATTTGCGAACATAAAATCAAAGTTATACCTTCTGTTTGCACTTCTTCTTGCACTTCTTTTTGTTTAGCAGCTTTTTCTTTTTCCTTTGTGCAACTTTCTTAGAATAGGGTTTCCGTTGTTCTCCGTCTATCGCTTTTGGATTTTCTGTAACTGGTGCATCTTCTCTAATTGCTGATGCTGCCGGTGATGATTCTGCCGCTGATGCCGACATGGTGTGAATATTGCGAATGGGGAGGAAGGTTTGAAGATTTTGGAGGAGAATGACCTAGGTTTGAGTTTTGATTTAAAGGTTAATGATAGAAATTGAGGAAAGTTTTATAATGTTATTGAGGTTAAAATTTTATAAAGTTGATGGAAATTTTTAATGTTGACTGAGATGATAAGGGTAAGTCCTTGACGTCATTTTGGGATACTTTTCTAGGTTATACCAGTTGGTCTTATTTTTCTAGCTATCTAAATTCTGTCTCTTATCTTCTGTGAGAACTTTCTAGAATTTAGGGGCATAACCTAAATTCTAACATCATGACATATCTATTTATTTTTTATTCCCATCCTTCCTTGGTTAATGTTTTGATCAATATTGCTTATTAAGAAGATTTTTCTATCCACGATCAATTCTATCATCGAACAATACCTTTCTTAATAAATTTTTCTCTTACCATATTTCCTTCTGACCTATCGTGCCTATCTATCTTAGACATTCCTTAAATTTCAAGAACAAAATTTTCTAAGTGGGTTGATTTGTAACCCTCTTCCCGGATTTTCAATTTTTTTATTTTTTTATATTTGTAAAATCGTGTTTTGAAACAAAATTCTTTGAAACGTGTAAACGTTACTTTTCTATTATTTTATATTTCTAAAAACTATTAAACCTTTATGGTTCTATTTTCTCTTAAAATTCATTATTGGCATTACGAAAGATGTTATTACTTTCTGAATTTTCAAAAATTATTGGCTTTGAAAGTGCTTTTAAAAATTATAAATATTTTATAGAATTTTGGATCAATAAAAATATGTTTTAAATTATTCGATGACGTCGAATACTATTTATATATTATAGTGATAATGAATTATTAATTTGATTTGAAAATATATGATTTAAATTATTTAATAAATAATAAATATTATTTTTAAATTATTATGTTGACCATTTAATTGATATAGATCTAAATTCATATGTTTAAAATACTTGATAATATCATATATTTATTCAAATTAATATGATTTTAATAAATTAATGTATTATGATTTAAATTAATTTTGGTTTAAAGATTTATTTTATTTAAATTAAAATGGAAGGAGACTTATCTACTAGATTTTCTAGTCCTTATCCAATTAGGAGTTTTGTCTCCTATTTAAGGAGATCATTTCCCCTAAAACTTTTTCTAAAATAAATTTTGTCCGCACAACCACGACCTCCATCTAGCCACAATATTAAACACCCACCACCATCATTGCAGCCATTGTACATCGTGTATGTGTCCGTGTCCACCCCCATTTTTTTATTTTTTACATATATAATTTCTCCCGTGTCCGACACACCGGACACGATTCCTCCACCACCTCGATGTCCGACAACCCCGGACACAGAGTGCAACCCTGGTGTCCAAGGATATGACACAGCCAGAAAACCAAACAACACCCTAACCCTACACTTGACAGCCTTCGGCAGGCTGCGCTGCACCACAACAGTTTTTACCGCTCCATGAGCCCTCGTCGGCCCGTAGCCATACCACCACCCGACCAGTCTTTTCCCGAGATCGTCCCTTCTGTCCAAACCACACCCATGGTGCTAAGCCGCCCGCAGCTCTGGCCATCCACGTTCGTCGTCGCCCAAAACCCAGTTTCGGTCGTCCGTCGACCTAACTACCCTCACATATCCACCGTCTCATCTCGATGACCACCATCGACATCTCTGACAACACCCATCATCATCACCTCCACCACCACCATTACCAAAATCGGGGGAACCAAACTCACCGCTATTTTCGCGCCAATATCTGATGTCACCATCTTTTTGGCCGCACCCCTCCAGAACCCCTGTGCTCTACCTCCTACCGAGTTTTCATACGGCCAGCGAGCACCACTCCCAGCGCCGGAACACCCAGATCCAAGAACGTCGCCCGGATCTACATCTCTACTGTGCCTCTCGTGCGCAGCGTCCCTTCGACTTCCCCGTACACCGCCAAGCACAGATCCGCCCATGTCCCCGCGATGATGCCATTTCTGCCACCGGCGAACTAACAAACTGTAGTGAGCTTTCCGACAAGCGCCGACTCTGCTCCGGTGTTCTGTACCTCCTCTGTGCACCTGAGCCTCTCCATGAGCTGATATGCCCCTCGGCGGATGTCCTGATCAGCCACGCTCCTTCGCCATGGCAAGCTTGGTAAGCTCTGCTCCTTCTCTCTCGCTTATTCACTCATTTCTATAAATTTTCCCTCATTTGATCATCTCTCTTTTCCCAACGTTCTCTCCATAATATATTGTATAATTGGAAAGAAGAATGATTTATTTGGTTATTTTATTATGTATATTATTACAGTTGGCACAGACTAAAGGATTAGTATTAATTATTGTTATTAATGCTAGTATAGGTAGATATATTATGAATAATACAATTAGTATTTTTGTTAAGTATTATTATTATCACTAAAATTGTTACTATCAGTATTATTATTATTTAAAGGTATTGAGCTTGGTGCTACATCTTTTTCAAAAAATGGGTTTAGAAGCCCTAAAAAAATATTATTATATTATTATGGTATTTTGGATATAGCTTTGACCTAAATTATATTTTGACAAAAAATAGCTTTTGCCCTAAAAAGATTTTCTAGAATTAGTTATCTAAAAATATAATTTCTAATAAAACATACTTTTCCAACTATTATTTACGTAAAATTCTTTCGATTATACATTATTGGTCGTGACTAATCGTATTCCTATTTCCTTTGCCAAATTCGAATTTCTTCATACCGTGCCTAGCTAGTTGGACTATTCTGGACTCAACATGTTTGTTTCACCAGCTAAGGATCTCAGGCGAGTATATTTCTTATTTGTTTTTAATATTGATATTTACTATAATTGTATGATTAGTGATGATTATACTTGATTCTTGACACGTTCGTTACACGGATTAGTGGCATATGGGTTTTAGTCATAATACCACTCGTGTTGCTCATGATCATCATGCTTGTATTATGGTATTTCATGACTTATTGTCGTGACTTGGATCCATGTATAGTAGTCGGGCAGGAAAGTACTAAGTAGATATGTGATCAGACATGTAGACGATGCTTTATTTTATTTTCATGCTATTTTGACCATGAGGATGCAAGTTCTTTGTAGACCGTACGGTGTAGTGTTCCAGCCGATCACATATTGAAAGGTGTACTTCAAATCACGTAGATGGTTATGTTTCCTTGTTCCATGTTTACTTGTCTTTATAGTTCATGTCAATTGTTTCTCTTTATTTTTCATGCCATGTTTTACAGTTTATTTATTTCATCATGTATGCCATGACTATTCACTGTTTTTATAGTCGTTATCGTATATTTGGAACTACATGCTTGGATTGTCTCATTCCATTCCTGACTGGAAACCTATTTTTAGATTAGTCGCTTGCTATATTTGTTGTATCCTTGGAAGAGATATAGGTATATGCTGAGGTTGACCCTAAAAGACTAGCTAGATAGATGAGTTGATCATAAATTTTAGTTAGTTATTTTCTAAATTTTGTGAGACATTGTATTTTATCCAAATGTATGAATATTGTAATTTGAATTAGTATTGTAAATGAGCAAAGAAATTAATTATGAGCAACTATTGTGACTTTGATCATTGAGGTCTAGACAGTGTTTTACCGCCAATACCACGGCATAGGTTGGACTTGCCCACGCACTCGCATCCCGAAAAGCAGGTGCGGATGTGACACTTCTTGTTCATAAACCATACTTTCCATGGTTTTAAAGCAGGTGCCTCGGCGACAAACGGTCGCGTGAACTTTCAATGTTACCATACTCTTTACTGACTCAACTCAGGAACGACTATTTTGATAGCCCTCCTGCTCAACTTAAACAAGTCGTGTTCCTTTGAAGTGCCACATAAACTATGTCATACTTCTACGATGGGCCTTGAAACCGTGGGGATGTGAACATGCTCAACTTGAACAACCGTGTTCTTTGGGTGCCTTAACTCGTGCTATAAACCATATGGCCTACATTAAAATCGTGGGGCACACATGCTATGATAAGCAATGTGACCGTAGGAACATCTAGACTATGATTGCAAGTCACAGATCTATGTGCCAGTATAAATATGATCTAGTTTGCCCAAGTCGTCTCTTCTTTACCCAAGCCATGGGATCGAAGGATCAAGTGCCAACTTTGAGAGCCATCGTAGAGTGATATCTAGGCAACAAGTTAACCATTTTCCATGTTATATATACATTTGACTCAAGGCAAGATTATTCCCTTTAGCTACGTGGGTTAGTCTCTTTTATTAGCATACCTACTTAGTGCAATTGAAAACATTCATTTATTAGTGTGAAGGCCAAGCTGAGGCACGTTCACCGAAGCCACCCACCTGAGCGAGGAGTTGCCTCGACCGAGCGGGACTTCGAGCAAGCCGTTGCATGGCTAAGTCCAAACGCCATTGCGTTTCGATTCCTCCTATTGAACTGAGCGGGACGGGGCACTGCATAATACACCACTCAGAAAAAGTTTCGTCTTCGAAACTTATTGAGTACACACCCATCGACTTATCACTTTATTTCTCAACTCGAACTCATCTGGCGTACATTCAAATCTCTTGAACACACTTCCTATATGTTTCATCCATCAGAGTTGCGCTCTGCGCTTAATCATTTCATCAAAAACTATATCATTCCTATGCATTCACCTGGCATCTAACTATTTGCATATAATCATCAAGTCATATGGGGGTAACTATACTTGCCCCACACACTGACAACTTAGTTCTAAGGTAAACCCACCCGAGCAATATCCTCGATCATTCTGAAACATGTAACCAAGTCTTTTACTCATCATCTCCTATTAAAAACCGAGTGTTACCCCTTAACCAAACCCCAATAATCCTTAAGTCTTCAATTTTAAATCCCAAACGATCTTTCCAAACCTAACTCAATGCATCAATCCAAATCACCCGTATCGATGCTCAATTTTCACTAACCAATTTGACCATCTTCCGAAGTTATCGTTCGCCTTGTCTATGTTTTGTCTTCCAAATTTTTCAATCCCTTTGAACAATCAATCACAATCCGAATCTTCATATTAAGGTCACCTAACCATTCTACTGTGAACATGCAGTTAAGAACAAACCTTCAACGTATGGGCACTCTAGCTATATGGGATTGGCATAGTCCCCTCTGGGCACCAGGGGCCTCAAAGCATGACGTTTTCTCGAACATCAGAGGCCAGCAGGAATAGTAGAAGGGGTTATTCATGCCTGTTATCTCCAACGGAGCTTCAGGGTACAAAAGGGAAGTGCATACTCAGCCCATACGCTAAGAAACTATCCTCCCCACCTTATGCAACTATCTATGTCGTATCCACGACACTGTACCTCTAATAACTGCCAAGTCTCTAGACTACATCTATATTAGCAGTTATACCTAACGCATGTCCCATACGTAATGGTAATCAGCCAATACGCAAGTACGGAGTCTATATGCTTCTCACAACTCACTCACATCTCGTGGCACATCCATGTCAAAGTTTATGAAAATGCACTAAATAAGTGGTAGTCCCTTAACTCTAGGTCCATGTGCACAACAATGATAATATGACTAACACTTTGCATCATGTATAACTGGAAGAACAGTAAAGTAACAAAAAGTAAACAGGGATGCAACCGGATAAACTAGAAATAACAGACAATAAATATGCAGTAACTAAACAGTAAAGAGAATATATATATATATATATATATATATTATATATATATATATATTATTATATTATATATATATATATATATTAAGCAGTAAATATGGCAAGGTATCTTGCCTGGTGTGGTGCGATGATTTGACAAGTCCCGATTTGTCCGATACCTATCATCGATATAAAAGGGTCCACATTTGCGAGAAAATAGGAGTGTATGATAGTCATGATCAGCCTTGATAATCAATAAAAATTTGCAGAAAAAATACTTATACTATTTTTAGAAAATATTTTATAATATTTAAAAATTAAATTTTATTAGTCAAAATATATTTTTTAGATAAAATACTTAAAAATCATTTTTAGGCTAGAACTCCAATTCGTAAAAATATGGTTTTAAACTATTAGTTAAAAATACTTTAGATAAATATTCTAGAAAATGATATTAAAGATAAACCTACTTTTGTCGAATACACTTTTTAGGTCAAAACACTATATTTAAAATAGGTAAAAATAATGTAATACATATTTAGAATTTCTAACCCAAATTTTGAAATTATAAATGGCCCAAGCCAAATACTATATTTTGTTACAAGTATAATTTGAAAATTAATAATATAAATAACTAATAATACTATAAATAACAATAACACCAAAATCAATAAAATGGCAATAATTAATACTTTTAACAGTATACCATTAAAAATATATATAATACATACACTAATTATGTTGTTTATGTATGAGCTAAAAAATAAATGGGTGCCACTCTTAAAAAGGAGACAGCATCATATAGCATTTGGTCACTAGGTTGCGCGATACTCAGGTTGCACCAAAGTCAAGAGCGCGAGTCCCACGTGGCAAGCTTCCTCGAGAAGCTGTAATATAGGTCATGATTACTGACAGCTCGACGGTCGAAGAATATCTCTTCGAATCTCGGGAAGCGTGGCACTCGAGAAGACTATATCAATTGTTAATAAATAGACAGCTGTCTTGTGCCAGTCATCAAGTGATGCAAGGTAGTTACTGAAGATTGAACAGTAAGGGGCGCTAGTCATCAGGTTGCACCCGCACACACCTCAAACTGGCGCTACTTAACCAATTTCCATCCAGAAGCAAAATCACGTAGCGTGCACGCCACTAATCTCGAAGAACATGTCCACTACGCTGCCCACGACCACGCGCATCTCACTCACAGAATGCACGCATCCCTAGCAGTTCAAGTAACCATTCGTGCAACTGGATAGGTGGCGCACCAACACACAGTGCGCGCAACTCAGAAACTATTATTTCAGAACTCTACAAATAGAGTTTCAAATCAATTCTAAAGGAGGACTAATGATCATAATCTACTGACAAAGTGCTGCTGCATTCTCCAGAGGCTTGTGTCTTCAATATCACATCGTCCAAGGGATAAAGTGATCGTCTTCTGATCAGATTCCTACAGTTGTACTTCCCCAAATTTAAGTGTACTCATTGTACTTTTCTTTTCTTATTTTGTAAATCAAACTTTTGTTTTTGTAAACAAAATGGCACTTTGTCGGAGACGACTTTCTCCTCCGACGAGAAAGTGACAACTCAATGTGATACCGCATCAATCGACAAGACGCAAAGACCTTGGTCGTGCAAGTTGACCAAACAGCCTACGAAGCCCTGATCAGTGTTGGAGGTGCTAGGCGCGCCACTGTGGCTGCCAAGAAAAGGCACGTGTCGTATGGACTCCCAAGTCCTCAACAGCACCAATCACTGCTTCTGCGCAAGCTGCGCCTACAGTCTCACTGGCACAAAATAAGGAAACACTTTTTAACTACTCCCTCTTCTTCTTCAGTTCTGAACTCGAAAAAGAACCTATCTAGTGAGGCTACTAGACAGAACAAAGGAAAGCGCCCTTTGGCCTTTCATCGTTCTGCGCAAGCTGCGCTTATTCCTGCCCTGGTGCAAAATAAGAAGAAACACTTTTTAGCTACTCCCTCTTCTTCTCTAAATCTGAATTTTGTTGGAAATACATCTATTATTGCCCTGGCGCAGAACAAAGGAAAGCGCCCTTTGGCCTTTCCTCGTTCTTCCTCGGTCCTTGACTCGGTAGAAAACACTCCTGATTGCGCCCTAGCGTCAATCAGTCCTAAAGCTCTTTTGGGCAGAAATAATACTCATCTTGACAAAGACAATCAAATCTTTAGCAAGAAAGTTTTGTTCAAAATAAACTTTCTACTACCCAGTTGTGCCACTCCAAACGCACAGGAATGGGTGCGCATAGCAAAAAGGTATTCTGCCTACTCCTAAGAATTCAAGGCAGGATCTGCCAACCCTGCATCTCGAGATCCAAACAAAGAAAGCTGATGGTGTCTCAAATAGACACAGGTGGTGCACCTATCTGACTTGCGCGCTTATCTCAATAAACGTCAGTCAGGATCAACTTCAGCAAGTCAGAATGTGCGTCAATTGCAGTCTGTGCCAGCAGCCAACTTGCGCCAGAGGAAGATTTCTGAAGTCAAGAATCCTTTACCTATGCCAATCAGCTCAGCACCTCCTTGTACACTCAGGGTACAGCACTTTAAGAACCGAAATCATGTTCCCAATATCATCAAGGAATATATACCTCTGACTTCTTCTTATCCTGTCGTTGTAACCGATCTCCGTAAACTTCTTGTACAAAAATAGAAGATCGCAAGGCCGTCTTGTCCA
>JANAVB010003800.1:1215739-1480170 GCA_029216955.1 Iris pallida | reverse complement strand
ATATATATATATTAAAGGGGGAAAAAGACACAAACCCAAGCCCGGACGACCACCTCCGCCACCTGCGCGACAGCCAACAACCGACAACAGGTCGCCCGGCGAGCTACCGCTGTTGGACACGACAGCAGGCGACCGCACTAGCAGTAGCATATGCAGTAGTAGTGCCCCCTTCGTGTTGCCATATTTTCTTCGTTGCTCCATTGTTTTACGACTTAATTTCTCAGGTATAACTACAACCTAACCCTTTACAATCCGCTTCAAGTAGTTTTTTTAATTTTGCATCATGTGCGACAAAAAATACGTTCTAAAATCGAGACAAAAGTTGATTTTTGGACATTAGTAAATATCCTAAAATCCCTTGTTTGAAGTCAATTTGCGACCAGGATATCACAAATTTTGGAAAACACTTAAACAGAGTTTTATACAACATGAACACAATCAAAACCAGAGTTTTACTTTTTATTCCGGACGCTTATTTTTTATTTTAAATTAGTTCTAAAACGGCAAAAAAATAGGTTTTCAAAATCCAAAATTCATCGATAAGGGGTCCTTTCCAAAAAGTAGGGTGACTTTGTCGCAAGCCGAGAGCATCTAATGGAGCGTATGGATGTTATGGACGTGCGGGCTATAAAAAAAATCGAGTTGGATGCGTGTGCACGACGAATTTGAGGCGTAATGGTCGAAGAACACCGTATCGATGATGTTGCAAAAATCCCAATTGCTTCGTACATGTTCATCATGTCGCGACAAAACTTGATCCATTGGACTAATATTTTTTTTGGGTCCTGTGAGCCAAGTTTGGTCCAATTATGAGACAATTGATAGAATCGCCGTTTTTGTTGGACCATGATCCGATTCAATAGACAATTTTGTGCACGGCTCATCGGAATCCAAAATTGGATATACCTTTGATTTTGTATCGAAAAGTTATACTCATAGTCATATAATTTGTCGACTTTAGCGACCATAGGCTCTGGAACGCTTTTCGGTGCAAAGTGAGTTTAATGATGGATACTATTTTGACCCATTACCATTTTGTCCCTGTGTCCAGAATTTGATATATGGGTAGTCAAACTTAGACATGTTTCTTATGCCAAAAATATTGGTGATGTCTATTTCAGCATCCGAGGACATTTGCAGGAGTTCAGTTTTCGGGGGCTTTTGATTTGATAGGTAGTTTATTTCGGTGTGATAAATTCTACAACAGGAAAGTATCCCTTATGGAACTTTATAGTATTCACATGAATTTCTTTTATTGTTGTTACTTTTCTGTTTTACTTGATCACATACTTCCTCTGATTCATGTTATTGTCACTTTCTCGTTATCACTGTTATTTCTAGTTATACATGCACATAGTTTGTTTCTATTTCCTGCCTTTACTTGTTACGGTTGTCTTTTGTGCACATGCACCTTGTGATTAATCATTACATATTCTTAGGCTAGGTTCCCTCGAAATGATTGACCTGGACTAGAATCGTTGACTTAACTTGACTTGTTTGATTCGTAGTTCTAGGCGAGGACCTTGTTATAGACGATGACTATACTTGACCACTCTATATTGTGAGTCCCACGGAGCTGGCATAGAGACTTACTATAGGTTGTGAGCCCCCACTGAGCTGCGATCTATAGGTCCGTTAGCTCCCACCGAGTTACGGTTTTACCTCGATTTACCTGTTATCACATGTATCAGCATGATTCTCGAAGGCATACCATTTTTATGTTTTCCTTCTTGTACTATACTTTCTTCAGTCTATACTTTCTTGTACTATTTCATATCCTTCCTTGTATGTTATTAATTTTAAAGTAGGTTTGTATATTATGTGTCTTGCTAGTCCCCTGAGGACCTAATGATTTCTTCAGGTATTTGCTGAGACCACTAGAATAAAAGGATAGATTGGTGGACGATTGTATTTCAGGATTCAGGTATCGCTAGTGGTACGTTTGTAGAAGCTCAAATATTTTCAGCAAAGTGTGCAGTGCCATTTACAGTTAGCGCGCATGACTGAATCAAATGGCGCTATCTATTAAATGGCGTCAATCGCTGAATAGCGCCATCCATCAGATAGTGCCAAGACGCTTAGCAAAGCTTCCTCGAGAAGAGAAAACTTTATATCTCATCAATCATGATGACTGACAGCACTATCTAAACGGTGCGCGTCATCTGGACTCCGATGTCTAAATCTGTGCCAATCACGGCTGTTGATGCTCAAATCAAGTGAAAGCACCCAATGGCCATTCTCCACTCTTCTCCAATCCTCGACTTGGTGGAAAACACACTCGATTATTCCTCTGCGCCAATCAGTGCTCAAACACTTCGGGACATAAACTCTACATCTCTTAGTAAAGAAAATCAAAACAATGCTAAGAATATAAGTCATGTTCAAGCTGCAACTTTTTCTGCCCATAGGTGCTACACCAAACGTGCCGTGCCAATGTGCGCAGAACAACAAAGAATTTTGCCTATTATGTGCCAAACTGGTTCACGCCAAACCAATCAGTGCCAATCAGGTCCGTGCCATAATCTCCCCAACTTGCGCATATCAAGGATAAAACAGGAAAAGCTGAAGGTGTCATAAACTGACAAACAAATGACGCCAGACAGTGATATACGTGCCTATCTTCATAGGCACTGAGTAGAATTTCCCAAACCAAGCCATATGGCAGGCTAAAGGACTTTGACGCAGTCTGCACCAACCACCAGTTTGTGTATCGTATAGGTTTCTAAGAACAAGAACCTGCTCACATATGCCAATGAACTCAGTACTTACCCTGTATACGCAGGGGACACAAAAATTTAGGAATAAAAAAATCATATTCCTAATATAATCAGGCAGAGTCTGTCTTCTTTTTCTTGTTATCCTTATAATTTAATAGATCTTCAGGAGCTCATCTTACAAAAGCAAAAGATCAAGGGCTCGTCTCGTGCAATAGTAACTGCACATAACAGATATCATTATAATTCATATGAGATAGTAATCAAGTGCTGCTGTAAGTCAGCCAAATAGTCTATGTTTGAACGCTTGAATTATCGTCGTTCCCTTAATGTGATCCTGATAGATAAAGAAGAGTTGATGTTTGCCTCCGTCAATATGATGTCTCATCACAAACTCCGAGTCTGTAATACTTCGATCGAATCCTTGACCTTGCTGAAGGACTATCAAAACACATGATCGAGAAGTCGAGACTTCTTTAGTCAGTAGAATCTTCCTGAATCCAACCCTGGAGGTAGCAATTTATCGGACTTCGATACCGAAGGTGAGGATTCTGATCGGACTATCTTGTTGACCAGCTCATCCTCGGTATCAAAAGAAGTGTCTGTTAACGTGACCAATGAAGAACAAGGTGCTACTAGTTTTCTAACCAAGGTCAAAGGATTGCTGCATTGGAGGCTAATCTGAAGGCAATGAATGACATGGTTACAAGTATGCACGCGATAATTATGTCACAACATGCTACTCTACCCGTTGTGAACCCAACACTAGCTCAAGTACACATAGCAGTCTCTGGGCCTGTCCAAACTGGTCTGGGGATACAATTTTTTCTAAATACCGGTGCACCTGACATCTTCTAGCACAGGCTACTCCAAGCTATTTTGATACTACGGGTGGTGATTACCACATAGTTCTACATCCCAATCCATCAAATCAATCTGCTGCTCCTCAAACATCCGAGGACCCTTTTGAAGCAGTTAAGCTTTTACAAAATCAGTTTGAAGCATTTAAGTAGAAGAAGGGACTACAAAAGCTTGGGATCAAATAACCCTACCCCTATAGAGTGGAACGATGTCCCGTTCCCGCCTAAATACAAACCGAATTCTATGATGCTATTCGAAGATAAGACATCTCTGAGTCAATATATTAATTACTTCAAAAGATGACTGCTCACCTCCAGAAGAATGATGCTCTACTCACTAGAGTATTTGTTGGATACTTAGTAGGGGTTGCTTACGATTAGTATCGAAGCCTACTGGATGGTTGCATAACATCTTTCTCTATCTTGAAACAGATGACCTAGAACGATTTTATGAAGGGATGAACGACATGACCATTTTTGCCCTCACAAAAATCAAACAGAAGCTTAATGAAACAGCTGACTGTTTCATAGAGTGCTTCTGACAAGAGTCTTTAAAAATGCCTCCAGGCACCCTTGATGCATTGACTATCGATATTTGTAAATCAAAAATGTTGCCTATAGTTAGCATGTGGATGGGACCAACACAATTTCAAGATTAGGGTTCCTTCCTCGCAAGTGCCAGAGCAGCTGAAGACAATACTGAAAAGTTTCGACAACTAGGCATCCCGATGCCGAACTTTGATAAAGACAAACATCTTACTACCAAGACCGGTAGTCACCCGAACACTCATAAGGGTAAAGAAGCTTTTGCAATCAATGTAGGTCAACCATCACCTACAACAACGACACCTCCGCAGAGGATAATAACACGACCCAAGGAAGAGTATTCCTTCGATAATGAAGATATCATAAGCATCTTCAATTGCTTCATCAAGAGCAATAAGCTTCAACTTCCTGAGATCAAACGGCCAGATGAAGCAGGTAAAACTGATAATCCTAAATATTGTATGTATCACAGGTTTTTAGGTCATCCAACCACGGCTTGATATGAACTCAAAGAAAAGATCCAATAGTTAATCAATGCTAAGACGATCACTTTCCGGATGGACGAAAAGATGGTGACTGCCTACTTTGTCTCTCTATAATTTAGAGACTTTCCTACTCAACTACTCTTTGACAGTGTCGTCCCGATACTGAAAGAAACTATGGAGATCGTCAATCCCGTCGGCAAGAAATGACGGTTTGGTACCACTGTCGACATCTAAAGGTGAAATTATGTGGGTTTATCCAGACTTAGTTGCCGACTTCGAACATAAGACATCCGTCCCTTCTACCAAATTGAAGAAGTCGAGCAAATACAAATCATGCAACATGACTTTGGGTGAGCCGACCTCAGTTGATGATCGTGTCCTTCCTTTGAATGTTACGTTCATTCCAGCAAAATCTACACGTTCATCAACAAAGATTGCTCTGTTGATATTAAAAGATGACTACCACCGGAATTCCATCGGTACAGCCAGCAATCTTGTGAGCTGATACTGAAGATGGAATATGATTTTCAGAAAGCACATGGTTTGAATACTTGAAAAGGATCTCTGGTACCTCTATCTCCGCAAATACAGGACAACAAGTCTCGTATCGGTCAGGGATTTGGGATAAATCATATGTTACCTCTTCAAAAAAAGAAATCTTCCTAAAGCAGGGCATAAACTAAGACCTATAGCATGGTTTCTTTCTCACTCGCTCCAGAGGAAGAAGTCTTGGCCGGTACTAGGTCTGGGAGGCTCTATCTCCGAGACTACCCAGAAGGTTAGGAGAATGAAGTTGTCACTCCAGCTCCTAATTCTCTTCCAATATCAACTCCACCAGCAAACTCAGGCCCTTCCAAGCCAACATAAGCTGATAAGGGCAAGCTGCAGGTTCTATTCAACAAGGACATAAAGAAAACTCTACTACAAGGTCTCGAAAAGCTATATAATTTTGACATATTGGCTCAACTAGCCAACACTCCAGGAAGACTATTAATTTCTGAACTCCTTCATCTCTCGAAGGAAACTCGAGAAACGTTTAATGAAGCCCTGATACAAGTCGAAGTTTGTCTTGCACATCTCAAGAAGCTAGATGTAGAACCTATCGTATGCCCTCAATGTCACAGTGTGAGGGAAATACTTCCAAATATCACCTTCACCCAGGATGATATGCTGGTAGAAGACAGCCGACATGACTGACCTCTTTACTTAACTGGGTATGTAGACACAATGAAGGTAGATCGCGTTCTTGTTGATCCCGGATTCGTACTCAACATAATTTCGAAAACTCTGCTAGATTCTTGGAAGAATCTAGTCCATAGCCTCTCAACGATGGTTACAACTATTCTTGGGTTCAATTATGGGAAGAGCAACCCACTAGAACAGATGTGCTTAAAAGTCCAAATTGGCGATCTTTGTACAAAAGTCACCTGCTATGTGATTGACTGTCATGTTTTTTTATAACATATTGTGAAGGAAGCCGTGGTTGCATGAGCAAAATATTGTACCATTCACTCTACACAAGTGCTTTAAGTACATGGACGACAATAGAGAGGTCAAGAAGAAAGTTGCTGACCTTAATCCTTTTTGAGGCGTCAAAGCCTATTATACAGACTCCAGGATATATAAAGAAGTATACATGAAAGCTGTATTAGCTATGGATGCGGAGAAAGACCAAAAAGATGACCCAGACGAGATCTTGGTGATTCTATTCAGAGAACGCACTTCTCGTCCTTCATCATCTCAAATGTTGACCATCAACCTTGTCCCTCCTATTAAAAAATAGAACAAAAGGGAGCTTACCTCTTATGAGTCTCTTATTATCGACCTTCATCGTAACAATCCTACTACTTCTCTTTCTTCTCCTCTTATTATCGACGTGGTGATGTCTTCAGCCAAGATTGAAAATGCTATTATTACAATTGAAGCAGAGAAAGGTATCAATAAAGTAATGCCTACTTCGCAGTATATCGATGTCTATTTTTACGCACAACGTTACTTAGAAATTTTGGATAGGTTTGAACCTCTCACCTTGGGAGCAATTCAAATCTTCCAGTATGAGATAGTATTTGAATCTGTACAAAACTCGTTCTTTATATTTTTTTCTCGGAATGATGACAAGCAAACGACTCTCTTCAGCAGAGAACGTAATCAAAAGGCTATACTTGACAGCGAATCTAAAAATGATGATTGTGGAAAAATACAACTGCGACGTTATAGTCGACAATCCAAGAACATTATTCGAAAAATGGGTTACAATTTTATGTCTGGACTTAATGGAGGTAAAAGTAGACGAACTCCTATTTGACTATCCACCCCAAAAGGAAGGTTATCACAGTATTTTAATAAGACTAAGCATGGGTTAGGATACACTATGCCGATCACAACCCCAGACAGATATAAGTCAGACGAAGAGATACAGTCTCATTCTTCCGACTCCTCCTCATGGGACTTAGACAAAAGCGTAGGAAAAGTCCATCGATTGACTCTATCCACCAGTATGGTGACAGATAAATTTTTAGAAGATGATAATGACTTTACCGAGACATATGAGAACGAGCTTTGGGCATAAAAGATGGATACTCAACGAAAACTTCGTTTCGAATAATATGAACCGCTACTGAGGATGAGCTGATCCAGATCGACGTCGAAGAAGAAAATTTTTAAGGCCTATTTTTATCTGTAAAAGCCTCTCTGAGTCAGATAAGCAAGAACTGATCCAGCTCATTAATGATACATTGACGTGTTCGCCTAGAGCTATGAGGATATGCCAGCACTAGATCCTCAGACCACTATTCATAAACTTAATATTATGCCAAACGCTAAGGGTGTTAAACAATAGTAGCGACGGTTCCGACCTGATATAATAGATGCTATAGAAGCTGAAGTCATGAAACTCATTGCCTATGGCTTCATTAGGAGGAACAACATCCCGACTGGGTGGCTAATGTCATCCCGATTATAAAGAAAATAAGAAACGTTTGAGTCTGTATCGACTTCAGAGACCTCAATGCTGCTTGTCCCAAAGATAAGTTTTCTCTTCCAATCACCGATATTATGATCGATAATACCTACGGGTTCGAACAATTGTCTTTTATGGATAGATTCTCTGGTTATAATCAGATCAAGATGAATCCTAAAGATGAAAAGTATACGTCCTTCTGTACTTCTCTTGGAGAGTGCTACCTATTAGCAGGCCATGAGTATTATCTTCTGTGAACATTTATGAAAAACAATCGAATGTTATATCGATGATATTGCTGTCAAGAGTCCTTTAAAGGAAAATCACATTCAAGATCTGAAAACATTCTTTGACCTAATGTGCCAGCATTAACTCAAAATGAATCCTATTATGTCGTTCCTGGGTGTCTCTAGTGGAAAAAATTTCGAATTAGTTATTACCTCTAAGGGTATACATATTGATCCCGATAAAGTCAAACCCATTCAAGAGATGTGTGCTCCACGCAATCTAAAGGAGCTACGAGGATTCCAAGGGTGACTTGCCTATATTAGGAGATTCATCTCAAATCTCTCTGGACGCTGCAGACCGTTCTATCTTTTATGTGGACTAATGAATATCAGCAAGCATTTGAGGATATTAAGCAGTACTTGATGAACCCTACAGTCCTAGTTGCTCCAATCACAGGAAAGCCATTCTTAATGTACATTCGAGCAATAGATCATTCTCTCGGTGCCTTCCAAGCTTAGAAGAACAACGAAGGCCATGAGCAAGTAATCTACTACCTCAGCCGTACGATAGTCAGTGCTAAACATCAATATAGTTCGGTAGAAAAAGAATGTCTAGCCTTGATGTTCGCTGTCCAGAAGATGCGTCACTACATCACAGGTCAAACTATCCATGTTATTTATAGAGTCAATCATTTACGATTCCTGATGAACAAGCTTAGTGCATTTAATTCTAGACTTGCTACCTGGGCGATGTTGTTAGCGCAGTATAATATGCTCTATGTCCCGCAAAAGTCCGTTAAGGGTCAAGCCCTAGATAACTTTTTGGCTGCTCATCCAATTCCTGAAACTTTAAAACTTTATGATAAGACACCTGGCGAAACTTTAGAGTCTAACACGATTTCAAAAGAAATGCCCATTTGGCATCTATACTTTGATGGGCAATCTAGAATCGGACCTAACAATATCATCATAGTTGGAGTTAGAGTTATCCTCGTATCTCGAGAAGTGTTAGTCATTCAGAGAGCTTATTCTCTAGACGAACCATGTTCCAATAATATTGCTGAAAATAACACTTTGCTTATCGGTCTCCAATTAGCTAAATAGTTGGACATCGATTATCTTGAAGTATATGGAGACTCAAAACTGATTGTCAACCAGGTTAGGGGTACGTATGAGGTCCGACACCAAGATCTTATCTCATACCAAGAGACAGCAGTTAAACTTGCTATATCATTCAAAGGTTTCTTTATGGAACATGTACACCGAATGTGCAATACGGAAGCCTATGCACTCGCTAATCTAGCAGCAGTACTAGCGATTCCTGTGAGGGGACAATAAATAATCGTTATCGCTAATCAAGAATTATTTTGTGTCAAAAATAGTTTGAATATTGAATTCATTAATGCGGTCGAAGTTTGCTCTACTAGTGAAGGTTGGAGGACTCCTTTTATCAACTTCGTAGTACATGACATCTTACTAGAAGACCCTAAATAAGCAACGACAATCTGTCGTCGATCACTTTGATACTATTACGATCACTCTTCCAAGACACTCTACCGTCGATCTTTTAACGGCATGCTCTTCCGTTGCCCCGCAGTTGATGAAGCAAAATGGATACTGCATGAAGCTCACGATGTTGTTTGTGGTGCACATCAGCTTGATCCTAAGCTACATGACCGTATTACACGCATGGGATATTATTGGCCCACTATGGTGGCAGATGCAATTGAATATACAAGAAAATGCAGAGCATATCAAATCTATGAAAATTTTATCCATCAGCCATCAGAATTCTTACATCCAACTACAGTATCTTGGCCCTTTGAAGCTTAGGGCATGGATGTCATTGGTCTTATTAAGCTACTATCATCTCGAGGACATCGATTCAACCTGGCTATAACCGATTACTTCTTAAAATGGGCAGAAGCTATTTCCGTTGCTAAAATCAAGACAAGCAATGTCATTAGTTTCATCAAGCACCACTTGATTTATCGATTCAGCTTTCTTCGAAGAATCATTCACGACAACGGAGCTCAGTTTATAAGTCAAGAATTTACTCGATTCTGTAACAACACTCGAATCAACAACATTGCTTCTACGGCTTATAATTCTACATCCAATGGTTTAGCAGAAGCATTCAATAAGACAATCGTCAAGCTTCTCAAAAAGTTCGTTCGGCTAACAAACGTAATTGGATCAAAAATCTTGGAGAATGTCTATGGACGTACCGACTACTGTACATACCCTAACTGGTTTTATACCCTTCTATTTATTGTACGAATGTGAAGCGGTTGTTGGAAATTTAAATTCTATCTTTGAGAATAGTTATCGCCAACGAACTAACAATAGAAAATAATGATTGCCTTCGACTTCAAGAGCTCAAAGCTCTAAATGACAAATGATTGCTAGCTCAACAGCACATTGATCTATATTAAACTCGTATCTCGAAAGCTTTCAATCGCAAAGTTAAAGTATGAGTCTTTCTAAAGGGTGAACTAGTCCTCTCTGTCAGACGTCCAATGACTATGTCGCACATGAGCAAACGCAAGTTTGAGCCAAAGTTGGAAGGTCCCTACGACATAAGCAAAGTTTTCTATAACGGAGCTTACCAGTTGATCGGGATGGATGGTCGAATATCTATGATGCCTATCAACGACAAATTTCTAAAGAAAAACCATGCTTGAACGCATATATTTTATTTTCTAGCAAACTATTGTACATACATAATCTTCGAACTATTATCGTTTATTTATTTTACTCATGAATAAATCTACAGTAGTAAGTCCTCTAAGAAAAACCCCACTATAGTTAAATCAGATCTTATGGTGCATTTCCAAAAGATTAACCTATAACATCCATCACAATACCATCTTTTGAAACCTAATCATTTTAAAAGGTATCTTATTCTTGGGCCCTAGTTGGAGCAAGAATAATCGACTGATGTAAGAATTCACATCCACATTACCTCTGAATTCTATTATCTATATCGATGACTCTTTACGTCCACATTATCTCTGAATTCTATTATTTGTATCGACGACTTGTCACGTCCACATTAGCTTAATAATGTCGTAAAATAACATCACATCATGTTATATTTTGTTACGTCCACATTACCTCTAGAAGATATAATAAGTTATGTTATTCTCAAAAAATACGTCACGTTCAGTACCACTGAATGTATTTCTATACTTCTATCTATTGCTTGTGTCTCAAATAGATACATAATAAGTAATATTGTTGCAAAATCACCAGCTTTTCATTTTATTCTAAATCTTGAGAACATAAACTATTACATTTCTCAAAATATGATAAAGACAGTTCAAAAAGATTATTACATTCATTGTGGAGGTGGAGTACTGAGGTCAAAAATCATCTTCTTTAAAGCTTCAACATGTTCCACTCTGGTAGCAAAGACTCTTTCCCTAGCCAGGTTCCTTCTTAATTCTGGTGCGAATGGATGCATCGACAAGATATAGCATTCTATCTCCGTATTTTGGGCTCGAATAAGATCGTCTCTTTGTTTATTCATGTCATCCAGATGGCTCGAGGCAAATTGATGCAGTTACATATCTTTCTTTCGACGTTTTCTAGCCGCTGTGACTGATGCACAAACTCAGGCCAATTTAGCTTCCAGTTCTTGGACGTGAGCATGACCTTCAGATACTTCATTATCCTTATCTGCTTCTTCAGCCTTATAAAGTTCAATAGAAGAGACAACATCAGCTATAAATGATTCTTTTTCTCTAGATTGTATAACAAATTCTGCCATAGTATTGTCAAGCACGGCTCACTGTTGTAATGCTCTCGAGCTATGGCTTCACATTTAGCATCCACCTATCTATTTATATTCTCCCTGATCAGATCCTGATAAGATTGGATAGGCTCCCTCAGCACCGAAAAGATCTGTTCTAAGGCATTTGCCCTCTCTATATCACCAAAATTATGTATGGATTCAATTGGATTAAGAGAAGACCTCCTTACAAAATCATAATAATAGTTTTTCTCTATGGCCAATTGAACCAAAGACCGTAAAGTGGTAAAGAAGGTATCCGTATAAGTATGGATCATGCTACCCATCACCGCCAGCATGCCAGGCGTCGCTGCTGCATCTGAAACAACTTCTTCCACAAAGGCTGGAGGAACACTGGAAGCCGGGGTAACATTAGCACTCAAAGATTTCAGTACATATGTTCCTGATTAACTTCCCTCCATGGCATGTGGCGTAAGATTCCCAGCATCTAGAGGAGCCAGAGCTGAACTAATGCTGAAGGCAGTAGAAGCTATTGAGACTTCAGCAAGTATCTCTACATGACTTTTTGTAATTCAAATTAAAATTATTATATCACATATCATTGGATAGAAAGCAATGATAAATAAAATCAGAAATTTACCCGAGCTTGTTGGAATATAAGGGGTATTGATAGAATGAGTGTCTCTTTTTGTGCAAAGCCTTTCCAATATAGAATCAGATATTGTGGTACAAGCTTGACTACTTCCTGCTTCTGAGCCTCTAGACATAGAATGGCTGCTCCCGGCTTCTAAACTAGTAAGGCTTCCCCTAGCTCTCGAGTAAGCCTGACCTCTTCTTGTCTTCGATAGAACAAGGATCTTCCCAACCTCGAATACAGTTGGTTCTTCTCGAGCTTATAATTTTTTTTTTGCCTTTTTTCAGAGATATGTTCAATAGGGCTTCGAGTCCTCCCAATATCCATGTCAAGGTTTTCATCACCCTTGAGGCCCTTGAGATTTTTGTTATCTTTAACACTTTCAGAAGGGCTCTCATCGCCCTCATCGTTATTTGATGGGCTTCCATCACCCTCAATGTCGACATCAGAGTTCTCGTCACCGAGGGGTTCGTCGAGACTGATTGCCTCCATCTCCACCAGGACTCTGGTCATCCTAATCACCCTCAATTGTAATTTGGCCATCTTTGGCCACCAAATCTTTACCTTCCTGGGTCACTAACTGACCTTGGCTTGATGCAGCCTCCTCAAGATCCTGGACAGTGTTGGCAATGTTTTTATAAATCTACTCGTCTTCATAGTCAGAGTCCCGTAATGCCTCAATAATGTCTACATCTCTAGATGGTAGCTCGCTCAAAATAATGGCTTCAGAAGTTTGGATCATAGAAGGAGCCGATAGCTCTGAAGTAACCTCTGTTCCATCTTGAATCTAAACTCTCCCAAATAGAGCTGATACTTACCCCGAAATGGTGGCTCTTGAAGCGTCATCAGAAGTCGACGGAGACATCAGACCGGATGAAATAAGTGTTGTGAGTACCCTAGCAGAAAGGGGGACATCGGACTCAATAGTCATCGGCTTCGAAACAGTAATCGTAAGGACATTAACAGAAGCGGCTGGAGCTGAAGCGTTAGCCTGCGAAAGTTCTGGAGATGAATAAATCTTAATAGAAATGGCCAAAGGATTAACGTCTAATAACTCTTGTTGGACTAAAATATTAAAGGTCTTACCTTTTAGAGAGGGTACACCTCCAGGTGATGGCAAAGATCTACCTTATGACGGCAATGATGGCTCTTGATGACCAGGAGACTGCCTTAGTGAGGATGGAGTAGGAGAAACTGCAACCTTGTCCTTCACAACTCTGGATGATACCAATTTCCTTATTGATTTTTTAGCAGTAGTTGAGGTAATACTTCGGCTAACATAATGAAAGGAAAAGGTTCATCTTGTGATTCTCTAGGAGCAATCTGCTCTCTGCTTGTTTCTTTAATCACTTTCCTACTCTCTTTCTGGCTTGGAGATGGGGTTGATCCTGTGAAGGATGATGTTTTCCTAGAGGAAATCTCGACTTCTAAAGAGATACCTTGAAGTCGTCGTTGAGCTCTTGTCCTCGTCGTGGTTTTCTCAACGATAATCGCTTCTTTCTTCTTCACTTTCCTCTTAGCCGAAAAAAGAGGTTCATTATGAGCTAACTGATTAGACGAAGTTCCAGTCTTTTGTTTTTTGCTTTCTCCCTTCATGGGAGATTTTCTCCTCCATTTCTTGAGAGGGACACGTGTCACGCCCAAGAACCAGAATACTGGAGAGCGGGGGCGTACATAGCTAGCTACGTATATTGAAGTACAACCCACCTCGCCATACGGTCACGGCTGTCTAGATAGATGAGGGTTTAACTACAAGCCAACAGTCTCCTAGGGTTATGAGCAAGCCTGTTGTCTCAATCTCAAACAAGTAATAATAGTTACAAGATGTAAGATCACAAAATATACGATAGTAAGGCGTCCCAAACATTACATATTCGGCTGATCATGAAGCTAGTCGTACAAAATGTGAAGACTAGCAAGAGTTTAGTCATACATGATCAACCCTAGGATTTGTCAATCATGTTATAGCCCGTAGGCAGACAGTAAATAAAGGTGCAGCCGAGCTAACACGTGCTCGTCGGCTAAACGCCTCAAAAAAATAATTTATAATGAAGTGGGAGAACAAAAGAAACCCACTCGTTGCCAGGGTTACGCCTGGTGGCCACCATCTGGCTGGAAGGTAGGTAGAACCTCTAGAGCTGCTCCGATATCTGGCCACACAAAACCAGTTGTGTTAGACCCCAGAAAGAGCAAGTGCCACAAGGGAGGCTTCACTTAGGAACTAAAACCAGCATATCACAATAGAGTATTAAAGATGATAAATAAATAAAGAACTGATATTAATAGAGATAACAACAGTAAACTGAGTACGAAGAAACCATTCAAGTAGCCAGGTCACAACCCTTAAACCAAACAAGGACCAGGGTTACAGCCCTTCACCTGAATAGAAACCTGTCTCAAATACTATTGGTAAGTAAAACATGATTAGTCTTGGCATAGGGTAAAAATAAGACAATAAACAAAAAGAGGATAAGGAACTGCTCCGAAAACCAGGTTACAACTCTTAAACCAAACAAGGACTAGAGTTGTAACCCTTCGCCTGAACAGAACCTTACCCCTGATCTTTATTGTTAAGGCAATCATAGGTAACAATGTCATGTCATATTCGTATAAAACAGGACGAGTATGACACGAGATACAAATAGGACAACAACGAGAAGAAGACACAGAACTGCTCCGGGAGCCAGGTTACAACTCTTAAACCAAATAAGGATTGGAGTTGTAACCCTTCGCCTGAACAGAACTGGCCCCTGATCATTATTGTCAAGGTAAGCATAAATAGTCATGGTATTAAGGTAAGGTAAAACATGACGAACGTGTCATGGGGTTGCGATAAGACAATAAATAAAGAGAGGACACAGAACTGCTCCAGGAGCCAGGTTACAACTCTTAAACCAAACAAGGACCGGAGTTGTAACCCTTCGCCTGAACAGAACTGGCCCCTGATCATTATTGTCAAGGTAAGCATAAATAATCCCGTCATGTAACAATCTTACACAGGATCAGGGCAAGACTAAGCTGGGCTAAATTCCATCCAATCAATCACGGCCAAGCAATGAGTACGGCTTGATACTTTTAACTAACTAGGGTTATCACAAGCCTAGTTACTAGCAAGATGCACTGAGATTATCCCAACAGCAACAAGCCCTGCAGACCATCCGGTTATCCAGGTCGAATGTTCGTTTATGAAGAATGCAACACGTGACTGTGTGCTGGAAATGTGCCCTACTCGTCGGTAGGCTACAAGTCCACTGAATGCGCCCAGATAACGGGATTGCTTGTAGATGGGAAATCTCTTCATGTCTACTGAATTATTCTAGTTAATTAGCCTTAGTCAATTTCAGTAGGTGCCCCTGATCGTGGTATTCAGGGGTCCCCGTCCTAGAGATGATGCAAGACAGTAATTATTTATTTGTACAAACGCAATCGTCCACGATGTCCAGTCAATTATTCTTATCAGGTCATGTCATGTCATGTTAGCCGTTGCAACAGCAATTCGAGATGATCATGTCAGGTATACTTGTCATGCTATGCCATGTCCAATTATCATTTCCAAACATATTAATTAAATTCGTGATTATCAAGTTCATGACAGAAGGCGTAAGGATATAAAATGGGCGTAAAATATAAGAGGGTAAAGGTGTACGCCATAGGAACTCAAGTCTCTACGCACGTACTACCGGTTACGCTAGTGAAGCTTTACGCATGAGCTTTACGCTAGCAAGGGAGCATACGGATGGGATTTACGCTAGCCAGGCTTTACGCTAGCGAGATAGTACGTACGTAAAATTTTACGCACGCGAACGCCCGAGCAGACTTTACGCGAGGAAAAAAACTCGGGCAACTTTACGCACGTGGGAGCAGACTCAAGCTGGGGATTTCTTTTACGCGAGCTCAATTTTACGTGAGCGGGAGAGGCCCGAGCATAAAATCGAATAGCTCAGCGTAAAATAAAGTACGCTGGTATGCGATGCGTGTGCGTAAAAAGGGAACTACGCTAACACGTTAAGACGTAAGCGTAAAAAGAGCTGAATACTATGCTGACACGTAAAACGTGGGCGTAAGGGCTAAACACTACGCTAACACGTTAGAACGTGTGCGTAAGACTTCATCTTCTCTCCATGGCTAAAGCAAACATGCGTAAAAGCTCAGGAACTCCATCTCGGCCAAGACTTGGTGAAATCCGGCCATCCCAAAACCAAACTTGTGTAAAATCATGAGGCCTACTACATAGAACTCTTAGTTTTCGAAAACAAGCTATTTTAGTAGATCAAAACCAAGAAGATCGAAAATACTAGAAACTTAGATCTACGTATAATGAGCCATAGAATTTGAAAACACTAAGTACAAAAGAGGCTTAGGATCTTGAGGAGAAGAGAATGGAACAACAAAATAGGAGTTCCTTCGTGATGCAATTTACACTTGCCTAGCTCTCTTTCTGGTAGGTGAGGAAGTGTTGGTGGAGAAGAAGAAGTAAATGAAGAAGAGTAATGAAGAGAGAGAGTTGGGAGGCTAATAAAGGGAGGAGTGGGGTGGTAGGTGGGAGTTGGTTCGGTCCATACGGAAGCAAGCAAACCGAACCAAGCCAACCTAGCCGAACCAAGCCAAGAAACATGCAATATACGTACACATATACCAGAATACGTAATACGAACCACAGGCATTACAACTCTACCCACCTTAAAAGAATTCCGTCCTCGGAATTTAATCAAGAGGCTAGAGATGCAAGGACAAGCTATATTAATCATAGGCAAGCTATACTAGTTAAGCAATCAGGCAATCAATCTTGTAAGCAAGGAATCGAAGCCATGAGGCATAAGGAAGATATTATACCTCACGAGTCGAACAGGTCGGGATATCGCGATCGGATATCACCCTCACGCTCCCACGTTGACTTACCCAAAGAGTGATGACCCCAAGCAACACGGACTAACTTGATAGTCTTGTTCTTGAGTATCTTCTCTCTTCGGTCCAATATGGATATGGGCCTCTCCTCATACGAAAGGTTGGTACCAATAACCAATTCTGAATGATTAAGGACATGACTCAGATCCGGGATATACCGTCGTAGTTGGGATACATGGAATACGTCATGTACGTCGCTTAGCGACGGCGGAAGAGCGAGACGATAGGACACATCTCCTACTCGCTCCAGGATATCGAACGGCCCTATATACCTAGGACTAAGCTTTCCTCGTACACCGAAACGAATGATGACACGGTTAGGCAAAATCCTCAGGATAATGGTCGCCGACAGAAAACTCAAGAGGGCGCCGATGAGAATCGGCCCAATGACGCTGGCGATCTTGAGCATTGCGAAGATGATCCTGGACTCTCCTGACCACTTCGATTGTCTGGGCAATAAGTTCCGGATCGAGCATCTGCCTTTCTCCAATATCGTCCCATGTTAGCGGGGATCTGCACTTTCTGCCATACAGTGCCTCGAATGGAGCCATCTGGATTCTGGCTTGGAAACTATTGTTGTATGAGAACTCCACCAGGTGTAGGTGATCTTCCCACGAACCACCAAAGTCGAGTGTACATGACCGCAACATATCTTCAAGGGTCTGGATCGTGCGCTCCGACTGACCATCTGTCTGCGGGTGATAAGCTGAACTGAACTGGAGGCGGGTCCCCAAACTCTTCTGGAGACTCTGCCAAAAGTGTGAAGTGAATCTGGAATCTCGATCGGAGGTGATACTGACTGGTATTCCATGCATCCTGACTATCAACCTGAGGTACATCTCTGCTAGCTGAGCCGTCGACTGACCTACTCTGAACGGGAGAAAGTGAGCCACCTTCGTGAGCCGGTCGACTATAACCCAGATAGCATCTCTACCAGCTGGATATCTAGGTAATCCAGTCACGAAATCCATGGTTATATGCTCCCATTTCTATTCTGGAATCGACCAGGGCTGAAGAAGTCCAGCTGTCCTCTGATGTTCATCCTTGACTTGTTGGCAAACCAAACACTGAGAGACAAACCAGGCTATCTCCCGCTTCATGCCATTCCACCAAAAGTGCTGTCGGATGTCATTGTACATCTTCGTACCACCAGGATGAATAGAATACTGCGAACTGTGAGCTTCTGCCATAATCTCCTGTCTGATATCTCTGCTGGGTACACAAAGACGCTTACCACGTCGAAGTGTACTATCATCATGAATGAATAACTCTGGTCTACGTTCTGCCTCACACTCTGCTCTGAGTCGCTGAAGCTTGGAATCTGCTGACTGCGCCATCCGGATCCTCTCGACTATAGTAGACTGAACTTGCATGCTGGCTATCAATGCCGTATTGGTAGGAAGGACAACTTCTATGATCATCCTCTGAAGATCCGCTAACAACTCTGGCTGCGCTGTTAGAAGATAAACTCCGGCTCTCCTGCTCAATACATCTGCTACGACATTGTCCTTCCCTGGATGATACTGCAAATTAACATCATAATCCACAAGAAGCTCCAGCCATCTCCTCTGACGCCTGTTAAGTTCCTTCTGAGTGAATACATACTTCAGGCTCTTGTGGTCGGTAAAAATATCTACCCTATCTCCGTACAAGTAGTGCCTCCACAACTTAAGCGCAAACACTACTGCTGCTAGCTCCAAGTCATGGGTTGGATAATTCCTCTCATGATCACGAAGTTGGCGTGATGCATAAGCTATTATATTCCCATGTTGCATCAGAACACATCCTAAACCTCGGCCTGATGCATCACAATATACTGGGAATCCCCCGATTCCATCTGGAAGCGTGAGAATGGGTGTCGTGATCATGCCTCGCTTCAACTTCTCAAAAGAATCCTGGCACTCTGCTGTCCATGCAAACTGTACATCCTTGCGGGTCAACTGGGTCAATGGTACTGAAATTCGAACAAAGTTTGAAACAAATCGCCTGTAGTAACCGTCCAATCCAAGAAAGCTACGAACTTCTACAACTGTGCTAGGTACTGGCCATGATTCTATAGCCACGATCTTCTGAGGATCCACTTCTACTCCTCCTCTGGTGAATGATATGACCCAAGTATGAAATGCGATCGAGCCAGAACTCGCATTTACTGAACTTGGCATACAATTGGTGCTCACGAAGAATCTGGAGGACAACTCGGAGATGCTGCTCATGCTCCGCTTCACTCTTGCTGTAGACCAGGATGTCATCTAGGAACACAATCACGAACTGATCCAAATAAGGCATAAAGATACGATTCATGAGGTCCATGAATACAGCCGGCGCATTGGTTGCTCCAAAGGGTATAACAAGGAACTCCCAATGCCCATATCTAGATCGAAAAGCCGTCTACGGGATATCCTGCTCTCTGACTCTGATTTGGTGATATCTTGACCGCAAATCAATCTTCGAAAATACTGTCGCTCCTTTGACTTGATCAAACAAGTCATCTATCCTCGGAAGAGGGTATCTGTTCTTGATTGTCACTGAGTTCAAGGTACGATAATAAACACATAATTTGGATGTACTATCCTTCTTTTTCACAAGAAACATCGGGGCTCTCCAAGGAGATCCACTAGCACGAATGAATCCCTTGGTTCTGAGTTCTTCAATCATCTTGTACAATATCTCTAGTCCTGATGGCGCCATCCTGTAGACTCTCTCTGATACTAGGGCTATTCCGGGAATCAAGTCGATGGTAAACTCGATCTCTCACTCTGGCGGCATCCCTGGAAGCTCTTCTGGAAAAACATCTGGAAACTCTTCGACTATCTGGGGTAACTGTACTACTGCTACTTCCATTCGCAATACTGGAGGAGAAGGTTCAACTTCTCCTCGGGAAAAGGAAAAATCTGGCTCGCAGGGAATGCTAAAAAGGACCCTGCCAACGTGGCAGTCTATCCTAGCATACTGGTCCCTCAACCAATCCATCCCTAAGACCACATCATAATCGGCCATCCGGAACTCTATCAATCTAGCGGGGAATTCTCTACCGCTTTCAACGATTCGACATGAGGAAAACACTCTATCTACTCCCACAAGTCCGTTACCAGTAAGTATATTGAGCCTTACTGATAATGACTCGGGCTCCAATCCTATCCGTGTCGCGAATCGTGCAGACATAAATGAATACGAGGCACCAGAATCAAATAATACTGAAGCTGGAAAGGTGTTGACGAGAATAGTACCTGCCACCACCTCACCTGGTGCCAATCCTTCCTCTCCCATGGTCAAAGCTAGCACTTGACCATGTCCTCTGGGCATGGGATCCCTCTGATGAAAACTTCTCTGCCTGCTCTGGATCAAGGCTTGGGCTTGGGCATACTGTTGCGGTCTCTGCTGCTGGAATGCCTGGGCCTGCGTCAGCAATGGCCTCGGGAACGGATACTGCAGCTGCTGGACTGGTGCTGGTCGTCTAACTAAAGGACTAGAGAAGGTCGATGAACTCCCCCTGTTCAGGCATTTCCCAATCCTGTGGTCCGGGGCACCACAAACCAAGCACAAACCCTGTGCTCTGCGACACTCTGATACCACATGCCCCGGCTTCCCACAGTGTGAACATCCTACTGCGGAAGTCTGCTTCTGCTGCTAAGGGTGCGTCGGGGTGGAATGCTGAACCGACGTCACTAAGGCCGCCCGCCTCGGAGCTCCAATGGTCAAAGCCCTGGCTGCCGGGACTGGTGCTGATGACTGATCCATCTGGCGATGGGATCGATTCCGACCTCCGGTCCTATCTACGATCCTTTGGGAGGTATACTCGTGCCTCCGAGCTGCTCTCTATACTGCATCAAAAGTCTGATGCTCAAACTGCTCCACTGCCAATAGAATCTCCAGATGAAGCCCCTGCTGGAACCGCTGGGCTCTATCGAACTCGGTTGCTACTAAGGTGGGAGCAAACCGACTAAGCCTGGAAAACTTTGCCGCATATCCATCGACCGTCCTGCCCATCTGCTTCATATTGGTGAACCTTGCCTGTAGATCATACCGAGCTACAGCATCAAAATACTTGGTCTAGAATCTCTCCCTGAAGACTGCCCAGGCAATGGGTGCCACTAATCCGACGGCCTGCGATGCACACCAGCTGCGGGCAAGATCCAATAACTGTAGGTGCACCACGGCCACCTTCTCGTTCTCTGGAGTCCTGGCTGCTTCTAGAATCACCTCCGTGTCCAGAAGCCAAGCATCAGCAGCGATAGCATCTTCACTGTCGTCGAAGAATAGAGGGTTCAAGCGCTTGAAGCTGTTGGCTGCACTGTTACCCTGATGACCTCCTCTGGTCAGAGCATCTGCCACCGCCTGGTGCAAGGCATCTCCCCGACAATCCTGGAAAGCTAATAATGACCGGATGAGACCCACCAAAGTTCTATCATCATGATATGCAGGCTGGACGGGCTGAACTTGTGGCTCTCCTCCAATAGGCTCGACTCTGGAGGCCACTTCTGAATGCTGGACCTGATCTCCTGGTTGTTTCTGGTCCACAGGTGGCGCTCCGCCTTGCTGTTCGGCAGGTCCAGGAACAGTGCCGCTGAAGAAGACGACATAGGGAACAATAAGGAAGGACCAGGACAGATCAACGATACAAGCATGTGATCAGGACAAGAATTTCAGGGATCAAGAGGATACGAGTAGAGATCAAGGGCGAGTACTGATTGAGACATCTATTCAGTAAACCCTCACATATCTTAATTTACAAGACCTGTATGGGCCACCACTTAAACCATGTCATGCCCAAGAACCAGAATACTGGAGAACGGAGGCGTACATAGCCAGCTACGTATATTAAAGTGCAACCCACCTCGCCATACGGTCACGGCTGTCTAGGTAGATGAGGGTTTAACTACAAGCCAACAGTCTCCTAGGGTTATGTGCAAGCCTGTTGTCTCAATCTCAAAGAAGTAATAATAGTTACAAGATGTAAGATCACCAAATATACAATAGTAAGGCATCCCAAACATTACATATTCGGCTGATCATGAAGCTAGTCGTACAAAATGTGAAGACTAGCAAGAGTTTAGTCATACATGATCAACCCTAGGATTTGTCAATCATGATATAGCCCGTAGGCAGACAGTAAATAAAGGTACAGCCGAGCTAACACGTGCTCGTCGGCTAAACGCCTCAAAAGAATAATTTACAATAAAGTGGGAGAACAAAAGAAACCCACTCGTTGCCAGGGTTACGTCTGATGGCCACCATCTGGCTGGAAGGTAGGTAGAACCTCTGGAGCTGCTCCGATATCTGGCCACACAAAACCAGCTGGGTCAGACCCCAGAAAGAGCAAGTGCCACAAGGGAGGCTTCACTTAGGAACTAAAACCAGCATATCACAATAAAGTATTAAAGATGATAAATAAATAAAGAATTGATATTAATAGAGATAACAACAGTAAACTGAGTACGAAGAAACCATTCAAGTAGCCAGGTCAAAACCCTTAAAGCAAACAAGAACCGGGGTTGCAGCCCTTCACCTGAATAGAAACCCGTCTCAAATACTATTGGTAAGTAAAACATAATTAGTACTGACATAGGGTAAAAATAAGACAATAAACGAAGAGAGGATAAGGAATTGCTCCGGAAACCAGGTTACAACTCTTAAACCAAACAAGGACCGGAGTTGTAACCCTTTGCCTGAACAGAACCTTGCCCCTGATCTTTATAGTCAAGGCAATCATAGGTAACTATGTCATGTCATATTCGTGTAAAACAGGACGAGCATGACACGAGATACAAATAGGACAACAACGAGGAGAAGACACAGAACTGCTCCGGTAGCCAGGTTACAAATCTTAAACCAAACAAGGACCGGAGTTGTAACCCTTCGCTGAACAAAACTGGCCCCTGATCATTATTGTCAAGGTAAGCATAAATAGTCATGGTATTAAGGTAAGGTAAAACATGACGAACGTGGCATGGGGTTGTGATAAGACAATAAACGAAAAGAGGACACAGAACTGCTCCGGGAGCCAGGTTACAACTCTTAAACCAAACAAGGACCGGAGTTGTAACCCTTCGCCTGAACAGAACTGGCCCCTGAACATTATTGTCAAGATAAGCATAAATAATACCGTCATGTAACAATCTTGCACAGGATCAGGGCAAGACTAAGTTGGGCTAAATTCCATTCAATCAATCACGGCCAAGCAATGAGTACGGCTTGATACTTTTAACTAACTAGGGTTATCACAAGCCTAGTTACTAGCAAGATGCACTGAGATTATCCCAACAGCCACAAGCCCTGCAGACCATCCGGTTATCCAGGTCGAATGTTCATTTATGAAGAATGCAACACGTGACTGTGTGCTGAAAATGTGCCCTACTCGTCGGTAGGCTACAAGTCCACTGAATGCGCCAGATAACGGGATTGCTTGTAGATGGGAAATCCCTTCATGTCTACTTAATTATTCTAGTTAATTAGCCTTAGTCAATTTCAGTAGGTGCCCCTGACCGTAGTATTCAGGGGTCCCCGTCCTAGACATTATGCAAGACAGTAATTATTTATTTGTACAAACGCAATCTTCCACGGTGTCCAGGTCAATCATTCTTATCAGGTCATGTCATGTCATGTTAGCCGTCGCAACAGCAATTCGAGATGATCATGTCAGGTATACTTGTCATACTATGTCATGTCTAATTATCATTTTCAAACATATTAATTAAATTCGTGATTATCAAGTTCATGACAGAAGGCGTAAGGATATAAAATGGGCGTAAAATATAAAAGGGTAAAGGTGTACGCCATAGGAACTCAAGTCTCTACGCATGTACTACCGGTTATGCTAGTGAAGCTTTACGCTAGCAAGGGAGCATACAAATAGGATTTATGCTAGCCAGGCTTTACGCTAGCGAGATAGTACGCACATAAAATTTTACGCACGCGAACTCTCGAGCAGACTTTATGCGAGGAAAAAAACTCGGACAACTTTACGCTCGTGGGAGCAGACTCAAGTTGGGGATTTCTTTTACGCGAGCTCAATTTTACGCGAGCGAGAGAGTCCCGAGCATAAAATCGAATAGCTCAGCGTAAAATGAAGTACGCTGGCTCGCGATGCGTGTGCGTAAAAAGGGAACTACACTAACACGTTAAGAAGAAGAAGTAAATGATCAAACTTGTGTAAAATCATGAGGCCTACTACATGGAACTCTTAGTTTTCGAAAACAAGCTATTTTAGTAGATCAAAACCAAGAAGATCGACAATACTAAAAACTTAGATCTACGTATAATGAGCCATAGAATTTGAAAACGCTAAGTACAAAAGAGGCTTAGGATCTTGAGGAGAAGAGAATGAAACAACAAAATGGGAGTTCCTTTGTAAAGCAAGTTACACTTGCCTAGCTCTCTTTCTGGTAGGTGATAAAGTGGGTGGAGAAGAAGAAGAAGTAAATGAAGAAGAGTAATGAAGAGAGAGAGTTGGGTGGCTAATAAAGGGAGGAGTGGGGTGGTAGGTGGGAGTTGGTTCGGTCCATACGGAAGCAAGCAAACCGAACCAAGCCAACCAAGCCGAACCAAGCCAAGAAACATGCAATATACATACACATATACCAGAATACGTAATACGAACCACAGGCATTACAACTCTACCCACCTTAAAAGAATTCCGTCCTCGGAATTTAATTAAGAGGCTAGAGATGCAAGGACAAGCTATATTAATCATAGGCAAGCTATACTAGTTAAGTAATCAGGCAATCAATCATGCAAGCAAGGAATCGAAGCCATGAGGCATAAGGAAGATATTATACCTCACGATCGGATATCACCCTCACGCTCCCACGTTGACTCATCCAAAGAGTGATGACCCCAAGCAACACGGACTAACTTGATAGTCTTATTCTTGAGTATCTTCTCTCTTTGGTCAAATATGGATACGGGCCTCTCCTCATACGAAAGGTTGGTACCAACAACCAATTCTGAATGATCAAGGAGATAACTCGGATCCGGGATATACCATCGTAGTTGGGATACATGGAATACGTTATGTACCTCGCTTAGCGACGGCGGAAGAGCGAGACGATAGGACATATCTCCTACTCTCTCCAGGATATCGAACGGCCCTATATACCTAGGACTAAGCTTTCCTCGTACGCCGAAATGAATGATGACACGGTTAGGCGAAATCCTCAGAAATACATGGTCGCCGACAGAAAACTCAAGAGGACGCCGATGAGAATCGGCCCAATGACGCTGGCGATCTTGAGCAACGGAAGATGATCCTGGACTCTCCTCACCACTTCGATTGTCTGGGCAATAAGTTCCGGACAGAGCATCTGCCTTTCTCCAATATCGATCCATGCTAGCGGGGATCTGCACTTTCTGCCATACAGTGTCTCGAACGGAGCCATCTGAATACTGGCTTGGAAATTATTGTTGTACGAGAACTCCACCAGATGCAGGTGATCTTTCTACGAACCACCAAAGTCGAGTGTACATGACCGCAACATATCTTCAAGGGTCTGGATCGTGCGCTCCGACTGACCATCTGTCTGCGGGTGATAAGCTAAACTGAACTGGAGGCGGGTCCCCAAACTCTTCTGGAGACTCTGCCAAAAGTGCGAAGTGAATTTGGAATCTCGATCCGAGGTGATATTGACTGGTACTCCATGCATCCTGACTATCAACCTGAGGTACATCTCTGCTAGCTGAGCCGTCGACTGACCTACTCTGAACGGGGGAAAGTGAGCCACCTTCGTGAGCCGGTCGACTATGACCCAGATAGCATCTCTACCAGCTGGGAATCTAGGTAATCCAGTCACAAAATCTATGGTTATATGCTCCCATTTCTATTCTGGAATTGACAACGGCTGAAGAAGTCCAGCTGACCTCTGATGTTCAGCCTTGACTTGTGTAGAAGCATGGAAAATAATAAAGAAAGATCCATACGGCCAGGAAATCCCATGCGTCTCAGAAAACCCATGCGGCTCAGAGGACCCATGCGGCTCAATGCGTCTATGCGGCTCTGTGATCTCCATGCGGCTCAAAGAGGTGCCACGTAGCATACAAACAACTCTTCCCTTACTGCATTAATTGCCTTGACGGCTGACAGCTCTGATAAGACGACAGCCCTGACACAAAGATGTAATTATGACTCTGTCATAATGACAGACTCCTAAGAAAACGAAAGAGATCTCTGACATAATCCCCCGAGATCCAGAAAATGCCACGCAGCCTAGGCACGTGGACAGTCATATGCGGCTCGAGCGGAGACCCCCCATGCAGCTCAGGCCGAAGTTGCCCTATGCGGCCCAGATCGAAACAGCCCTATGCGGCTCAAGCGGAGGCTCCCTCTATGCGGCTCAAGCAGACGCTCCTCCATGTGGCTCACAAGGACCATCTCCATGCGGCTCATGAAGGGGTTACCCGTTATGCGGCCACCTACGTCCATGCGGTCCAGATTATCATGTAATTGAAGGTTCGGGGGCCACTCCCCAATAGCCTTGACACGTGGCCGGGCTTATGCAGCTCAATCCTCATACGTCTCAGATCCTTCAGTGGCTCCCAGGATACGTGTCATAAAGCCAATTAATTTCCCAAATTTACTGCAATCAAAGATTGGATCAAATCCCCATAATCTGGGACACGTGGCAGGAGAATGAATTAAACTTATTCATTCAGATTCGCAGACATCAGCAGATCATCATAAGGGAGATTTATTCTAATCAGCATTAATTACTGAGAGGATTTGGCACAATCTACATTAATGGCCCAGATTTATTACACTCAAAACTGGCCCAGATTGATCAATCAACAGGCCACCGCCACTTTAAGGGACAATCATTGTAAACCCTAATGATAGCTTTCCCTTCTTATAAATAGCAAGGTGCCATTCCCTTGTGAAGGGGACACTTTTTCGAGATCAGAGAGCACCAGAATACTTAGAGAAAAAAAGCAGAGAGAGAGCAAAGAGAGCATTTCTTCAACGCCAAGCAATCTTCTGGAGCTAAGGCTGCATACCGATCGTCCAAAGAGTAAGGCAGAGCTGCCGTAGCTTTTTCGAGCCTCTATCATCACCCCTCAGACTCTAAAATAAATAATTGTACTTAGACTGCTGTACCTAGGTTTTCGTCCCTAGGCTTTCTTTGTACAAACGAGTTTGTAACATGAAGTAAAAGTCCAGTCCTTCGATAATTGTTCTGCTCTATTATGTTTCATGGCAAACACGATGGCGACTCTGCTGGGAAACAAATTCTCCACGACTGAGGAGTTGGTGATGCAATCGGATGCAGCCAAGCTTGGCTCCACGCAACAGAAGATGGTCGTCCGTTTCGACCAACAGGCGTTTGAAGAAATGCACTCTGAAGGAAGTGCCGGCCCGATCCAGAAGCGAACCCACACAAAGAAAGCTCGCTGCGAGTGGAGGCCAAAATCGTTTGCTCCTCCACAAGCTCTGGACGGGATACTCTCTGCTACCCAAGACGGCGAAGACGACTCTCATACGGCTCCACTTCGAGCCGTAGAGCACTCTGCTGTCCCCAAGTCCGACAAAGAAAAGCACTACGATGCTGGACTTGTTGGGACAAAGAGTGACTCTATGCGCCCCAAGAAGAAGCCGAGCACTCCTGTGGCCAAATCTGCCAACCACATACAGGAGGCTCATGCGGGTGAATCTACCAGCCGCATGAAGAAAGTCTATACGGCCAGATCATCCAGCCGCATGAAGAAAACTCATGCGGCTGAGACTCCCAACCGCATGAAGAAAGCCTATGCGGCTAGTTTGCCAGCCGCATGAAGATTGTTGAGGACGACAACATAACGCATATCTCGTACGGCTCTGTCTTCGACCGCCTGTCTTATGGTCCTGATCTCTTGTGCTCCCAAGAAGAAATGTTTGACTCTCTCCAACATCACCTAGACTCTTCCTACTATGTGCCTTTACGCACTAGAGCGAAGAAGTCTAGGGCAGCACGAGCTTGGCACGCTCGGTCCGTTGATCCTGTCTCTGATCATCTGAGCATCCCGCATATCGTTATGCGGGCCTCAGATGGGAAGTTGTACAGAACCACTCGAGTCCAGCCCCCGGCGGCAATCGGACAGAGAGGTTCGCAAAAGCCTCCCAAAATCCAGGGAGCAAACATGGTCGATCCAGACCCATCTGACTTGCGTGAGGCCATCCTCCACAAACGCAAGGAAAGAGAAAATACATCGGGGTGCAAAAAGTCCTTCCACGGACGCCACTGCACCCAAGCCATCGTCAACTGCTGCTGCAATAATACGACGATGCAAAAAGACCGACAGTCCGTCTTTCAAAGACTGCAACAGCCGTCTTCAGAAGACGAGGCACTTCCCGTCGTCTCCTTCAACTCTGCTGAGAAAGTCCCCGCTGATGGAAGAAGGAAGAAGACAAATGTTTCCAGCCTTAAGATCTCAACTACTGCTACTAAAAGACTGTCGTCTAAGCGGGTGCCCACCACCGGAGTTTTCCAAGGAACTCGTTCTAAGACGAAATCTGCTACAGTAGAAGATTCGTCGTCCACAACACAGAGGGTTGCTGGAATTAAGGGTAGCACTCCTCCGAACCTCCACGACAACCCGATATTCCAAGAAGATGAGTCAGGGGAGGCAACTCTCCCATCAGATGCAGCAAACCTCGACGTCCCCGAGGACGTCCACAACTCCCAAGATGAGGCAAACTCGGAGACTGGGGGTACTGTTCCTTCCGAATCCGAACCAGAGGAGAACATTCCCACATACCCCGACGACTTCTCACTACATGGGTATGATTCGGAGGGCGCTTCCTCCACCGCTCCATCCATCTCTCCTCATGCGAAGACGATATTTATGACAGACAGTAGCCAAGGTGGTTCCAGCGATCGCCAACGCATCGATACGCTCGAAGCCATATTGCTTGCCTTGGTCAAGTCTGTGGACAAGATCAAAGCGGCCCTTCCAACTCTATAAGGAGGGACGCCTGGCTAAACAAGCGCGGGTCCCGCGGTCAATACGGACTCGAATTCAACAGCACCGAATCCGGGCAACAATCCCCCTGAAACAACGGCCTCCACCGCCGTGGACGAAGCCCGCGAAGCGAGAAGTGAGGTCCAAGAGCTCCGAGCCATGTTTCACGCTCGAGAAAATTCTCAAGACCTCAGAATACGGCAATAATACCCTGCTGCATGGAGAGATGTCCCATTTCTGCCAAGATATAAGCTGTTCAATATCAATCCTTATGATGGCAAGACCTCAGTAAGTCGGTATATCACTTACTTCGAGGTTACCATCGACCATCTGCCCCATGACGATGCCATTCTCACACGATTATTCATCGGGGCGTTAGAAGGGGTTGCCTTCGATTGGTAACGCAACCTGCCAGACAACTGCATCCACTCCTTCGCTGGCTTCAAGCGCATGTTCTTGGAGAGATTCTACGAAGTAGGGCAGGACATCACAATGTCCACCCTCATGGACGTCGTCCAAGGGGAGAAAGAGCTGACAAGAAACTATATCGAGCGGTTTAGCCAAACCGCAATGAAGCTGCCATCTGGAAATCCGGATTCCTTCCTGATCGAAATTTGCCAAAAGAGATTGCTCCCAACAATCAGTCTCTGGATGGGCGAAAGTCAATTCAAGGACTGGAAGACGTTCATCATCAGCGCCACAAGCGCCGAAGAACGATTTAAGAAGGCTCGTCAATTGGGACTGTACATCTCGGACGGAGAGAACAAGGGCAAGCGTTCTAACAACGACAATGGGGTTAGCCCCTCCAACAATCGGGACAGCAGGGGTAAGCAGGCTATGGTGGCCGACACAGCACAGAAACCTGAGCCAAAGTCGGCAGACAAACAATGGCCGCAAATCACTTACTCCTTCGAAGACGATCACGTCAAGCCCACCTTGGACATGCTCATACATGGAGACAGAATTCAGCTTCCTCCACCAAGACGGGAACCGCGACAGGCAGACATGGAGAACCCAAAGTACTGCCATTACCACCGTTACGTCTACCACGCCACACACGACTGCTACCAACTAAAACGGTACATCCAAAACCTCATCGATTCGAACGCTCTGGCTATCGATTTCGAAGAGGTAACCGTGGCAGCCAACATGGTGTCAGTACAATTCGGCAGCTTCCCTCCGACGGAAACTCAAGACGGTGTGGTCCCCATCCCTCTGGTAACAATGGAGATTGCTAATCTTCCACCTCCCCGAGATCAGGCTGCTAGTCTAGTACCCCTCACCACATCACGAGGGAAGGTCATGTGGGTCCATCCAGACTTGGTATCAGAAGTGACTCAGCCCACACCATCTTCTATTTGCAAGAAGAAGAGTGGAAAAGTCAGGTCCTGCCGCACTGTCACAACCCGCACCCTAGAGTAAGGGCACGAGATGTAGGTACGTCCAGCCTACGCCGCAGTGTCGACGGTAGAACGCTGTCCTAGGTCAACATACATCTAACAATATATATCTAAACAGTTTATACTCCCCGAATGGGGGTGACATAGCAGTAAAACTCAATCACAGCTAAGGAAGAGATAGTACGATATGAAATAGAACTCAAGGAAATAATAGATGAATAGTAGTCTAAGATAAATCCCAGCAAAATCCAGAAGTACATGGTCTCAGATACAGAATGAAAGAATATATACAACTCTAAACTCCAAATATAGTCTAGCTAAAACATGTCTCAAGACTGCATAAAGTAAAATAAGCCTAACTAATCTAATCTAGGCAATCGGGGTGATATCCTCAGCTAGAGCTGGGTCCTCCTGAGGGTCCAGCTCGCAGGTGTCATCTAAGGCTGCCCCGTAGTAGGTATCTAGGCAAGCCTCCTCTTCGTCCTCTGTAATATTTTCAACAGGTCCAGTCAGGACATGAGCGAGTACAGTACATCTCAACAGTTTATAGCAGGTAAGAAGATATAATCATGCAGTAAAGTAAGATACAAGTACTGAAAGAAGTGCAGTATGTAAACAGAGAGAGAAAGCTGTAATAGAAATATCTACTATAAATAAAGAGCGAACAAGTGGCTAGTGAGTCAGAGTACAACATGGACATGTAAATGGCATGGGATGATTATGATAAGACACTACGGAATGATTCTGATAAGATACTACTGGTGTATTATTCACATGTCCACTTCTACTCCCTCGTACCCCCAATCAATACACAAGGATCCAACCAGGTTATGTTATGATAATATGTAAGGCCCCCGAAGGGTGATAAGCCCCCGAAGGGTGGTAAGCCTCCGAAAGGTGATAAGCCCCCGAAGGGTGATACATAGTAGACCCATAAATGGGATAAGGATTCCAGGAAGACTCTGTGATCATAAGAGTATATGTCACAAGTGATCGAAGAATCAACGAAGCATAGTGATACGCTATGTAAGTAAAACGTACAGAACATAGAGTACCCGATGCTCCCTAAGGATAACATCTCAAGAAGGGATCCATATAGTACCAATCAGTGTGACCAACATGACAGTACAAGTAAAGTAATCTACTGCAGGAAATAGTTCTAAGCAGGATATAAAATGATAAGAGAATGTACTCGCCTGTATCTGAGTGTCCAATATGAAAGGTACCGTCCGAGGAGTGGTATCTGACACCTAATCAGAACAACACAAGTCACAACAAGTCCAAAATGGTAAAATGAAGTCCTACTATGCATTCTACATGATTCTAGGTCAATCTAGGCCAAAGTCAACTCTTGGTCAACCTTGGTCAACCTTGGTCAACCATAGAAGTCAAACTAGGTCAACCAAGTCTAATTTAGGTCAACTAGTCTATACTAGACTACATTAGTCTATACTAGGTCACTCAACCTATACTAGCTAGCACACAACACTACTAGGCTATCTAGACCAATTACACAATTTATAAGGCAAACCTACATAATACCCATATATGTACATACATGGGTTGTAGGGCAATTAATAGGAAACATCACATTATACATTTACATATATATATAGCTCAACAAATATGTATATAGGTAAGCATCACATATATTATATATGCCTACATTCTAGACATTTAAACCTACAAATGTGAAGACTAGAAAATATAGAGAGAATGAGAGAGAGAGAGAGAGAGAGAGTGGTGCCATGTGGGTATGAGTGATAGAGTGTGGTGATCTAATGAGAGTGATGTGAGGTAGTGAACATGTGTGTGCAAATAGTGATATATGTTAGTGAAACAAGGGTATGTGTGGTTTACATGTGAGTATGTGGCTTGGTGTGTCCTTGTGTATGTGAAAATCAGAAATCAGTGAGTGTATAACTGTGTATGGCCATGTGTGTGTATGGTGAGTGATAGGCTCAGATTTCCATCTCAAAACAAAATCAGTTTTATACAAAATCTCAGGTTCAACTCATGTGAACCCTTAGTTGACAATGAAGCTTAGCTATAAGCTAAATCGAAAAGAAGCAATTAATGAAACAATTAAAACCCCAAACCAAGCCCAGGTTTTAAACCTATATTCAGATTTCAGAAACAACAATGCAACAATGTCAAGTAATCTCACATACACATGTTCAAACCATGACAGGTACTCTTAATCACTCGAAACCTTGCATTCAATTTAACACCACACATGAACCTTTATATCCTAACATTCCCAGGTTCAATCCTTAGTTCAAATCTCAGTTTTAAGGGATATCAATCAGTAAACAATGAACTCAAAACCAGTTTTACAGTTTCAAACTGAAATTTCAGGTTGGAGCCTAAAACTCCATCAATTCAAACCCAATTTCAACCATAGCAAGCTAGCATATAGGAGATTTGATTAGAGCTTATAAAACATGTATTTAATAGTGTAAAACAAGATTAATTTGATGTTCAAGTTAATAACAAAACTGGAAAAAAATCAGGTATCAATACATCATTCAAAAATTGGAAGAAAGGAGAATTGATTAACAAAATTAATCTAAAATTCCAAATCAAGGGTTGGTAACCTAATTATACAGTACATACATGTTATATGGGGTGTTTGGGCCCATACTAGAGGACACAAACGTGTCTAAACACGAATAAACACAAAACAGTGCACTCACAGAAACTGTGTAGACCACAGGCTCGTGCGTGTGTGTACGCGTGTCGTGCACACGACACAGGCCAAACTAGGCCTCGTGCTCGTACATACGTGTACACCTATACTAGGGCTAGGTCTAGGTCAACCTGGACTGTGTCCCAGTATGTCGTGCCCATAGAAATAGGGCCGTATCAGTGTCGAGAAACTCAGCCTGGGACTGACAGTGGCGATCAGTGTACTGTCCAGAAATCCTTCGACATGCCACATGGGTCCACAAAATTTGACACATGGCGTGTCAGTGGGTGCCCCGAGACTCCCCCAAAATCTCGTGTCCAAACACCCAGTGTCGTGTCCGCTACAAGCCCCGAGTAGCAGGGGATCACTGTAGCGTACGCGTGAGGGTGTGCGGCGCGTGTCCAAGCCGTGAATCCGATACAACATGACACCATAAACATCACAGAAGATCAGGAACCAATAATCAATGATAAAACTAATTTTCCTATTTAAAAACATTTCGAAAAGAACACCAATAGTCCCTTTGTGGCATTTTCACAAACACCAGTATAGGGACACAGATCCGTGTCCAAAATGGACACGAAACCCATGATTCCTGACATGAAACTTATCCAGACACTTAGGGGACTCTTAGGGCTTCATAATCATGAAGACCAATCGAAATTTCATGGGGTGTAGAGAAAGTTACCTAAGCTTGAACTTCTCAAGAAAACTCCTTTTTCAATGGCTCTCCTCTTGATGTCCCAATCCACAAAAATCACCTCAAACTGAAATGAAACATTAATGACAGCAAGAATGGGTAGATTAGGACCTAAAGGAAAAGATTTGAATAGAAAAGGAAGAGGAACGGAATTCTAGGAATTTATTGAATAGGAACAAACCTTGCTTTTTCTAACTTGAGCTTTCCTAAGAAGGAGGCAACCCTAGATTTTAGGAGGATATAAATATGGTGGTGATCCCAATGATGATAGGGGTAGCCGGCCACATCTCCTAGGGATTAGGGCTTGGTTAATTTTTGGGCTTTGGGCCAAGTTACATAGGCTATGGTTTGATTTGATTAATAAGGACTCTAAATCATAAGCCATGACTTATGACTTTCTAATTTCTATTACTAATTAGGTTCTAATGACCAAACCAAAGATTAGGCGAGGTTAGACTAGAGTCATATATCCTAACCAAACTCATACTAACTAGGGTTAGCTCCTAGGTTGGTCTACAAGGGTCAACACTAGTCAAAGTCAACCTAGTCCAAACAATTCCAAAATAATTCCTAAAAACTCCCAAAAATTCTAATAAATTCTAATAAATTCTAATAAAGTTAAATTACCCCAAAAATGACAAAAATACCCTCACACTAGAAATGTGGTAGTGACAAATCTACCCTCCTTAAAAGAATTTCGTCCTCGAAATTGAAAGGCGAAATACAACTGATGAGAAGGATAGAAAGCATACCTTACGTTCCAAAAAGATAAGGGTAGCGCTCGTGCATCTCATCCTCCCGCTCCCAGGTAGACTCTCCTGGAGAATGATGCCTCCATACGACGCGTACCAAAGGTATCACCTGGTTCCTCAGAACCTTCTTCCGTCGATCCAGAATCTCCACTGGCTGCTCTGGATAGCTGAGAGAAGGCCCAACATCTATCTCTGAATGATCGAGCACATGGCTAGGGTCAGCCACGTATTGTCTTAACTGTGATACTTGAAATACGTTGTGGATCCCCACTAGTACAGGCGGCAAGTCTAGCCTGTATGCAACGTCACCGACTCTCCCACTGATAACGAAAGGGCCGATGAAGCGCGGGCTAAGCTTCCCGCCTCCACCAAAACGTATCGTACCACGAGTCAGGGATATCCTCAAGAAAACCTGGTTTTCGACCTAATCACAAGCAAGGTCTCAATTAATTTTAATAAACAAACATGATCAAAAATCACAAACAAGGAAACCTAAATCTAATCCTACTCTAATTTGTACCTCAAACTCCAAGGGCCTCCGGTGGCTATCGGCCCAGTGCCGATGTCTGTCCTGCGCCACGCAAAGTCTATCCCTGATGAGCTTCACCTTCTCGGCTGCATCAACAACCATCTCTGGCCCCAGTAAAGCTCGCTCACCAACATCATCCCAGGACAAAGGTGTACGGCACCTACGCCCATACAGAGCCTCGAAAGGTGACATCTCAATGCTGGCCTGGAAACTATTATTGTAGGCAAACTCCACTAAATGAAGATGATCCTCCCAGGAACCTCTAAAGTCTAGGACGCACGTCCGCAGCATATCCTCAAGGGTCTGAATAGTCCGCTCTGACTGTCCGTCCGTCTGGGGGGTGATATGCAGTACTAAACTTGAGCTGAGTGCCCAAGCTGGTCTGCAGACTTCTCCAGAAATGGGAAGTAAAACGGCTATTCCGATCTGAGATGATACTGACTGGAACCCCGTGAATCCTGACTATCCGCCGTATATATATCTCCGCCAGCCTCTCTGTAGACGTACCCACCTTGAATGGCAAGAAGTGGGCCAATTTGGTCAACCTGTCAACGATGACCCAAATCGTGTCTTTTCCTCTTGGTGTGCGCGGCAATCCTAAAATGAAATCCATCGTGATATGCTCCCATTTTTACTCGAGAATGGGCAGCGGTTGCAACAATCCACCGGGCCTCTGTCTCTCTGCCTTGACCTGCTGACAGACCAAACACCTAGCCACGAAGCGAGCCACCTCCCGCTTCATTCATGACCACCAAACATGCTCCCTCAAATCTCGGTACATCTTGTTGGCACCCGGGTGTATAGAGTACTGTCACGCCCCAGAACCAGAATACTGGAGAGCGGGGGAGGACATAGCCAGCTACGTATGATGAAATGGAATCCATCTCACCATACGGTCATGGCTGTCTAGATATGTGAGGGTTTATCTACAAGCCATCAGTCTCTTAGGGTCATAAATTATCCTATTGTCTCAATCTCAACCAACTAATAATAATCACAAGATATCAGATCACTAAATATACAATTGTAAGGCGTCCCAAACATTACATATCCAGATGATCATGAAGCTAGTCGTACAAAATGTAAGGACTAGCAAGAGTTAAGTCATACATGATCAACCTCGAGTTGCCAATCATGCTTACAGCCCGTAGGCAGACAGTAAATAAAGTTGCAAACGAGCTAACACTTGCTCGGCGGCTAAACGCCTCAAAAGAATAAATTTACATATAAGTGGACGAAACAAAATAGAAAATCCACTCGTTGCCCGGGTTCCGTCTAGTGTTCACCATCGGGCTGGAAGACAGGTAGATCCTCTGGAGCTGCTCTGGTATCTGGCCATACAAAACCAGCTGGGTCAGACCCCAGAAAGAGCAAGTGCCACAAAGGAGGCCACGAGATAAGAACAAAAACCAGCAATCAGCACAATAATATAATTACATAATAAGAGACGATAATTTAAGAAAAAGACATGATAGGTAGATATAAAAGACAATCTTGTACGGAATCGATAAAAGACAGAACATATGGAAAAGCATGACAGGATGATATACGATGAGATAACCATGGGACTATTCAGATAGCCAGGTTACAACCCGTAAACCAAACAAGGACCGGGGTTGTAACCCTTCGTCTGAACGGAACTTGGTTTCTCTCACCATTTATCGGCAAGATAAATATAAGAAATCAGGTCAAGTAACAATCTGGAGTGACAATCATTATAGTGACAATCTGGAGTGACAATCCTTCAATCATTCTGGTACAATCTTATAATCAATTCTAGACAATGCTATACTGGACTAGACTCCATCCAAGCAATCACGGCCAATCATTGCCTACGGCTTTCTACATTAACTAACTAGGGTTATCACAATCCTAGTTACTAGCAAGATGCAATGAGAATTCTAAGTCCGGTTACCTGTTTGTTACTACCTGAGTGATCCCAGCAAGAAAAGGAAAAGATAGCAAGATATAGCAGACACACTGTAGTAAGATACATGTATCCTAAGGTACCACGCTCGACGGCGGGCTGGAAGTGCGCTCATCTCGACGGATAGCAACAAATCCCAAGTATATATATATATATATATATATATATATATATATATAAGGCCGGGACCAAAGGGGCAACGGGTAACTGGGAAATTCTCCATGAACTATTTGATTAATCTAGTCATTAATCCTAGCCATATTCAGTATGAATCCCTGACCGTGGGAAACCAGGGATTCATGTCCTAGACATGATGCAAGATAAACAGGTTCATTTGTACAAACACATTCACCCACGGTGTCCAGGCCATTTATTCTTGTCAAGTCGTGTTAGCCGTCGCAACAGTATTAAGATAAATCATGTCAGGGTACTTGTTAGGAGTGCGCCACGACGGACCACTATCATGTCAGGTTGGTCATGTCAGGAGTGCACCACTACGGGTCACTGTCGTGTTATGATAGTTCCTTGTCACACCGTGCTATGTACAATAGTCATTCCAAACATATTAAGCAAAATCAAGTTCATGACAAAAGGCGTAAGGATATATAATGGGCATAAAATATCTAATAAAATATCAATATTCAGGGCTATAGAAAAGCCAAGCTTAAAGAAATAAGACCAAAACTCCAAGAGCCAATGGTTAAGCAAGGGGTCAAGGGAGCAGCGTACGTACAAAAGTCACGCACGCAGGAGACAGCGTAGGTGAAAAGTCACGCACGCTGAGAGAGCAGCGTAGGTGAAAAGTCACGCACGCTCAAGGAAGCAGTGTACGTGAAAATCACGCACGCTACAGAGAGCAGTGTACGTGAAAGTCACGCACGCTACAGGGAGCAGCTGCGTGAAAAGTTACGCACGCTCAAGGAAGCAGTGTTCGTGAAAGTCACGCACGCTACAGGGAGCAGCTGCGTGAAAAGTCACGCACGCTCAAGGAGACACGCTTCCAACAGGAAGCGTACTCAAGTCTGCGTACGTAGCACTAAAAAGCGCGCGTAGCTCAGTGTGCGTAGCTAAACAGCTCTGCACACTGCTCACTGTCTTCTCCAAACAGCAAGAACACCATGGATGAACCCAAGGCTTCAAAGCATCATAACTTGGCCATCCGAACTCCAAATCCAGATTTCCAAAGTTCTAACCAGGGTGGAATTGAATGCTCTTCCATATGGAAACATCAGAACTCAAAGAAAACCAACCAAAATGGATCAAAATATGCAAAATCCGAAAATAGCAATAACTTAGATCTACATCAACAGAGACTCTAAATCATAAAAACCTAAGAACTAATGTTGATCTCCATGCCCTAAACTAGTAAATGGATAAAGAAAAGAGGGTCCTCATGTAGTGGCAAGATGCACTTGCCTAGGGGTTGGGGAGTTGTGTGGAGGAAGAAGAAGAAATTAATGGTGGTTATGAAGAGAGAGAAGGGTTGGTAGGGATTTTAATGAGGGTGGTTGTGGTGGCATGAGGGTTGAACATATGCTAAGGTGTTCCAATACATGATAAACCAAACCAAACCAACCCAAATCAATTAAAACCAAGCCATGTCAAAACCCAAAATACGAGAAATATTAAAATTTCACAGTCCAGAAAAATAAAATACCTGCCAAAAATCCAATTACGAGCATGAATACGAAATACGAGAAACGGGGGTGACAACTCTACCCACCTTAAAAGAATTCCGTCCTCGGAATTTAATCAAGGAGCTAGAGATTGCCACGACAAGCTATACTAAGCACAGGCAAGCTACACTAAGCAGTTCAATCATACAATCATACAATGCAAGCAAGGAAGGGAAAACGTAAGGCATAAGAAAGACATTACACCTTACGAGTCAAACAAGTCGGGATATCGTGATCGGATATCATCCTCACACTTCCACGTTTGACTCTCCCAAGGAGCGATGAACTCAAGCAATCATGAACTAAACTGGTAGTCTTGCGCTTGAGGTCTCTCCCCTTGGTCAAACATGGACACGGGCCTCTCCTCATATGAAAAGGTTAGTACCAATAACCATTTTCAAATGATCTAGGATATGGCTCGGGCCCAGGATATACCGTCGTAATTAGGACACATGGAACATGACACGTGTTCCGCATAACGACGGCGAAAAGCAAGACAATAGGACACGGATACCTCTCTGTCGATTCTGGATCTGGGCCTGGGCCAGGGCGAACTGCTGAGGCCTCTGCTGCTGGAAGGCCTGGGCCTGAGTCGGCAATGGCCTCGGAGGCTGGTACTGCTGCTGAAATACTTGGGCTTGAGGCGGCAATGGCCTCGGCAACTGTTGCTGCTGCTGGACTGGTACTGGAGCTGGTGCTGGTCCCCTAACCGAGGGACTAGATACTGTTGATGCTGAATCGACTCTGAATGGGCAGGACCCCACCCTATGGTCCGGTGCCCCACACAACAAGCATAATCCTAGTGCCTTGCGACACTCTGACACAACGTGTCCAGGCTTCCCACAATAAGAACAACCCTCGGTGGAAGGCTACACTTGCTTCTGTTTCTGCGGAGGGTACGTCGGGGTCGAGTACTGGACTGAAGTAACTGAGGTTGCTTGCCTCGGAGTTCCAATAGTCAAAGCCCTAGCTGCCGGGGCTGGTGCTGAAGACTGATTCATTTGACTGTGGGACCGCTTCCGTCCTCCGGTCCTGTCCATAATCCTCTGGGAGGTATACTCGTGCCTCCTAGCTGCTCGCAAGACGGTATCAAAAGTTCTGTGCTCGAACTGCTCTACTGCCAATATGATCTCCAAGTGGAGCCCCTGCTGGAACCGCTGGGCTTTATCAAACTCGGTCGCCACCAAGGTGGGAGCAAATCGACTGAGTCTGGAAAACTTCGATGCATAACTGTCGACCGTCCTGCCTCCTTGCTTCAAGTTGGCAAATCTGGTTTGCAGGTCATATCGAGCCACCGCGTCGAAGTACTTGGTCTGGAATCCTTCGCTAAACACTGCCCAGGAAATAGGTGCTGTCAATCCTACCGCTTGCATGGCCCACCAGTTGCGGGCTAGATCTAATAACTGCAGGCGCACCACTGCCACCTTTTCGTCTTCTGGAGTCCTGGCTGCCTCCAAGATAACTTCAATGTCCTGTAGCCAGGCATCTACAGCAATAGCATCCTCGGTGCCATCGAAGAAAGGAGGGTTCAGGCGCTTGAAATTATTGACCGCACTGTTCCCTCGAGGACCAATTCCGCTCATAGCATCTTGTACTGCTTGCTGCAAGGCATCACCTCGACGGTCTTGAGAAGCTAACAATGATCTGATGAGACCTTCCAAAGTGCCATCATCAGGCTCTACTGGCTGGACTGGCTGAACAGGGGGCACTGGTCCTCCAGAAGGCATGGCTCGAGAGGCTGCTGTTGAGGACTGATCTTGATCTTCTTGCTGTTGCTGGGCTGCTGGCTGAGCTCCTTCCGGCTGATCAACAGGAATGATGCCACTGAAGCAATGACATCAGGGATATTAAGGAAGTACCAGGATAGAATAATAATGCAAGCATGTTATCAAGTCAGGGATCCAAGGAGATAAGAAGATACGAGTGGAGATCAAAGACGAGTACAGATTGAGACATCTATCTGGTAAACCCCCACATATCTTGATTGACAAGACCTGCATGGGCCACCACTTAAACCATGTCACGCCCCAGAACCAGAATACTGGAGAGCGGGGGCGGACATAGCCAGCTACGTATGATGAAATGGAATCCATCTCACCATACGGTCACGACTGTCTAGATATGTGAGGGTTTATCTACAAGCCATCAGTCTCTTAGGGTCATAAATTATCCTATTGTCTCAATCTCAACCAACTAATAATAATCATAAGATATCAGATCACTAAATATACAATTGTAAGGCGTCCCAAACATTACATATCCAGATGATCATGAAGCTAGTCGTACAAAATGTAAGGACTAGCAAGAGTTAAGTCATACATGATCAACCTCGAGTTGCCAATCATGCTTACAGCCCGTAGGCAGACAGTAAATAAAGTTGCAAACGAGCTAACACTTGTTCGGCGGCTAAACGCCTCAAAAGAATAAATTTACATATAAGTGGGCGAAACAAAATAGAAAACCCACTCGTTGCCCGGGTTCCGTCTAGTGTTCACCATCGGGCTGGAAGACAGGTAGATCCTCTGGAGCTGCTCTGGTATCTGGCCATACAAAACCAGCTGGGTCAGACCCCAGAAAGAGCAAGTGCCACAAAGGAGGCCACGAAATAAGAACAAAAACCAGCAATCAGTACAATAATATAATTACATAATAAGAGACGGTAATTTAAGAAAAAGACATGATAGGTAGATATAAAAGACAATCTTGTACGGAATCGATAAAAGACAGAACATATGGAAAAGCATGACAGGATGATATACGATGAGATAACCATGGGACTATTCAGATAGCCAGGTTACAACCCGTAAACCAAACAAGGACCGGGGTTGTAATCCTTCGTCTGAACGGAACTTGGTTTCTCTCACCATTTATCGGCAAGATAAATATAAGAAATCAGGTCAAGTAACAATCTGGAGTGACAATCATTATAGTGACAATCTGGAGTGACAATCCTTCAATCATTCTGGTACAATCTTATAATCAATTCTAGACAATGCTATACTGGACTAGACTCCATCCAAGCAATCACGGCCAATCATTGCCTACGGCTTTCTACATTAACTAACTAGGGTAATTACAATCCTAGTTACTAGCAAGATGCAATGAGAATTCCAAGTCCGGTTACCTGTTTATTACTACCTGAGTGATCCCAGCAAGAAAAGGAAAAGATAGCAAGATATAGCAGACACACTGTAGTAAGATACATGTGTCCTAAGGTACCACGCTCGACGGCGGGCTAGAAGTGCGCTCATCTCGACGGATAGCAACAAATCCCAAGTATATATATATATATAAGGCCGGGACCAAAGGGGCAACGGGTAACTGGGAAATTCTCCATGAACTATTTGATTAATCTAGTCATTAATCCTAGCCATATTCAGTATGAATCCCTGACCGTGGAAAACCAGGGATTCATGTCCTAGACATGATGCAAGACAAACAGGTTCATTTGTACAAACACATTCACCCACGGTGTCCAGGCCATTTATTCTTGTCAAGTCGTGTTAGCCGTCGCAACAGCATTAAGATAAATCATGTCAGGGTACTTGTCAGGAGTGCGCCACGACGGACCACTATCATGTCAGGTTGGTCATGTCAGGAGTGCACCACTATGGGTCACTGTCGTGTTATGATAGTTCCTTGTCACACCGTGCCATGTACAATAGTCATTCCAAACATATTAAGCAAAATCAAGTTCATGACAAAAGACGTAAGGATATAAAATGGGCGTAAAATATCTAATAAAATATCAATATTCAGGGCTATAGAAAAGCCAAGCTTAAAGAAATAAGACCAAAACTCCAAGAGCCAATGGTTAAGCAAGGGGTCAAGGGAGCAGCGTACGTACAAAAGTCACGCACGCAGGAGACAGCGTAGGTGAAAAGTCACGCACGCTGAGAGAGCAGCGTAGGTGAAAAGTCACGCACGCTCAAGGAAGCAGTGTACGTGAAAATCACGCACGCTACAGAGAGCAGTGTACGTGAAAGTCACGCACGCTACAGGGAGCAGCTGCGTGAAAAGTCACGCACGCTCAAGGAAGCAGTGTTCGTGAAAGTCACGCACGCTACAGGGAGCAGCTGCGTGAAAAGTCACGCACGCTCAAGGAGACACGCTTCCAACAGGAAGCGTACTCAAGTCTGCGTACGTAGCACTAAAAAGCGCGCGTAGCTCAGTGTGCGTAGCTAAATAGCTCTGCACACTGCTCACTGTCTTCTCCAAACAGCAAGAACACCATGGATGAACCCAAGGCTTCAAAGCATCATAACTTGGCCATCCGAACTCCAAATCCAGATTTCCAAAGTTCTAACCAGGGTGGAATTGAATGCTCTTCCACATGGAAACATCAAAACTCAAAGAAAACCAACCAAAATGGATCAAAATATGCAAAATCCAAAAATAGCAATAACTTAGATCTACATCAACAGAGACTCCAAATGATAAAAATCCAAGAACTAATGTTGATCTCCATGCCCTAAACTAGAAAATGGACAAAGAAAAGAGGGTCCTCATGTAGTGGCAAGATGCACTTGCCTAGGGGTTGAGGAGTTGTATGGAGGAAGAAGAAGAAGAAATTAATGGTGGTTATGAAGAGAGAGAAGGGTTGGTAGGGATTTTAATGAGGGTGGTTGTGGTGGCATGAGGGTTGAACATATGCTAAGGTGTTCCAATACATGATAAACCAAACCAAACCAACCCAAATCAACTAAAACCAAGCCATGTCAAAACCCAAAATACGAGAAATACCGAAATTTTACAGTCCAGAAAAATAAAATACCTGCCAAAAATCCAATTACGAGCATGAATACGAAATACGAGAAACGGGGGTGACAAGTACTGAGATCTGTGGGCCTCCTGCATAATCTGCTCCCTGAGATCTCTACTGGGCACACATAATCTGGAACCGTGCCTCAAGGAACCATCCTCTACAAGAGAAAACTCGCCCTCCAGCAATCCTGCTCGAACCTGCTCTCGGAGACACCGCAGAGCAACGTCCTCAAACTGTGTCGACTTGATCCTCTCCACCAAGTCTGACTGAATCTGCATCCCCCATAGCTGCATCTGCACTCCGGGCACGATCACCTCAATCCCAAGGCTCTCCAATTCGGCAAGCAAATGCCGATCCATGGTCAAACACATGGCTGTCGGATATCTACCCAAGGCATCGGCAACCACGTTGGCCTTCCCCGGGTGATACTGAAGTAGGATGTCAAAATCCTTCATCAACTCCAGCCATCTGTGCTGTCTCATGTTCAACTCCTTCTGAGTGAACACATACTTTAAGCTCTTATGATCTGTGAAGATCTCCACCCTCTCACAATACAGATAATGCTTCCACAGCTTCAGAGCAAATATCACTGCTGCCAGCTCCAGGTCGTGGGTAGGGTAGTTCTTCTCATGGGGATACAATTGCCTGGAAGCATAGGCAATCACCTTCCCGTGCTGCTGTAACACACAACCCAGCCCCTTTCCTGAAGCATCACTATAAATAGTGAATCCACCTGATCCTGAAGGCAATGTCAGAATTAGAGCTGTCGTAAGCCGCTTCTTCAACTCATCAAAAGCTGCCTGACACTCCTCTGACCAAACGAACTCTGTATCCTTCTGGGTCAACCGAGTCAACGGCTCTGCAACCCGAGAGAAATCCTACACAAATCTCCGATAATACCCTGCCAGCCCCAGAAAACTCCTGATCTCTGCAACTGAAGTCGGCGCTGTCCATGCCTCAACTGCTACAATCTTCTTGGGGTCAACTGAGATACCATCTCCAGTCACCACATGCCCCAAGAAGTCTACCCGATCCAAGAAGAACTCATACTTGGAGAACTTCCCGTAAAGCTGCTCCTTCCTGAGAGTCTCCAGTACGATCCTCAAATGCTCCTCGTGCTCCTCCTCAGTCTTAGAATATACCAAGATGTCATCAATAAACACCACCATAAACTGATCCAGATACTGTTGGAATACCTTGTTCATAAGGATCATAAACACTGCTGGTGCATTGGTTAGCCCAAACGGCATAACCAAAAACTCGGACTGCCCGTACCGCGTCCTGAAAGCGGTCTTGGGAATATCCTCCCTCTTCACCTTCACCTGGTGATATCTCGACCTCAGATCAATCTTGGAAAATACCCGAGCTCCGCTCAATTGGTCAAATAGATCATCGATCTGCGGGTGTGGGTATTTGTTCTTAATCGTGAGGTTGTTGAGTGCCCTATAGTCAATACACATGCGTACTGACCTATCCTTCTTCGGCACGAACAACACTGTTGCACCCCATGGCGACAAACTCGAGCGGATGAAGCCCTTGTCCTGTAGCTCATCTACCTGCTTCTTAAGCTCCACCAGCTCACTGTTGTTCACCCGATAGACATACTGAGAGATGGGCTCCGCTCCTGGAACCAAGTCTATCGAGAACTCTATGTCTCTGTCTGGTGGCAATCCCGGTAACTCCTCTGGGAAAACATCCATATACTCTGCTATCAAGGGGTGTGGAATTATCTGCTCCTCGACCGAGACTCTACAGTAGACTCCGCTGCTCTGCTCTGCCTGACGTCTGGACTACTCGAACTCTGGCTCCCCCGGTGCTCTGAAGAGAACTCTACCCCCTCTGCAATCAATGCTGGCGTCGTGCCTGTTCAACCAATCCATGCCTAGTACTATATCATAGTTCGGCAATGGCATCACGAGCAGGCTCACCTCCAACTCACGGCCTCCCAAAACTACTCTCCGACCCTTACAAACATCACTCACGAGGATAATGCTACCCCCAGTCGTGATCTTATAAGTCCTAGGCAACGATTCAGCTATGATACCGTGTCTAATCGCAAAAGATACTGATATGAAGCTATGCGAAGCACCGGAATCGAATAATGCAAAAGCTGGACTGGAGTCGAGAAGAATCGAACCTGCAATCAGCTCTCCTATTACCTCTGTATCTCCAGCTGCCATGGCGAAAGCTCATCCCTGCTGGCCTCCCCTGGCCTGCTGCTGGTGCTGGACAAACCTCTGCTGCTGCATCGGCAGGGCTGGTCCCCTCTGCTGGCCTGCTGGAGCTCTGACTGCTGCTCCCTGGGCTGCTCGTCCCATGCAGCACTCCCTCATCTGGTGGTCTGCTGAGCCACACACCAGGTACTGGCCCAGCCTCTTCCGGCACTCATTGAAGGTGTGCCCAGGCTTCTGGCAGTAGGCACAAGTACCACCCTGTCTCTGACCGTGCTGGTGCTGCCTCGGCTGCTGCTGCTGGTGAACTGGCCTCTGCTGAATCGGCTGCGGCTGAAACTACCTCAGCTGCTGGTACTGAAAGTGGGGCCTCTTGGCCTGGCCTCCGCTGCTGCTGCTGCCTCCAACTGGGTCTCTCATCCTCTGCCAACAAGGCTCCTGTCAAGATCTCCTCGAATGTGGCATCCCGGTTGCCCTTGGTCAAGGACTTGACCTCCTTGACTAGACCCTTCCGGAACCTCTGTGCCTTCGCCGTCTCGCTCAAGCCCTCCACAAACCTGCCTAGGTGGACGATCTCTCAAGCGTGTCAACGGAGTAAAGGAGCATCTGCCGCTCGATCTCTATCATCCAATTCCCCAGAATTCTTTTTGTACTCGAGGATCCTCAGCGCAGGATCTCTCAGGCGTACTCGATTTATGGTGCCTTACGCCAATAAGAAAAGACAGTGTTTCTTCTTCTTTTTTGTGTATGTCCACAAAAATGACGACTCTTCTAGGGACTACCTTTTTCTCTGACGAGAAGGTGGTGACACAATCCGATACCGACAAAGTGGGTTCACTCAGAAGATGTTGATCGTAAAGTTCGGTCAACAGGTGTTCGAAGAGATGCTCTCGAGGGACGGCTCTACTCGCACAAAATTAGCGAAGCCAAACAAGTCTCGTAAGACTTGGCTTCCGAAGGCTCGCGGTGCACATCCTCACTACGCCAGAATTCACGATTCTCGACGGTCCAAATCCGTCATAAACTGGTTTTTTTCAACGGTTTTCGACAGTTGGAGGATCCGTTGAAAAATATACCGCAGCAAAAATTACTGACGGTTATAGACCGTCACTATGCACTAATTTAAACTACGGATAGAGTCCGTCAGAAATTATTCGACGGGCTATATCCGTCAAATAACCTGTGACTTTTTTAAACTTTTCTGGGACTGATATGGTCAGTCATTTTCTGTAAATGTAATTAAAAAAATAATATACACAACATATAAGATATATAAACAAATACAACCATTCAGTAACCTCCATCGATATTGATATAAACTTGTCCAATCATTCAGTAACTTAAGCCAATATTGCATATATACAACACCAACTACTAATATTGCATATAAGTAAATAATCAAAATTTGAAGTCATAAAGATTTAGCATTTCTCGTACACATAACATTCAAAAAGAAAAATAGAGTACTTCTACATAGTTTTGTTTAGTACAAAAAACTAATTCCATAACTTCACATCCTAATATGTTGAACAAATACTTTTGGCCAATTAATCAAGTCACCAAGCATAATATCCCCAAGCTTTCCATCTCCATCAAACAAATCTGCATCTTTGTCAAATACTTCATCGATGATAATATTGTAAACGTCTTCGTTTAGTGGAGCATCAATATTCAAACGTCCAAAAGCAACATGTTTTCTTTTGAAGTCTTTTAGAAAATATGTCTTAGGAAAGATAGATTGATCACCTGCCAGCATCCATCAAAACAAATATTGAAAACAACATTAAGTATTTCAAAATATATAAAAGTATACTTGCGAGCATAGCATGACATATGTGAAATAATTAAATAGAAAATTTTCCTATAGTTAGCAACTAATGGAGAAAGGGACCTTAGACAGTGGTCTTGATAGACTTGATAATATATACTAGTTTTCTCACTATCTCTCTTTTATTTTTATATATGTTAAACTAAAGTTACAGTTATATGAGCGACATTGATTGTGACATGAAAATGACCAAGTAAAATAGATCTTGAACATGGTCAATATCCTCTATGGCCATCAATGGTCGACTTGCTTAACCTGTTCCCAATCTTTCTTTTACCATGCATATATCATTTTATGGGTCTCACTTTGAATGAAAAAGCAGATAGCAGACCCCTTTCCCTTTGTTCCCTTGCGAACCCTTCAAAGTCCAAAGATCTCCTTAACCAAAACCACTCTAAGCACAAGTTGCCAATCCCTTTATATATGCTTCCAGAGGTTTAAACCAAGTCAAGTCTCTCTCTGCAATAATTCACTCCTTGACATTATCTTTTGATTGAGCTTTGTATAATACCAATTAATACTACCATAGCTAGAATGAGTCAACTCCTTACTTCTATACTAATATTTATTAATTCATGCATGTTGATACCATGATGGAGTGATCAACAAATTAACTGAATGAGTCAACCCCTTGGAGTTTTAATTATACAGAAAAACATTTGCAGCAATCAAGAGAGAGAACAAACATCCATGGAGTAGTAAAACTGAAGGAATTTCCTTCTTCTTTCCTATAGCATAATCATGACAACTTATCAAACACTCGCCAAACAACATGTTTTCTTTTTCTTGAATTAGTAAAACCTTATTTTCCTCATTCTTTTCTTGATTTTCCATTTCCCTACAAAATTCATGGCTATTGACAAATTTCCACAATCTTCATCTAATGGAGAAAGGGACCTATCACAGTTTGGAACATATGCTTTTCAATGGATTTACCAACAAGGATATTTGGCGAGAGTTTGATAAGCTTATATTTGTGTGGTTTGATAAGCTTATATTTGTGTCTCATCTTTTCAGTAGATTTACCAACATTGGTTTGTATTGACAAAATCCACTTGATGGAGTGCAGAAAGTTCATTCAAATTGTCTTATTATTAAATTTGATGTTCTTCATTATGAGGATATTGGGATTTATGAAATTTACAGGTTCTCCATTATGAGAATATTGAGACTTTATTGACTTTATGTTTGGAAAACGAAAAGAGCTAATGCTATGGAAGAACTTGCATTTGCCACCTCTTCCTAGCTAGATAGTATGTTTACATGACAGTACTACAAATCCAACTAGTGATCAAGTATTGAGTTATTCTTGTTCCTCCATTGATATAAAATAAAAACAAAGACGTCCTATGTTTATGTTTAATCTAGGGGTCATCAAGTATGGAAATCGCAAAAAATGGTGTATTCTTGCTACTCAACAAAGAGACGCAATGATGTATTAATTATTGATCCTCAGCTCTTTCCTTTTCTTTTATCCTGATATGTCTAATGATATCAAAGCTTCCCAGTGGATCATATTCTGCTTACTAGTCGCAACATAGGAGATATTGAACACCTGATAGTGTTTAATAAGCTTAGATTTCATGTGTACATCCAAATTAATTATTTGACAAATTTGAGTAAGTGGAAGCATGGGCTGGGCAAGAGAGTAGAGGAAATACAAACATGAAATTATAAACCTTATCAAGGTCATGGTCAACCAGAATTTTAATGCCAAAATAGAGTACAATATTACATCAAAAGATAAAGAATTCATGAGCAAATTTTATTTTACCTGAGACATATTACGAAGCTCTGATGAGGACTGACTTGATGACATAACAATAGCCTTTTGCATGAGTGTCGCTACTTGTTCTTTGAGTATACTTATATTAGTTTCCATAACCTTGTTTTTTGTTGTTGTTGACGAGCAATCTCTCTACTTGTCGCTGAAGCACGAATCTCAGTCTTCGAAACACCTTCACCCATGCCACGAACAAAACCCTTTTGATCACGCCCACATACCTAAGAAAAAAAAATCCATCCAAATTAAAGGCATTTCACTAATAGTTTAACAAAGAGGATTCAATTTACAAAACAATATAATAAAATTTTAATCTAACAAACCATTGCAACAGGGTCATTGTCCAAATCTTTTTGTCCTAAGTATGGATCGTCCTCTATAAGCCTTCCAATTTTGTCCTACAACGAAAAATAATAATTCATATATATGATCAGACTAAAAACAAAATTAGTTACCATCACCCGTAGGACTTACAATGTTATCATTTGAGACTGTTGAGGATTCAGGGTCACTACTCTTAGTTATATGTGTAGCCAAGTATAACTCAGTTCTATTTACCTCACCAGTAGGACCCTCCTTTTTCTACATCAGAACACAAAAAGTTAGCATATTAATTTTCACTGCAAAAAAAATATATATATATAAAGAAGATAAAGAAGTATATAATTTACATCCTATGTGATATCCTAGCACATCCAGTCCTACCAGTTGTGTGTTGTACCTTAATATTTTTCCTAGCTTTCTTACCCGCTTCACGGTGCATCTTATCTTCATTAGTATAGCAGAAGTCAGCAAAATCTTACCAATCTTCTTTCTTCACAATTATTTTGTTTGGCATATTTCTTTTTCGTTCAGCAACTGTATTATATTTATCACAAGCTTTTCGAAGGGAACACTTCCAATTTTTCCAAGAAGTATTAGCATACTTCAAAATTTTAGCCTTATAAATTTCTGGTACTGCATGTTTACACTGCAAAGACAATTGAATATCAACGTACATAAAGATTTTACATAAGAACTTGAATAAATCGAGTTTACTCACAACGACACTTTTTATATGTCATCTTTGATGCTTTGTGGAACTCTTTTTCAAGAACTGACTGCAGGTCGACAATGTGCCCTTGTTATCTTTCCAATAGTCGATGAAAATTGTTCTGATCCAGTATCAACTGGGCGCCCATATTTGTCGAAAATAATTTGATTAGTGGTACCTAATAAAGTATTTAAATATAACAATAATTCTATTAATGAAGACTATCAAGATAATATGTGAATCAAGTATGCAAAAATGAAGTAAAAAAATCAAATTTTTAACCACACTCAAGATAAACATAATAGAGTAGTTACCTACTAATTGCAGCTTACCTGACTGTGTGCGTGTGTTGGGTTGGGACATTATATTGCAGTTCATTGGTAGCCTGTAGAAGTACCAGTCTTCTACCCATGTGTAGTTGGGCAACCACAATGGGCACGTGTATGTGTTGTGTTAGGAATAGAGCAACAAGCAGCAGTAGGTAAGTTAAAAGAGTATCAAAAATATGTATGTCAGGTCCCTAGAGTATCAGAAATATGTATGTCAGGAGTGTCTAAAGGGTCAATTAGCCATTGTGTATGTCATGTTCCCTGGGTATAGAGCAGCAGTGAAGAGATTGAGGGATTAAAGTATCAGAAATATTCTATATCAGGGAGGAATTACAAATTCAAAGTGTCTTCTAGTATGTGTAAAAAATTTTATATGTATCAGTTAGTTATATGGGTGTGATTATCATTAAAGAGGAATACATGTGTATATATGTGTAAAAATATTGAGTTGTAAAAGCTTTTGGTGGACATGTGTTCAGAATCCTAGATCATGCTAGAAATCCAAAGACCAATATCCCAAACTAATAACCCGTGAGTTACAGTTAACAACAAACTAAGATATCAAGGAATATCATCGATACCAAAAAATTCGATACTCCAATCCGAAATAGTCCGATACTACCAATATCGTCGATACCAATACTCATAGGAATAGTCCGATACCGATACTGTGAACCTTGAATGCAACTTATCATTCAATTTAGAAGGATTTATGATAAAACCTTGCAGCAGATATAAAATATTTTAGGTTTGGTAAATTTTACTGTCTCAGAGAAACTGAACATGATTTTGTAACATTTTGCAACAGATATAAAACCTTGCAAAGTGACAATAATTTTCACTAGAGAAACTGAACATGTTTGGTAACATTTTACAGCAGAAAGATGTCTGAGAGATACTGTCCTATATTAGTTTCCTTTTCAGACTTTGCACAAGTGTAGCCTATATCCTTCGTACATATCTTCTATATAGAAACAAAATACAAACCATTGGTTTGGCTGTCCACGTAGCACGTATACTCCTGCTTTTCAAGTGGCTTCCTATTGACTTGAAATATGTCAATTTAAACCGAATTTCTAAATTCCCATGAATGATCCTCTCTCAATCAAATATTATTTCCGTGTTTACATATACTTAAAAAAAACCAATCCCTTAAAATATCATCAAAGTTCTCAAAAACAAACAAATTCACAGAAAAATGGTTTCACGGCATATCTGATTTCTAAATCATTGTTACCAAACTGATGGAGTAGCTCTTACACAAGCAAACTTGTCATCATTATACACTTTGCCACAATAGACCAAGTCCTATTCTGAATCTCTCTAGAAATGAACGAATAAAGATTATATAAGCACAAATTATAGATGAATATAAAAAAAAGAACAAAGATGCAACCCACCTTACCATTTAGAAGAAGTGAAAAATATATGCAAGTTTTGACTTCCAGTCCCCCCTTAAGTTGTAATAGTGTCAGGACTATGATCACCTTGTTAACAACCAGATGTAGAATATGAGAACTAAAACACACAATTTTTGACTATCAGTCCCCTTAAGCAGCAGCTCCGACCAAATTTATATCATACTCACAAAAAAGAAAAATGAAAACTATAAACTCTTCTTAGATGAAGAACTCGCTAAGGAAACAATATATACTCAGAAAAGGAAGAAATAAAATAACTAACTTAAAGCGACTCCAGTTTCATTATCAATGGAGACATATTTATTTATACCAAACCCCAAAACTTGAGAGCATTGATTGGTGTGACAGTAATGCTTCTAGCTTGCATGTTGGAGGATGTTGGTTTACATCGCGAAAACAGCCTTTCCATATATATGAGATTAAGGCCAAGTTCATCTTGACCATTCCCATACCCTGTATATGTAGGAGCCTTGTGACACCAGGACTCCCTTATCAAACCACAAAAGGTCATGAAAAAGGTACGATGGTTCTTATACTCAAAAGAACCAAGGTTAATCTTATTGTAAGCATATTAGTGCAAAATAAAATGCTTAGAAAGTGTAGGTTTATCTAATCACAAGCCAACTAAGAAATCAAGCAACACATTCAATTTTTCATCAACAGTATTAGACATAAATTATGTATAGCATGAGTTCACGCGTAAAAATAAAAGCCAAGATGATTAATCAATCATGTAGAACGTCATGATATGTATCTTTAGAGCATGCTCGAATCTTGGCATGGGCGAACTGGCCCTATTTATAAACACCAATTCAAAGCTTGTATGGAAGAAGATTAATTTATGCACATCAGTTATAAATTAATCTCATGAATGGCCCTATTTATGTATCTCCTATAATGAAACAAGAATACTTTGTTGTCTCTGTAATCTCCAGATGAAAGATTTAGAAAATATATGCTACTCTATATATGCAGGTTTCTAAAACTCTGGCACTGATATGTATGTAGGTTTCTAAAATTCATTTGTTATAACATAAACTCTATATATGCAGGTTTCTAAAACTCTTGAACTGCTACTCTTAGTCAAAAACAAAAACCACCACCTCCTCTTCCCCCCCTCTCTCTTTCCTTCCATTTATTCTAGCAGACAAGGACATTCAGATTTTGCTCTATGAGTGAATGGGTAAGCAAAAAAAAAAGATAGAGTAAAGCTGTAAAGAATATGCCATTGTATAGTTTGTATTGTTATGTTCTTTCAGTTTCTATCCCACATCGATTAGAGCATACAGCCTACCATGTAACTCTTCCTATATATAGCCTACAGTTAGTGTCGACCCTTACTGAAAGCATCCAACAAATATTGATACCATGCAACTTCCTTACAAAACCTGTTTCAGTTTGTCGATGAGAAGGGGGTGGCTTGATGACATTGAAACTGCTGGTACAAAACTAATATTGAAACTGGTACTGACTTGTACAAGTTAAAAGAGTATTAGCTAAAACTGAAACTAAGCTAAATTGATACTGAAACTGGTACTGACCTGATAGATTAGAAGTGCTTCCTTGGCACCTACTAGAATGAACTTCATTATTAGACTCATCATCGATGTCAACTTCCTCTCTATGAACTTCATCTCTACTAGATGGAGATCCATCTCCTGACATCATGAAACTAAAATACCAAACACATTTGTCAAATATGATAGAAAATAAGAGCATCAAATTTAATTTATGTAAGCAGTATTGTTCAGAAATAGGAAAGAAAAAATGTAAACCCTTAGCCCAATTTTTCCCTTTTGTTATTATTATTATTATTATTATCCTTTTTTTTCTTTTTAAGAAGTAAATGAATTTAGTGTTTTATGATCAATTGATTAGCAAATAAAGGAATGGGGTTCCGTGCAACTAGATTTCAGCTAAGGGCTTTTATGCAAAAAACCTATATTTGAAACTTCTGTTTAAAACAGGGGACCGTGTATACGTGGGTATAGTATAGGCCTTCTATTTGGCTAGTGTATCAGAACATTGGTATCCGCAGGTACGGGGCATCATGTTCGACCAGGGTATGTTAGCACAAGAGCAGAACAATAGACGGTATCAGAAGGTTGTCCCTACCCGTGGCAATTAACTGATGAGGACTAATGTCCAGGTTCATGGGAAAATTCCTGTGACCGGTCTAAAGGATGTATCCTAAATACTGTAGGCCGATGACAAACCTACTGTTCAGTTAGCTAGGTATCAGTCTAGATGGCCATTAGGCTATGTTTTGCATATATGTGTGTGCGTGTCCATAGCAACCTGTGTCATGTAGTGCAAGATAAATACAACAAAGAAGAATCGAATATCGAATGTAGATGGTAAGGAATAGTAGAGGGATTACCTACAGTTGGTACCCTGTATTGATTTTGGACATAAGGATACCCATTTACAGGTCATGTAGCAGCCCATTAGTTGTCAGTTGCATACCTTAATATATAGGCACATGTTCAGATAGCTAAGACTGCGGGATACTAACTAGGCAAATATATGTAGCAGGGATTAAGAGCAAGGAATGAGGTATAGCTTCTCTAATTTGTGTAATCAAGTTTCAGTTTAATAATAATAGATATATTGCTTATTAGATGTTGTTTTAACTACCTAAAGGCTAAAGCAGCGTGAGCGTTCAGCATTGGAATGCCAGTAGGTATAAGTATAGGTGAAGTGATTTGGGTGAGTAACTAAGAAAACGGGTATCACATGGGTAGGTGGCAGATTCGCGTGTGAGTGTAGGGATTAGCTCATAGGCAAAAATTTGAACGGCTCATAGTAGCAGTTGCAAACCCTATGTACAGGAGTACCCTGGTGGGCATATGTGAACCTGTGTACCACGGGATGGAAAATAATTGGGACTAATAAATTTGGGCAGCTCTTGCAACCAATTAGGAGTACAAAGGTGCATTCATGTAGATTGGATATAGGTGGGTAATCGAGTAACAGTTTGGAATGTCGTAAGGGATATTAACAGGACCGTGTGTGTACGATTGACATTGGAAGAATGGTGGTATCAGTTAGGAACTTGGGAATTTCCATGTGGTGTGTATGGGACATGGATGAATACCATAGAGTATTAGGATAAGTACAATTCACATATTGTACAGTCCTATTTTGTGTATTGTCCAGTCCACTTGGGCATGCCATTTAGAGTTGTGTCCTAGATATTTAGTTCAGTCAATTGTCTTCTGAATTCAGCCCCTATTTAATGATCAGTCCCATTTGAATTTACCTCAGGTATACAGTCCAGATCATTGCATTTGTTCTAATCTTAATCTATAGATATTTTGCATCTGACCTGTCTCATCCAGTCCACATGAACACTGGGTATTCCTACATGAGTATATGAGACAGGAAAAGAAATCTGAGCATAAGAACTAGCCTACAGATTTTAATAGTGCAGCAACTCTGGTCATTATTCATGGTATCATATTCATGCATGAGTACCCTGACTAGTAGTCTAAGTAATATATAGGAAGATGTCCAAAATATCATAGAAGGGATTACCTCTATATATATATCCAGGATCGGGGATACCAATCCTATGAGTGTGTCCAATGTACTATGGTAGTGACCTGTACCAAGGTGCTAGAGGGATTAGCCAATGTTGGAAGTTAAATTTGTACGGGGTAAGCCACGGGTTGGATAATTGGTACAGGGGATTAGAGACTTAGTATCTCAGACATCTGTAGCAGAAAGTAGGATGGGTGACTATGTAATAGTTGGTGGGGTAAGCCACGGGTCGTGACAAAAAAGTGGCTAGTACAAAAGATATTATTAAACTTTTCCATTAAAAGTCAATATGGAACTACAAAAATCAAACTATAATAACAAAAAAACTTATAATTCAATACAAGAACATCAATCTTCTTCATCTTCTAAATTATCAATAAATTGAGATAATGTAGCTTCATCAGCAGCTCCAATGAAAACAAACGGGTCCTCGTAAGCGTCGACATCATGACTTAATTTGTTTGGAGATTCTAAAACAACATGCCAATTATCCCTTGTTTCATCTTTGCAATAGAAAACTTGAGTTGCTTGAGAAGCGTGGATAAATGGTCCGTCCTCTTCACTTGTATTTCTTTAGAACCTCCCAAAATTGACAAAAACCAGTTTTGTTTCTGGATCCACCACACATCCATTTACCTTGTCTTCTATACGTAGCCAATCACAATAGAAGAGTGTTTCTTTGAAATCATAATAATCCAATTCAAGTATTTGTTTGACAATGCCATAATAAGTCATGTTATCATCCTTAAAATTGGTATCACTAGCTCTTGATCTAAAAGTGCCTATAGCCTTTAAAGCGACCCCACTATTTTGTGTGGTTAAATTCATTTCTGAATCAGCTGTATAAAAAATATATCCATTTACTGAATATGCATTATACGATATAGCGTCAAAATTTGGACCATTCGTAAGCCTATTTAAAGGACTCATCTCCTCTTTCTCAAGTTGTTGTCTTAACCAAGGAATATAATCCATGACCTTCCTTGCTTGTTGCTTTCCTCGTTTTCCAGTAGGCTTCTGATCCCGAACATATGCATGATATTTCCTACGAATACATAATAGTAATCATGAAATCAATATTCCATTTAGTATTTTTCATATACATATATGCACACATATATATACATAAATTTATATACAATTGTAATGATGTTTTACTTACTCCTCCCATTCAGTATTATCATCGTAATGCGACAAAACCCATCTACTTGCTTGTTCGTACTGTACACTAGACAAACGATAAACTTTGCCAACTGAATTCACAGGATGTGAACCTTCTTCATCATGATCATCAACGGACGTTCTTCCCCTTCTTTTGTAGCTTTTATGTTTACTACAAGGAATGTACTCCATGCAATATCTCATTGCTTCTTCTAATGTGTATTGTTCAGCTATAGAGCCCTCTATAAAAGTCTTGTTCCGCCCATATCGTTTGTATGTTTTCATCATCCTAAAAATAGCACAACTAATTAGTAAAATGTCAAAGGAATAAAACATAAAGTAAAGAGTTTATTACATCTCTTTACCTTTTAAAAGGATACATCCACCTATATCTGACAGGTCCGCAAACTAGTGCCTCCTCTGCCAAGTGTACGACAACATGTGTCATTGAAACAAAAAAAGATAGCGAAAAATACATTTCAAACACGCATAATGTCTCCACAAGACGTTAGTGTACGTTGGAAAGCTCTGATCGAACAATAACCTTTGAGCAAAGGATCTTGAAAAATAATGATAGTTGTCGAATTGCGGCACGCAAAATTTTCTCCTTTTTAAATGCATGCATTAGAAACACTGGTAGTAACCCTTGCATGAGAATGTGATAATCATGTGACTTCAATCTTTTGAATTGGAAATCCTGCAAATCCACCTTATGTATCCAATTCCCGCTGTACCCAATTGGAACCTTTAATTTACTCAAGGTTTTGCAAATGATTTCTTTCTCAGATTGCGATAATAAAAAAGGAGCCTTTGGCATAATTTGTTTTCCATTATCATTCACAAGCCACAATTTCTTCTTTATCTTTAATTCCTCTAGATCTTTACGAGCTTCAACTCCGTCTTTGGACTTACCTTTAGTATTCATTATTGTCCCAAACAAATTTTCAGCCACATTTTTTTCTACATGCATCACATCCAAATTGTGTCGAAGATGCAATTCCTGTTATGACAAAGACGTTAATATGATACTACATAAAAGCATGCCATAAAAACAAAAATTAACTTATTTAGCAAAATAAATTACCTTCCAATACGGCAAATCAAATAAAATTTATCTCTTTGACCATGGAGTATTTACATCAGTAGATCGCTTCCTCTTCTTACCAATTAACTTTCCAAAATCTGTACATATAGATTCCATTTTACTCAATAACTCTTCACCAGTCAAACGTTTGGGAGGCTTTCTGTGTTCTTCAGTTCCGTTAAATTTTGACTTTTGCATTCTAAAAGGATGTGTAACATCCCTTATGAATCTTCTATGACCCATGTATGTAAATTTCTTCCCATACTTTAGCCATTTTGAGTCTATTTCTTCACCACATACAGGACAACCATATTGTCCCGCTGTCCTACAACCTGAAATGTGCCCATAAGCTGGAAAATCATGTATACACCACATCATCATTGCTTTCAAGGTAAAGTTAGTATGTGTTTTAGCATCATATGTTATGCTTCCTGCAGACCACAACTCTTTGAGCTCCTCGACCAACGGTTGCAAATAAACATCAATATTATGTCCTGGTCCAGTTGGACTAGGAATCAACATTGTTAACATAGTAAATTCCTTCTTCATGCATAGAGATGGAGGAAGATTATATGGAACAAGCATGACAGGCTAACAACTATAAGAATTATTCATTCCAAAAGGATTGAAACCATCAGTTGCAAGACCAAGACGAATATTCCGTTTCTTAGTAGCAAACTCCGGCCACATCCTATCTATCTTCTTCCAAGAAGGAGAATCTACTGGGTGTCGCATGTGTGTACTACTATCTTCTACACGAGCATGCCATGTCATCTCCTCGGCTATCCATGGTACACTATACATACGTTGCAACCTCTGGGTTATTGGAAAGTATTATAAGCTTTTTCTTCGACAATTTCTTGCCTCTTTTTTTTGAATTTTCTTCCGGTTGCCACCTACTTTCACCACATTTGGGACAATTATTCTTGTCTGCATTTTCTCTCCAATAGAGTATGCAATCATTAGGACAAGCATGGATAATATCATACTTCATTTGGAAAGGCTTAACCATAGCCTTAGCTTTTCGAATTTTTTTGGCAAAGTGTTCCTATTAGGTAAAATCTTCTTCAAAAATTGTAAAAGTTCAGTAAAAAGAGCTTCAGAACATTGGTGTCTAGCTTTCATGCTCAACAAATCTAATATTGAGGATAGTTTAGTATGTTGACCTTCACAATTAGGATATAAAGGTTCCATCGCATCCTCCAACTTATTCTTATAATTAGTGTCTTCCGGGAGATCATCTTGAACATGAGCATCATTTTGTTGATCAGATTCATTCAGGCATTCGTTGAGGACATTATGATCAACACGTCTAAATGTGTCATTGAACAGGTCTTCCATTCTTGGAAAGACGTTTTCTGTACAATTTGATGAACTAGGAGCTTGAACATTGACACATATTCTAGGAAGCGGTTCTCCATGATTGATCCAAGTTCTATATGACTTATCCACTCCATTGCAAATCAAATGCTCAGCAATAACATTTAGTTTTTTTTGCATGAATTGTAGTTACGACATTTATCGCACGGACAACAATACCAATCATTTCCACACAATTTGTCTTTTGTGAACTGAATGAATGATGCAACACCTTCAAAGTATTCATCTGACAACTGAGGTGCATCTATCCAGCCCTTACTTGGGGGTATTGAAGACATCTAGCAATAAAATATAAAAATATCATCAATAAAATAGAATAAAACATATTATAGTTAAGAATTTTACTTACAACAATAAATTCACAAGATTTGCAAACCAAAAAGACCACAATTGCCAAAGACAAGTTTCCATATTTCAGATTTGATGTTCAGATTTCAAATTTAAAATAAATAAATTACTGTAAAAAGAATTCACAGGATATGGAAACATAATAAAACACATTTGTAAAATATTGTAAGTACTTGTTAAGCTTATATGATTACTAAACAAGCTATAAGAATGAATGAATGATACTAATAATAACAAGTAGATATGCCAAGAGCAAACTGTCAATATGATATTATCAAAGAAACAATAGGACTCTTTCAGGAAAAAAAGAAAAAAGAAAAAATAGGACAGTGATAAAGTTAAACAAAGTTAATCTAAAGATTACAAAATCTAACATCATTACAATGGCATATATATTTGATTTTTCTACGATCCGTTAATCATGCATGCCCCCATGGGAGAATCCACTATTGGTGTAGTGTAAACTGAGAAGGGAATAAATTAAGACGTTCTACCATCTGATATGTTGTATTCAAATTGGACATTTGTACAATAATATATATTTATTGAAAAAAAATGAATTTATAGTATTAAAGTTAAAAAAAACATGACAGATTGAAATATTTAATTAAAATTAGTCTTTAATCAAACTATACAAACACACACACTCTACATAGAGATAAAGATGCATATGGTTTCATTCTAGTGGCTCACCCTCTGATTTCCACTATCACCTTAGAAGAAATAATTAGAATTCTGGAATGTATGATTCTCCAAACAAAGCAACCACACAGTTGCACCTGTTCTTAAACTTAGTAATTATAGTTATTATTATTACTATTATTATTATTAAAAAGAAAAAAGGAACAAAGTTTAATGGGTACATCTACATCTTGCTACGGAAACAAGATAGGGAGGGATGCACGGAGACAGTCGACAGAGGGGTGGAAAAAGAAAAAGCTTTGCACAAAGGGGTCTAGAAACTCCTTCGAGAGGAGAAAGGACAATGAACATTGGATGACTTTATTATCAATTTTCATGCGGCACACTTGCGATATTTTCATCGATTATAAGCAATTTCTGAGCCAGACGTAAATGAAATATATATTAAAAAAATATTCAAGTTTGGTTATCTGGTCCGCCGGCTCCTTCTCCTCCGCACGGCTGCTCTTCGACCGACGGCAGAGAGGAACTGACCCAAAGACAGTTGTACGAGATGACAGAGATCAATCAAACACACATAAAATAGGGAAAAAAATAATATAGAGAATTTCTAAACCTAGATTTAGATTAAAAAAAACCACGCAGCAGAAAAAAAGAGCTAGGATTCGAAAGAAAGAAAAAGAAGAAAAAATTAAGGATTACTTACAGTGATCGAGAACTCCTTTTGTTTGGATTGAGAATTTTTTGTTATTTGATGACCTCCTTCTTCTATGAGGAAATTTTGTGAGAGGGAGAGAGAAAGATGAGAGGGAAAAAAGTGTGCTGAAAGAAACGGCGGCAACTTTAGCGGGATATATATTTTAGGGATTATTTTCGGATAGGGGGTTTAATAGGAATCGACGTTTAGGTCCGTCGAAATTAGAACTTCTGTCCAGGTCCGTCGTTTTTTACCGAACCTAAAGAGTCAAAAATGAAGTAATTTGGTGTAGTGCCTACCAGTATCATAGAAGATATGCAACAGAAGGACTCTGTCATGTGGGCGCATGCCTCTGCCATAAAAGCTCCACAAATGAAGAAGCCTCATACCGTTTCGGGCTCTATTAGCCCAACGACTTGTCTCTTGCGCAACCAACAACAGGGTGTTCGACGCTTGAGACTTGGCAAAGAAAAATACTACAATGCCAAGAATCGAAGTGTTCGACACTCTGGGCAAACTCAACGAGGCTGACAAACGATGGAGGCAAAGTTAGAGGAAAATAGTGTTGCTTCACCATGCATACGTCCAAAGCTATGCACCCAAGAGGGTGTGTGGGCGCATAATTTTAGCCAGAAGACTTTTGTCTTCGACAGATTATGAATCCAGGGTCATGCGCACAAGCTCTACTGACCCATACTACGCGCCCACATCAAGGAAGCTTAGGCATGCTGCCAAGACCTCTGAAAAGCATGCACCCAAAGGCAGACTCCAGGGTCTATGCGCCCACAACAAAACGACATGCCCCAACACGTATAGCACGCGGATGTCTTCAAGGTCATCACAGAACATAGGTGTAGGGGATACCCCTGCACATAAACTAAGTGCGAATGCACCAAATCTCCTTACAAACCCATATACAAAGCTCGGCGATGCATGTGACATGGGTTTTAAGGCAAAACTCCCTTCCGCTGACATACGCGACATGATAAATCATAAGCATAAAGCGAGGAAGGATATAACAATTCATGGTGTACATTCATGCACCAGTATTGTCATCAACTATTGCTGCTCCAAAGCAATGAGAGTGCCTCAGAGGCAGTCCATGTTTCGACGACTGTATTTTTCTGACGATAAAAAGCCACTGTGTGTTTCATCCAACATGGCTTCATGGGGTCCCCCTTACGGAAGCCCCAATCAAAGAAGGTGGACCACAAACCCAACTTTCTCCCTCAGTTCGACGAACAAAAAAAGAAGAAGTCTGCCAAAAATTAGCCAGCAGGCTGTCACATCTGAAGGAGTCTACGTGAGTACTCGGTCGAGGACGAGATTCCGTATAGATGACGAGAACTCCCAAGCTGGAGGTGATGATCCTTCACCTGGGGGTAGTATTCCCTTAGAGTCTAAAGTAGATGACCTTGACACCATAGGTAGCCTTCCAGATGACGATGATCTCTCCGAGTCTGACGGTGACTATCTACCTCCCCTACCTGAAGACGAGGGACTTTTCAACTCATAGACAGACAATATCAGCACCAGTTGTACTGTTTCCTCTATTCTTCCTCGCATGTTATCTACATACATGGCAGATGGAAAAAGACCTGAAGAAGCCAGTGATCAGACCAACAAACGACTGGAGGGTCTTGAAATAACATTTGCCATGATCACTGATATGCTTAACAGTATCATGGCGGTCCAAGCTGCTGGGGCTGTTCCTCCACCTAAACAAAACGTCTCAGCACACGTTAGTCTGGCCCATAGCAATAACCCTCCTTCACTACAGAAGGAATATTATTACATTGCGCCTCCTCCAAATCTTGGAAAAGCTAGGGGTGGTCCTTCACCAACAACGCCTGACAAACTTATATCAGTCGTTTCTCAACACCTGTTCAATCAACTGGACGTAATTGATTCTTTTGTTGCCCGTCTCGACACCATCTCACACAAAGACAAGCTTCAAAAGATGGTGATATCTCAACCCAATCCTCCTGAATGGGAGAACGCTACTTGCCCTCCTAACTACAAGCTACTGATGCTAAATTCATTTGACGGGATGACTTCTCCTCATCAACACATGACATACTTAAACACACAGACTCTACACTTACCCAGGGACAATCCATTTTTGTCAAAGTTATTTATTAGCACCTTGTAGGGGGTAGCTTTTGAATGGTTCTACAGTCTGCTTGACGGTTGTATCAATTCTTTTAAAGACTTGGAGAGGTTATTCGTCAACAGGTTTTATGAGAGTGGCATGCATGTTAGTATGTCCACCCTCATCGAGACGAAGCAAAGGAGGACTGAATCTGTCATTGCTTTCATCGAATGCTTCAGACGACTAGCATTGAAGATGCCCTTCGGTATACCAGACTCAGAACTTATGGATACTTGTCGACGTAACTTCCTTCCTACAGTAAAGTTTTGTCTGGGTATACATAAGTATGATACATGGCCCGCTTTTATTGGGGCCGCTGATGCTGCTGAAAATGACGTCCCTAATCTGGAATTACTGGGGTTGAAAACACCCAAACATGAAGGCAAAGGCAAGCACCCTCAAACTATCCCTGTCCGTGGGGGTAAAGGGAAAGAAGTCTTGAAGGTCGACACGTCGAAGGGAGCTTCCAATTCTCAGGGCACCTATGACAAACCTAAGGAGACTTTCTCCTTTTACGAAGACGATGTTATTACAATTTTTCACACATTAACGAAGGATAATAAACTGACATTGCCTCCACCACAACGTCCTACGGAGGCGAACCAACTCAACGATCCCAAGTACTGTCTTTATCATCAGTACGTGTACCACTCTACTAAGGATTGCATCGTCCTGAAGAAGAAGATACAACAGCTTGTCAACAGCCAAGTGATCAACCTCAAAGCTGAAGACAAAGTCGTTTCTTCTAACATGGTCCCTCTTCAATTTGGTGACTTTTCTTCCACAGAAGTCCCAGACGGAGTAGTCCCGATCCCTAAGGCAATAATGGAAGTCGTCAACCTGCCGCCAGCTTGCAATTCAACCTTGGTACCACTCACGACTTAACATGGTAAGATTTTGTGGGTCTACCGGGATCTTGTGCAAGAAATGACGCAGGGGGTGGTATCGCCCAAACTAAAGAGGGGCAAGAAATACAAATCATGTCATATGGTGTTTTCTCCCATTTACGAAGTTCTATCTGGCGAGATGCGATCTGGAAAAGCTTACCTACGGACTTATGGCCCTGCACAAGAGGAGGTAGTATCTTCTCAAGCTCCTGCTGCCCCCACAAGTTCAGAAGCCGGTCCGTCTAAGCCTTCAACTACGGACAAAGCCAAGCAGAAGGAGTTGCGATTTGACAAGTCTGTGAAGGTACCAACTCTCGAAGGCATGGATCGGCCTTACAACTTTAATATACTGGCACAGCTGGCCAATACACCTGCCAGGTTATCTCTGTTCGATCTATTGCGACTCTTCAAAGAAATATGGAAGGCCTTAAGTGAGGATTACTACATGCCGACTCTTATCTCGCTGAAGTCAAAGCCCCCGCTGAAGACCCTATCTCCTGTCCTCACTGCCACAGTACTATGGAAGTGGTGTCCAACATAACCTTTTCACAGGAGGACATGCTACTAAAAAATAATCGTCATGATAGACCTCTGTACTATATAGGGTATATCGGAGCGATTAAGGTGGATCAGATGCACATCGATGCAGGCTCCTCCCTCAGCATCATTCCTAGAAGTTTACTCCAAATTATAGGAATCCCTCTGCACAAGCTATCTGTAACTAATACAACTATCATGGCTTTCAATGCTAGAAGAAGCCACCAGTTGGGCAAGATCCGTCTCAAATGCCAGATTGGTGATCTCCGAACGAAAGTTTCTTGCTATGTAATCGATGCCAACATATCCTATAACGTCATGTTGGGACGTTCGTGGATACACGAGAAAATGATCATTCATTCTACACTTCACCAGTGCTTCAAGTACATCAACAGTGGTGGCGTCGTAAAGATGGAGTTTGTCGATGTCGATCCTTTTAAGGGTATTGAAGCCTACTATGGAGGTACTTTACCAATCTCAGCCCTCCAACGATGACGATAACGAAGCTGACGATGATGCTGAAGTGAGTTCATCCTCTAGTGATGGTCACCTGATTATCCGAGTCAAAGGACGTACTACTCCAAAAAGTACTCCAAAGCCTCTCATAATCTGGGTGAAAAAAAAGAACCCTGATAAGGTCAAACCATTGACCATCACTCTCCGCAAGACACCTCGGATGGAACCTGCTGAAGTCCGTCCTCCCAATCTTGAAGAGTTACCCTATATGGTGAACATGGCCAAGGCTGTGGCTCCTGTTCCAGACAATGATCCTCTCAATGAGTATATCAATACTCATAATAATGTACCGTCAGTGGATGATGTTATCTCTGAAGAAAAACTTGCGTATTTTCTAAGTAAATGTTTATCTTTGAATTACTTTGATGTCTACCAATCTGTAAACCAGTAGGTAGATACGATATACGCTCTACAGCACGGCATATGACAACACCTCTGCATGCCGGTCACGATGCCTCATCTGCGAGAAAAAGTTTGGCCAGAAGATATCCATTACTTTATCGTTCCAACTAGAAAGAAGGGTGAAGAACTAATCATCTTTGGTCGAATAATTGGTGAAAGAAAGTTCGTTCTGGACTCTACTTCTTCCAATCACAACACTGAAGCTGTCTATGATTCCGAGAAAATGTTACTTTTTTGATATAGTTGGCAGGCCAAGAATATCATCCAGAATATAGAATATGATATAAAAAGCGACCAAGGACTAAACTGTGGTCGGGGACGACGGTTGCCAATACGTCATTTTGCTCCTCTCGGCAAACCCGAGAACTATTATCAATAAAACGATGTTGGTTTGGGTTATGTCACTCCTCCAATAACTTCTGAAATATCAGACGTCAAAGCAGATTGTTATTCTTATTCTTATGATTCCTGCCTCTGGGATTCAGACTCCAGCATTGGAGACATGTTCAAAGCAACTTTGTCCGTCAATATGGTGTCAGTTGACCAAATTACAGATGATGTCCAATCGATCGAGCTTGAACAATAGGCTCAAAAGATGGATACTAGGTGGGAGTTACGTTCCGAACAACGTGAACCACCTACTGAAGACGAAGTCGTCCAAATCAATTTAGGAGATAAATCATCTCTTAAAACAATCTTTATCAGCAAAAGTCTGTCTGGCGATGAACGACAATCTCTTATACTGCTTATAAGAGAATACATTGACGTATTTACATGGAGCTATGAAGACATGCCAGGCTTGGACCCTAAAGTTGCCATGCATCGCCTAAATATTTCGGCTAAAGCTAAGCCAGTGAAGCAGCAGCAACGATGATTTTGACCAGATATCATGGAGGCCATCGAGAATGAAGTCAAGAAGCTTATTACAAGTGAATTGATTCACGAAGAACAACACCCTGACTGGGTCGCTAATATTGTTCCAGTCATAAAAAAGAACGGTAAAGTTCGAGTCTGTATCGATTACCGTGATTTGAACTCTGCATGCCCGAAAGATGAGTTCCTTATACCAATCACCGACGTAATGATCGACAATACTTGCGGCTTCGAGCGGATGTCCTTCATGGATGGGTTCTCAGGCTACAACCAGATAAAGATATTTCCCGACGATAAAAAGCACACATCTTTTCGAATACAGTTGGGGGTATACTACTATACGGTGATGCCCTTCAGATTGAAAATGCAGGGACGACATACCAGCGAGCTATGAACACAATTTTTTGTTATCATTTGCACAAAACAGTGGAATGCTACGTAGACAATATTGCAGTTAAAAGTCGTCTCAAGGGCAACCACCTCCAAGACTTGAGAGCGGTGTTCAAACTAATGCGTGTACACCAACTCAAGATGAATCCAACCAAGTCTTTTCTCGGAGTCTTCAGTAGCTAGTTCTTTGGTTTTGTCATCACTTCAAAGGGTATACATCTTGACCCAGAGAAAGCGAAAGCTATCCTCGATATGCATCCCCTAAAAAATCTCAAAGAGCTACGCAGACTTTAAGGAAGGCTAGCCTACATCAGATGATTCATTTCAAACCTCTCTGGAAGGTGTCAACCGTTTACTCAGCTTTTAAAGAAAGGCGTATCTTTCGTCTAGACTGTATTTGATGACATCAAGAAGTATCTCACAAGCCCTCCAGTATTGGTGGCTCCAATAATAAAGAAACCCTTCTAACTATATGTCCGTGCTATGGACCATTCCCTTGGCGCCCTATTACCTCAGAAGAATGAAGGCGGCCATGAACAGGCAATCTACTACCTCAGCCGCATAATGGTGGGTGTCGAGCACAGATAAGCTCATGTGGAAAAGGAATGTCTTGTACTGGTATTTGCTATCCAGAAGACACGCCACTATATGTCTGGGCAGACTATCCACATCATATCTAAAGTCAATCCTCTCAAAATACTCATGACTAAACCGGGATCTCTTAATTCCTATTTAGCTATATGGGAAATGCTATTGACTCCATATGATATGTTGTTCGTTCCTCAGAAGGCAGTAAAAGGCCAAGCATTAGCTAACTTCCTAGTAGCTCATCTAGTGACAAAATCTTCCAAACTCTACGACGAAATCACCGATGAATTAGTGGAGTTTAACACCGCAACTGAGAAAATCCCCATTTGGTGAATGTTTTTTGACGGTGCATCAAGAACATGACCTAAAGAAAATATCGTGGCCGGAGTAGGCATCGTGCTTGTGTCACCCGACCATCTGGTTATACATCGTGCATATTCTCTCGTTGAACCATGCACCAACAACGTGGCCGAATATAATGACCTATTGATCGGCCTACAACTGGCAAAACAACTGGGAGTTGACTATCTAGAAGCTTACGACGATTCTAAGCTAATAGTTAGTCAGGTTCGAGGGGATTATGATGTTCGTCATGAAGATCTCATTCCATATCACAAAGTGACAATCGAATTGGCTTCTACTTTCGCTGGATTCTTCATCGAACACGTGCTGTGACTACCGAATATAGAAGCAGATGCTTTAGCCGGTCTCGCCGCTTCCCTGACCGTTCCTACCAATACTCAGCAGTCGATTACAGTGTCTGGTCGAGAACAATTCTATGTGAAAGATGCCTTGCATATTCATCACAGTTACACAACGGAAAAAAACATCGACATTAAAGACTGGAGTTTTCCTTTCATAGACTACGCTGTCTATGGAATCCTCCCTGACGACACAAAAGAAGCAGTATCTGTCCAAAGGCGATCCCTTAGATTTTATTATGATACTGCTACCAAAATACTGTACCTACGCTCTCACGATGGGCTACTGTTAGGATGTTTATCAGACACAGAAGCCAAACATGCACTCCGGGAGGCTCATGACGGAGTTTGTGGTGCACATCAACCAGGCCCCAAATTATAAGGTCGCCTCAGACGAATGGGTTATTATTGGCCCACGATGATAGCAGATACTCTTGAATATATAAAGAAGTGTAGGGCTTGTCAGTTCCTTGCCGACTTCATTTATCAACCTTTGGAGTTTCTATACCCGATGGCAGCATCTTGGCCTTTTGAAGCCTGGGGTATGGATGTCATAGGCCCCATCAGCCCACCATCTTCCAGAGGACATCGATTCATCCTAGCTACAACCGATTACTTCCCCAAATAGGTAGATGCTATACCGCTCACCGAAGTGAAGACGTCGAACGTGATTAGTTTCATCATACATTATGTTATCTATTTCTTCGGCCTATCTCGCAGGATCATCCATGATAATGGTCCTCAATTCGTGAGCTATGTATTCTATCGATTCTGCGATAAGAATCGAATCCAGAATGTAACCTCTACTACCTACAATTCAGCAGCTAATGGGTTAGCAGAAGCCTTCAATAAAACCACCATTAAACTTCTCTAGAAGTTTGTGTCTTCAAACAAGCACGATTGGAATGAGAAGCTCGACGAATGTCTCTCGGCCTATCGTACAACGGTCCGGACTACAACAGGCACTACGCCATTCTCTCTGTTTTATGGGAGCGAAGCAGTTTTTCCCGTAGAAATCCAGATTTTGTCTCTTCGAGTAGCCTTAGCTAGTGAGTTGACTGCCGAAGAAAGCTATTGTCTGCGACTTCAGGACCTCGAAGTGCTAGACAAAAAATGTTTGTTAGCTCAGCAGCGCATTGAGCTATACCAAGCATGCCTTTCCAGAGCCTTCAATAAAAAGGTCAAGGAAAGAATCTTCTAAGTTGGTGATCTAGTCTTAGCAGTGAGAAGACCAATGGTCATGACGTACAAGACAAAAGGAAAATTCTAGCCTAAATGGTAAGGTCCTTTCGTTATAGAATCTGTGTATTCTAATGGTACGTATCGACTAACCAAGCCTAATGGTGACTTGCTCATGATGCCTATCAACGGCAAGTTCCTGAAAAAATATTATGTGTAACCTTTTATAAACAGTGTTCACATATTTTTAGTCATGTAAATGTACAGTGCAATGTTTATGTGATTCAAAAAATTATCTAACTATTATCCGTATTTCAAGAGTCTTGAATACACCATGGAGAATGGGTCCTCTAAAAAGATTCTCCAGTGGAATCATTTCCGTTTTTGACTCTGCCCAAACTCGTTTTGACAAAAACAAGTCACGTTCCTATTACCTCTGAATTGTTTTTCGATAATTATTTCCCCAGTGGGATGATTAAGAAGCGTTTTGCCACGTCCATATAACCTCTGAGTAAAGCATTCAACAAGGATAATCACATCCATATTACCTCTGAATTATCCACTCCTACCTAAAATTATATATCTTTCTACGTCCATATTACCTCTGGTCAGATATAGAACATCCTCTGCTATTACGTCCATATTACCTCTATTAGCAGCTTCTTTCAACATATTATCTATATTCAAGAATCCTGAATATAAAATGGATAGTAGGTCCACATCAAATTCTCTAGCGGAATATCCATCAGTAATATACTTACTACGTCCACATTACCTCTAGTTCTGATATTTCACAAACTTCATTCATGAATTTTGAAAGCTAATAGATTCTTTATTAAAACGTCCATCAGAAAACAGAGAAAAAGATACAAGAGTCTCAATGGCTAAAAAAAGAAATAGTTACAAACAAATATCTAAGGGATACACAATCGATTGATATTTTCCCTTAGAGCCGCAATTTCGGCTTCGGACTTCGTGGTAGCACGGCGGCGCGCCTCTTCTTGATGAGCAGCTTCATCCTGGAAGAGGATCAGGTTCATGTGCTCTCCCTCCAACTTCACCAGTTGTTCTTTTAGGTGGCCGGAAGTTGCTGCAGATATGGCAACCTAAGCCAAATAGTCCTCCTGTTCAGACGTCGCTACCCTCAAGCTGGCTTCCAGTTGAGCAATCTCGTTTTGGATCTGCGCGATGTGATTATACTTTTCAGTAATCTGCGCAGCCAACTTATTCTTCGAAGCAGCACGTGCCTCACTCACAGCGTTGAACTGCTCATACTGGTCAGCTAACTCACTGATTTCTCGAGCAAGGGTACCCTTCCTTACCTGGAATGTAGCCTCTTCCTCCATGAGAGCCACGATCAAAGCCTCGTCTTTTGTATGGAATAGCGATGTCGGCCTCCGTTGCTTGTCATCCTAAAATCTGGCCACTTGACCCTCCAGATCATTCAGAACCTTCTTAGAGCATTAGCCTGCTCTTCATAGCCGGTGATGCTCTCAAGGGCCGCCACTTGGCATTCAACAACAGCCTTCACAGGGCCAAAGGTGGCATTCCGATTCAGAACTCCAGGAAGCTTTACTTTCAGCACAGACTAGAAAGCTTTGATGACTTCCTGGGCCATCTCGTCATCTTCAGAGGAAGTCGTCGGGGAGGATGCTTGATGAGGCTCTTCTGTTCCAGGATGAGATATATGACAAGAAGCTGAACCTGACAAGAAAATAATACATACATCAGTAAACAAAAAAGGGGAGTGCAAAAGAGTTATAATTTCGTACCGTCAGCATGTTCAGTGCCAATTCGGGCTAAGTCATCGGTCTTGGCTTCAGTGAAACTGAGAGCAGGCCCAGGCTGTTCAAGAAGAACAATATCAAGGCCTCGAGCGGTATCAGGCCCGGTATCTTCCATAGTCCGAGCTGGACAAGGAGCAGATTCAGCAACAGCCCCCTCAGTAGGTTGTTCAACCTCTCCTTCTGTAGCCAATGTCGGCTCACTAACGGATCCCTCCGTACCAACAAATTTAGAGGAGTCGGGGACAACCTCTGTTTCTCCCCCAATGCCTTGGGCTACCTCTACGAGTGGTTTCTTCTCCTTGTCTACAAGGGAATATACAATCGTGGTCAGCCTCACGAGGAGCACACAAAATCGAAGTCGAAAAATCTCATCCGAAGAGAGTCGCAAAGATAATGTACCCGCCCGAGGATGAGCTGATTGGACTTGATTCTCGTCCAACTCTTTCATTATGGCCCTGATCGCAGACATCACCCCCAAGGAGATATCGAAAGAAGGACTAGCATTCTGGTTGCCACCATAATCCAGGCATTTACCCTAATCATCCGTTGATTCAGGCTCCTTGACTGGGGAAGGCTGAACATCGTCTGCCGGTCGTGGACAAGGAGAGGACAATATTGTCACATCCACTTCCTCAAACGAGGAGGCACCTGCCTCACCTGTAACTTTAGATTCTTGTGTAATTGACAAACACAAGGGTGATAAAGCTTCTAATAGCTTGACCAAAATGGCTATGGAGTCTAGAAAGGGATCTACCTCCCGAATGATAATGGCCCGTGATGCCGTTCTACTTCTTCCAGTTTGCTGGGAAGACCTTCTCAAGAGATGTGAGCCAGCACCCACTTCTTTGGCTCTCCTTAGGGCTACAGTCCTCTTCTTCCTCTTAAAAGTTGGCTCCTGGGCCAATTCAGTTGAAGCTTTCCTCTTCTGAGGAGGATTGGGAAGAGCAGACTCATCTTTCGTGCCCTCCTTTGGAGGCGTTGTCGGCTCCCTAAGGGTATCCCTCGGCCGTGGTACTATGGCTGGTTTTACGGCGGGAGCAGCACTCTCCTTCTTACGGCCCTTCGGCGCCTTTGGGGCACATTTCGCAGAAGGGAGGCCAAACCGAGTCCCCAATATCAAGCTTTGTTCACGATCATATCGAGGATGAAAAGTATTATTCTAAACATAAAACTTGGCGGCAACATAGCACAGATGGGTCTCGGGCGTATCCGAGGGCAGAGTGAAGATTGTCCCCGTGTATCCGGCATTGTAATATATCCAGGCACGCGTCCTGTCAATTAAGCTGCCTATTGACTCCAAGTGTGGGCTTGCATTTCCTAAAAGGAGCTGACTGTAGCCAAACTTCTGCACAAAACGACTCGGCAGGTATGGCTCCAAATAGGCATGGTTCCTGTTCCTGAGCACCAGATGCGACGGTCTAATAGACTGAAGCCAATAAAATGCCCAGCAGTCAAGCAAGTGGCATAAACTCCCTCATCCACTAAGGTATCTCCTACACTACCACTGTTAGATGGAGGGGATACCCTGAAGAACTCGTAGTTCTGCAAGAAGCTTAAAGCCCTTCTGCAAGCGGGTACACCAGTGATGGCCTAATCTGTATCATAAAATCTGCAAAAAAAGGTGTCTCCCGCCAAGGAGTCCGTCGCCGGCCCAGCGTTCATCTGGATAGGGAAGTGCAGTAGCTGCCACCCCATCAAGAAATGATACGGAATTTCGATCCTTGCGAAGTTGGCTCTGCGGTCAGGAGTCACCATATTTCTTACAAAGTCCCGCAAACCCCGTTCAGTGGCACAGACCATTGTGAGAAGTAAGGCAAGACGGTATCCGAATGCCAGCTTCACAGCCGAAAGTATTATGCTCCGGCTCATCCTCTCAATAGTCCCTGAACCCCCAGGGACTATATAGTTACGAAGCCAGATCATCAAGGAAGATGCCAGCATGGCTTTCTCCGACAACGAATATTCAGCTTGGCAGAAGTAGTGGCCGATCGGGGACTTCCCCTTAGGATTATGACTGTCCTCAGTATCTGCTGTATCATAATCTGCCATCCGGGCCTCTATCTCGGACTTGATCATAGGTTTTAAAATCGAAAAGGAAGCCGGATCCTCTATCTTGTATGGGGATTGGCCCTCTTGGTCCTTTCTTTCATGATGATCCTATGGCAGATGAGGAGATGGCAGAATAACTCCTTGTATACATCAATCATTTTGGAGTTTTTATTCTCGAGGTCTCGGAGCTCCTCATCACAAGGCACATACTCTTCATACAGCTTTGTACCACATGGATGCTTCGACACTTCCTGTATTTCATGGAGAGCCAATCACATCTTCCCGCCCGGAGTAAAGAAAGTACAAGCGTGAAGGTTGTACAACTCCGCCAAAAAGATAAACATTGGCCAGTTGACCTTTACGCCATATTGGGTGGCCCTAATAGCATAAAAAAGGCCAGCAGTCTTTAGGGTGGCTTCATACATGGAAAGCACCCAGTTAGTGAGGTTGCTCCAGAATAAAACTAGATACCTCCAGCCTTCCATCCGTATCTTCCCTATGGAATATGACACGTCCCCTGACATCATCAGATTGCAAAGCGTGTCGGCAGCATAAGGGTGGAGGTTAGTCGGGATGTCGTTCATTACGGCACTAGGTTGCAGCCCCCTCGTGGAGTAAGTTGTTGAGCCCCTGACACACTTGAAAGTGTCCTTCTTCCGATCTCCCGAGTCTAACTGTAATCTTCTAGAGACGACCCCGGGGAGCTCAGGAGTTAACTTCCATTTCATCTGTCGCTGCACGGCTAAGACAGTGAACGCAGACAAAGGATACTGAAGCTCCATCGACGGTAGCCATTTTATTTGATTGTTCAGCCTGACCACCAGTGGGTTTCTTAAGCATATCATCTTGCCATCTTCGAAACCCATACTGTCACCAAACAGGAAGTACAGTTTCTTGAAACGACGTGCCCCTCCAAGCAAGAGCTTCTCATTGTTAAACATCTGCTTTAGGAAGGTCTTGTCCTATTCAAGTATGGTGATCGTCCATTCTGTAGGCCGGTCATGACTGATCTTGGCCTGAATGTTGCTGAGCATGTTGGTTATGAGACTTGTGCCGAGGACTTGGCAAGCAGAGCCGAAAGGGATTCCACCATGTTCCGGGACAAACATGTTAACTACAAAGACAGAAGAGAAAGTCAGACTCAGAATCTGTAGAAAAAACTAATGCTGGAGGAATCTTATGCGCCCAAAGGGCTATACGCCCAAAGGGTTATGCGCCCAAAACAGCATGTGGGTGCATAACATACAACAGCATGTGGGCGCATAACATACAGCAGCATGTGGGCGCATAACATGCAGCAGCATGTAGGCACATAACATGTAGCAGCATGTGGGCACATAATATGCCATAGTGTGGGCGCATATAAATGTTCACATAAACATATAGCCTTGGGCACGTGCGCCCAGGTAGAGGAAAAGTTTAAGCGTCACAAATTAATGCTCAAGACTTTGTTTTGAGGTACAGCCTCACCCAGGATCGGGTGTTGGACTGCCGAAGACATTGTCGCAGGAGAAGAGCCACTCGGTGCAACCCCCTTGCCATTCGCAGATCTCTTGGCGGCCTTGGGAGACATGGTTCGTGCAGAGAAGGGATGAAAAGACTTTTTGAAAGTTCTGAAGGAAAAGAGAATAATGAATTTTCTCTCTCTTCAAAAGCCTATTTATAGGAATGGGCCATAGACTCTGCGCCCACTACTCCTATGTGCCCGCTGCGTACTATGCGCCCATTGTGGCTTATCAGGCCACATGAAGACCCAGTCTCTTGCACATTACGTGACTGCGACTTGTTGACTTGGACAACGCATGAAGGATGGACCTCTTCCAATTCTACCCTGATGAATCTGTCAGTTCAGATTTTCGAGGAAGATCTCAACAGCCATCTCTCTGACAGTTTGGCCAAACTCTATGAACCTAAAGGGAGAGCTATGCTATGCGCCCTCTACATCATGAGAAGACGGTCCATGCTTCTTTTAAAGTATTTCGAACTCGTTCAAGTATCGAAAACTTTGAAGGGGTCTTGTAGAAGCATGAAAATTTTAGCAGTCTTGACAACCATGCACCCAAGCCAGAGAAGTCATATTTGTCCAAGTGAAGAGAGCATTCTATGTGCCCAAGTCTCCAGAGCATGCTATCCAGAGCATACTATGTGCTCAAGCCACCAGTACAAGCTAAGCGCCCAAGCCACCAGAGCAAGTTATACACCCATATGCCCACTCTGGACCCCTCCAGCAGGGGGCATAGCCCTGTTTTAGGCTATATGCCCAAGTTAAAATAGCCTCCGACTCGGTCAAACCTACGATCAATCGTGCACCGAAGCATACGGCCACGTCAGTCTCCACGGGCAGTCGTGCACCGAAGCATTCGGCCACGTCAACACCACGATCAACCCACGATCACGTAGTCTGCATGCGCCTAAACTCTATGCACCCAAAGCAGGACCATACGCCTATATAAAAACTAATGAGCTTTCTCATGTGGGTGCATAACATTATTCCGGCACGAAAACGACTATAAAAAGGGGTCTCAAACCTCTTCAAAACACAGAACATAGAGCATTTTCAAAAGCCAAATTGCTGCACTTATTGCCAGTGAGCTGAAAGTTAGCAATTTTCTTAGGTTTTCTCACACTTTTGTAAACGAATTGTCAACAAAGTAAAGGAGCAACTGTCGCTCGGTCTCCATCGTCCCATTCCCCATAATTCTTTTTGTACTCAGGGATCCTCAACGTAGGATCTCTCAGGCGTACTGGATTTGTGGTGCCTTACGCCAATAAAAAAAGACATCATTTCTTTTTGTTTTTTGTGTTTGTCCACAACCACTTGGATGTATAACACGTTTCGGGCGTCTTACTCTTAAAAAGATGGGTCCAGATCATAAAGTGACACAATATTTCATCAAAAACTGCAACCATCTAGGGATTCTCCTTACCCAAAATCTCCAGTTCGTCATCAGTAGGCACATATTCTTCATAAGGATTCTCACCTATTGGCAAATTTGACAAAAACTGCATCTCATAGAGGGTGAAGCCTATCTCCCCGTGAGGAGTAGCAAAGGTGCCAGTCTTGTTATTATAAATCTCTACCAAAGCAAGAAACATGTTAGTGTTGGTATAGATACCACAGGAGGTCGTTAAAATAGCTTCATAGAGTCCCAACTCTTGTAACTTGGCAGTGAAGGTGTCCATGATCCATACAGAAAATCGATTCCAACGCTTAATGTCTGGGTGCAATAAACCCGTTAGCTTCGGGGTTATGGTAGGATATACTCCTCCTACTGCAGCATAGTTATTGGAAAAGAAAGGCATTAGAACCGGTATCATTAAGGATGAATATTCAGATGGCACGCAACTCAGTTTCAAACCCGTCAAGTACGTTGTATGCTTTTCGGAAGAACTATAAAATATGTGCTTTCTCTTCTCCCCAAATTTGTGGCATATCCGTCCAACCTTGGCTTAATGGAATGGAGTTATGTCCCATGACATTTTCTGAGAGTAGCTTGCATGAGCATTCCGAGACAGAGATAGATTCCTTGACATATCTGGGAGGTACACCAATTTATCACCACATTTAAAGATCCGAGCTACCCATTTTGACTTAGACTAAGAGTCAACTCTAATTGCCTCTCCAAAAAGAAAGCTGGTTTTATGTGGAGAGCTTGATCCGAAGTCAAGAAGGGCTCACCATTCATTAGGCATAGCAGCGTCCTGTCATCATGAGATTCTAAGAGATCTCTTTTGTTAGCCGGAGTATCAGGGTCCAATTGTGAGAACGTGACATGTAACAAGTCTTCACTGTATTCTGAGACGCAAAAAGTAGAAGCCAATATCTCGGCATAGGGATCTTTCCTAAGGTCAACTATAAAAGAAAATAAAGTCAAAATCATAAAAGACCACTCTTATGAGTGAGGAAAACTTAAGTGATTTTTGGTTTTCAAAATAGTTCTGCACAAATGATAGATGGCGAGGCACACAAAATAATAGCTCTTTTTGATGCACATAACATGATAGTTTCTATTCTGTGTGCACAAAAAGGATGAATTCATTTTGTGTGTCGCCATCTGCTCTTTGTTGGAAGAGAGAGCTTGTGTATTGTTTTTGAATCATGGTGCATAGTACGAAGCACTTTGAACGAACAAAGAGCGCGCCATTCATGAAACCATGTTTGGCGCATTTGTTGGCAAACATTCTTAAAGAGGTAGCACATATTGAGATTAGCATGGCGCCGACCAACACTCTGAAAGGGGTATTTGGCGTCAGCTGTGGTTTGTGCTGACTACACATCATGCCGACTGTACTGTTCTTGTTCTCCGACCAACTCCTCACCTCCAAGTGCTGGATGTGCTTCTTCGACACTAGCCGATGGATGATCATGCCTTGGTACCCTCAATGATGATGCTCAGATTAAGCTCTAGCCAAACCCTTGCCTTTCTCTACCGCAGATCTCTTCCATGCCATTTCAATCATTCGAGAAAACTCCAAAAGCTTGGATGGAGAAGAAGATGAAGAGAACTTGAGAGAAAAAACCTTTGAGAGAAAAAATCTCTCTCCACTCAAACAGTGGGATATTTATAACCCAAAGGTGCCCGTTTAAATTTGTGCACATCTCACGCAGAACACGCGCAGATCAAAATAGTAAAACTGTTGAGATTCTGTATAATTTATGGCACGCTTCTTATTCAAAGTTTTTCAATTTTTAAAATTTGATAACTTTCACGGGGGTCTTGTAGAAGCTCAAATATTTTCAACAAAGTGCGCCGCACCATTACAGTTAGCATGCATGATAGTATCAAATGGTGCTATGTATAAATGTTCCACTTGCAGAATAGCGCAATCTATCAGATAGTGCCATGACCCATAGCAAAGCTTCCTCGAGAAGAGAAAACTTTATATTTTATCAATCATGATGACTGATAGTACGACAGTCGAGAAGATATTTTTTTTGAGTTCTGCATGAACAGTGCCCAAAGAGGATGTTGTCAGATACTCTATACCAAAGCTGGATCACACAGATCAGACATGAACTCAAATAGCGTCAAACAACAAAATGTCACCATGTGGCAATCTTCCTCGAGAAGTCAAATCTTACTTCTTTTTAGAAAAAATTGTCATGACGACTGTCAGTGAATTTTTTTAGTACCATTTACCAAATTGCACAAATTGACAAATTCTGCACAGACTCAACACATAGCATTAATTACAGTTTGACGCCAACCAACAGAACTCGCCATTCATCAAACTGGCGTCAATCAATCACCATCCAGAAGCAGTTGAAGATGAAGTGGCATGCATGCTACTAATCTCGAAGAACGTGCACATAATACTTTCCATGACCAAGCGCCTTTCTCTCACAGAAAGCCATGCATCATATGCAGTTAAGTTAACCATTCGTACTAACGGATGAAATAATTCATGTCGAACAAAGCACTGCACAATCAGTGTGTTTTTACACAGCAAGCCAATCATTGTAACTGTATGTCAGTTATCTCAAACTCTATAAATAGTGTTTCAAAGTCACTTTCTATGATCTCGACACTGATCATATACTCCTAGCAAGAATTCTCCATCACTTTTGAAGCAAATTCAAGAGCATTTCTTCTGCGATATCGTATCGTCTAAGGGATAAAGTCATCGTCTTCTAATCAAATTCCTATAGTTGTACTTCCCTATAATCAAAATTGCACCTAGATCTTTGTTTAAGGATTTTTGTACTTTCTTTCTAGTTTGTAGTTAAGTTTTCTTTAGAAGACTTTTGTTCTTTGCAAACACTTTTATCGTACTTTCATCATTTACATTTTATGATGACATCTCCAGCTACATAGCCTAAGTTTTCAAGCTTTATGTTTTGTTATGAGCTTGTTCAGATGATTGTATTATAGTCTGGCCAACTGTATTACAAATTGTCTATTCTTGTATTTATATTCTAGTGGCATCAGTGTATTATTATTTAATAAGCATTAATGCATTGTTTTCCACTTGAAATTATTATCTATGGATTGAGTTATAGTTGACATGCTATTTTTAGACCCTATCCTAGACAGCTTACGTGCATGACATGAGAGTTCCATAGATTGGAGTCACCAATAAGTATGTACCAGTTTGCCGCATCACATGTTAGTCCCGTAACTTTTGGGACTGGACTGTGATAGGTTTTGTAGTAGCCCATGCATGTCAGAGTATATCATTTCAGTTACGTTACCGAACTAGCCTACAATAGGATAGTATATTAGGTCTCAAAACAAAATTGCTTTAAAAATTCTTTTAATTTCCTCTATCGTCCTTGGGACTCGAAAATTCCATTTAATCTTCTTTCTTGAACTCCTTACCATGAATTCTCGCCTTTATCTATTTCGGAACGACGAAAGCTCGTGATTGACACTCCTTGGATTATATTAGAACGTCTTAAGCGGGAATGATTGTTTAAGTTGTAAGATAAACATCTCTATTAGATAGAATGAGCGGATTAGACTGGCAACATAGAATTCATATAGTCGACTTAACCCAATGATAGACACTAAGAGCAATGGACTGCAACCATTCTACAATTCTACCTATGATTAGATAGAGATGTGGTAGAAGTATAAAAAAATTTAATTTGGTTTATTGAGGAAGATAAGGTAGGGTTCTCAATCAAAATGAATAGAGTAGCTTGGGAGAATATATAGTAGAATTTTAGAACTGGATATGGTTCCATAGTTAGAGTGTGATCATCAATATAAAAGACTGTTGCAAAAAGGTTTCGAAAGTCTGGTTCAAAATAGAATGAGTCAATAAGCCCTATACTTTTGATAGATACAAAACCTCAAAGAAATTATATGGTTGCATCGAGGCAGAAGAAGTTTTTCTTGAACAATGTAGATATCATGATCGATGGTATAGTTAAAAAAAGGGAAGTAGACAGTAGCCCACAAAACCTTACTAGTAAGAATCCTATTAAAACGATACGGGATGATAGGTTATACCATGATATATATATATATATATATATATATATATATATATATATATATATAAATATATATATAAATATATATAAAAAAATATATATATATATAAATATATATATATATATATATATATATATATATATATATATATATATAAAATATATATAAAAATATATATATATATATATAAATATATATATATATATAATATATATATATATATATATATATATATATATATATATATATATATATATATATATATATATATATATATATATATATATATATATAAATATATATATATATATATATATATATATATATATATATATATATATATATATATATATATATATATATATATATATATAAAGGGAATAACTTAGAAAGGACCTATTAGAACCATGACTAGAAGATTAGTCAATAGGTAAGTGGTTACCAAGATGGCATATGTAAGCATCGTTTCACAGTAACACACCTCATTATCCAATAGACAAGATTAGACGGGTTAGGCGTACTGGTAAGTATTGCGTGGCTCCTATAGACTAAAAAGGGTGGATTATTAGTCATATTATTAAGGAGAGACCATAGTGGCATAGTGTACCCCTTGGAACTATTCCTAGTTTTATTAGCATGATTCTTTATTACAACATTATTTTTAATTTTGAGGACAAATTTTTTTTAAGGAGGGTAAAATGTAACCCAAAATTTTTTAAGTCTATTTTTTCTTTTCTTTTTCTTAAATAATGATTTCTTTATCAAATAGTTATTAATATATATGTCCTTAGTCATACTTAAGTTTTGAGATGGATATCGACTAGGAATTTTGGCACGACTAGTGTAGTTGCGTGCTTTGATTAGTATATTTGCCATGGTAGGGAAGGCCTGGTCATATCTGTGTCCCTTCCAGAAAAATAAGTCAAAGTTGTGGTTTAACCCCTGCTAATGGCTTAATTATTAATTATTAAAGATTTTTGACTTTTTAGGAAACTCGGTTGTACCAAACTAGACCAGATTTGATCAGAACCAAACCCAAGCCCATGTAGTCATGTAGGCGATCAAAGACGTCCATGTAGTTATATATTCTATATATGTATATGTTTGTATTTCATAATTTATTTTAATGGTCTAATAATTTTTGTTATTTTAGTTGTTATATGTATAATATATGTTATTTGATATTACATGAATATATGAGTTAAATACATAGATGTGTACTAGTATAAAATATAATCTTCCATCTCTTAGTAATTTATTTCATTCTATCTATCTATTTATTTATTTGTTTGTTTGTATGTTAGGAATATGTATATAGGGTCATATATATATAGAATTTTACCTATAAATTTTTATATATAAAGTTTTCTTATTTTTTAAAAAAAGTTAATATAGGTGGTAAATATATATGCAAAAATATATAGATTATGTATATATTATAAGAAATATTTTAGAAATATATGAGTTCATAAAAATATATGTTACGAAGAACATATATGTATATATATATATATATATATATATATATATATATATATATATATATATATATATATATATATATATATATATATATATATATATATATATATAAAAAATATATATATATATATATATATATATATATATATATATATATATATATATATATATATATATATATATATATATATATATTTTAATAAACCACCATTTTATTCAATCAAACAGAAAACATGGATCGAGTACAAAAATAGGCAACACTTGCCAAAACCAGAAACAACTCCCTACTGATGAGAACACTTGATTGAAGCCTTTGCAATCTGTCTTCTAATCTCCTTAAGCAACTGCTCCTCCGATAATTTGTAGTTTTCATACCTCCATTTATTACGGTTTTTCCACAAAACCTATATGATCGCTCCTACGCAAATCTGCCGCTTGTGAAGATTCCTCCCGCGCCACCAGTTGTGCAATCGGTGAATCAACGACATACTCCGGCCTCGGATCTGAACTTCAAGTTGCATTGATCTCCATATCCCCTTTGCCAACTCTCCATCATGAAAGATATGCTCCATTGTTTCAACCGAGCCCAGCGTGCAACAATGACATTTAGAAGCCATACTAAAGCCCATTTGCATAATCTGATCATCCGTTGGAAGTTTTCCAAGTAATACCCTCCGCATCAAAATAGACCATTTATATGGGATACAAGTACCCCATATATGAACAAACGATGGAAGAACTGGCCCTTGTGTTCGAGCAATATCCCACGCAGATGCTAACGTAAACCGTCCCGTCGCCCGACGCCAATGCAGCCCCATCTCATCATCGAGAATGTGTTGTTCAGCCATCTCTCTCCCTGCCAACAATCTCTTCCATACGTGAGACGTATTCGACGTAATCCGCACATCAAGGGGGCTAGCCAAGGAACAATATTTCAACATGAAGTATTGTATCCATAAACTCTCCTGGGTCCTAAATTTCCACCATAGCTTGACTGTAAACGCCTTCATGATGTCTTCCAGTTTTTTAACACCCAAACGACCCTCTGATTTGGTACGAGCAATATTATCCCAACCGAGCCATTTCCTCTTAGGTGCCCCATTGCTTGAGCCCCTGAAGAATGAACTAAACATAGCCTCAATACGGTTCAAAACAGAAACTGGGGGATTACACGCAGCTAGTGTGTAAACGGGTATCGAAGTAAGCACAGATTTTAGAAGAACTAACTTACCTCCAGGCGATAAGATTTTATTATGCCAACCTTCTACCCTTGCTCAAATTTTGCATAACAATTATTCATACATCTCTGCATTCCGATGACCAGCAGCCATCGGACAACCAAGATAAGTAAATGGTGGAGAGCCAACGTCAAACCCTGTACGGCCTCTGAGCTCTGCAACCCGATCCGAGGAAGTCTTCTCTGATACATACAGTTTGGTCTTGGCCACATTAAGTTTCTGTCCAGACGCTTCCTCGTATCTACGAAGGATCTCCTGAATTAGTGATATCGATCGTAGATCACCTGCTAAAAACAATAACACATCATCAGCATATGATAGATGTGTAATGGGCATGCATCCTCTTGGTGAGATAAACGGTGTAAACCCGTCTGTAGAAGGCAAGAGTTTCAAATTACGTTATATATATATATATATATATATATATATATATATATATATATATATATATATATATATATATATATATTTATTATCTTTAAATTTTTGTTAGATTTTATTATTTAGTAGATATTACAATGAATATGTTAGAAATTATTTTGAGAATATTAGAATAATTCTAAAAAAAATTCTGGTATTATTTACATATAATTTGAATTAATTATAATATACAATTGGTAGCATTTAAATTAAAAGATAATTAGAAAAAATATATATATAGAGGGTACTGTTCCTTACGGAACAATACTTATACTAAATCGACAACCATCTCTTTCTCGCCTCTTTGTACATATATATCTTTTTTAAGAAAAAAAAGACACAAACCCTAGCCTAGACGACCAACCCCGTCGCCTGCGCAACTGCCAACGACCAAGATATCGCAAATTTTAGAAAATAACTTGAACAGAGCTTTAGGAAACATGAGAATGATCAAAACAATTTTAGTTTTTATTCTAGACGCTTATGTTCTATTCTAAATTAGTCCCAAAACGACAAAAAAATACTTTTAAAAACCTAAAATTCACCGACACAGGGTCCACCCTGACAAACCGGACGACTTTGTCCTAACCTAAGGGCATCCAAAAATGAATATGGATGTTGAAGACGTGTGGTCTTTGACAGAAGTCGAGTTGATTGCGTGTATACGACAAATTTGAAGCATATCGTTCGAAGAATACTATATCGTCCACTTTGTAAAAATCATAATTACTTCGTGCACATTCATCATGTCGCGACAAAATTTGTGCCATTGGACTCATATCGTTTTTCTGGTCCTAAGAGTCAAGTTTGGTCTGATTCTAAGATTATCGTCATTTTGGCGGGCCCACGATCCGATACAATATGCGATTTTGTGCACAACTCATCGAAATCCAAAATTGGACGTACCATTAAGTTTGTATCGAAAAACTGGACTCATAAGCATATAATTTTTTAACATTAGAGACCATAGGTTCTTGCACAATTTTTGGTGCAAAATGAGTCCAACAATGGATAATATTTTGACCCAAAATTACTATTTTACCCTTATGTCTAGAATTGGACCTATGGATAGTCAAACTTAGACATTTTTCTTATGCGAAAAATATTAGTGATATCTATTTCAGCAACCGAGGACATTTGTAGGAGTTCAGTTTCCGTGGGCCTTTGATCCGATAGGTGGTTTATTTAGACGTGATAACTTCTATACCAGGCAAGTACATATTGTCGAACTTTACAGTATATACATGCATTTTTATATTTTTGTAACTTTTCTATTTTACTTGGTAGCATACTTTCCCTGATTCATGTTATTGTTACTTTCACGTTATCATTGTTATTTTCTCGTTATACGTGCACGTAGTTTGTTTATATTTTCTGTCTTTACTTGTTACGATTATCTTTTGTGCATATGTGCCTTATGATTTATCATTACATATTCTTAGGCCAGGTTCCCCTGACACGATTGACTTGGACAAGACTTGTTGACACGACTTCACTTATTTGACCCATAGTTCTAAGCGAGGACCTTGTTATAGATGATGACTATACTTAACCACTCTCTATTGTGAGCCCTTATCGAACTGTTATAGAGACTTACTATAGGTTGTGAGCCCCCACCGAGCTACGATATATAGGGCCGTTAGCTCCCACCGAGTTGCACTTTTACCTCGATTTACCTGTAGTCATGTTTATCATCATGATTCTCGATGAAATGCCATTTTTTGTGTTTTCCTTTTTTTATTATACTTTCTTCAGTCTTTACTTTCTTGAATTATTTTATATCATTCCTGGCATGTTATTACTGTTAAAGTAGGCTTGTATATTGTGTGTCTTTCTAGTCCCCTGAGGACCTGGTGATCTCTCCAAGTATTTGTTGAGACCGCTAGAATAGAAGGATAGATTGGTGGATGGTTATATTTCCAGAATTCAGTTATCGTTAGTAGTACTTTTAGTATTCTTTCATATTTTATATTTTATAATGACATCCCTAGGTGCATAGCCTAGTTTTACAAGTTTTACGTTTTGTTATGAGCTTGTTCAGATGATTGTATTAAAGGCTGGCCAACTTTATTACAGATTGTCTATTCTTGTATTTATATTCTAGTAGCATCAATATATTATTGTTTGATCAACATTATGCATTGGTTCTCATTTGAGATTATTATCTATGGATTGAGGTATAGTTAACTTCCCATTTTTAAACCCTATCTTAGACAGCTTACGTGCATGACTTGAGGGTTTTATAGATATGATTCACCCTTGATTATGTACTAGCTGGCCGCGTCCCGTGCTAGTCCCATGACTTTTGGGACTGGACGTGACAGGTTTTTGTGGTGGCCCATGCGCGTCGGAGCATATCGTTTCGATTATGTTACTATATTGAATAAGCCTGCGACAGGAACGTATATTAGGATCTCAATCCACATTTACTTTGAAAAATATTTTGATTCCTCTATTGCCCTAGGAACTCGAAAATTGTATTCGATCATCTTATTTGAACTCCTTACCATGAATTCTTGCATTTTCCTATTTTGGAAAGACGAAAGCTCGTGCTTGACAATCCTGGGATTGTATTAGAACATCTTAAGCAGGACTGATTGTTTAAGGTAATAGAGGTAGGATAGATGTCTCTATTAGATAGACTGAGTAGATTAGACTAGCAGCATAGAATTCATATAGGTGACTAATCCAATGAGAGACTCTAAGAGCAATAGACTTTTCTATAATTCTATCTTTGATTAGATAGGGATGGGGTAGAAGTATAGCACAATTTAATTTGGTTTATTGAGAAAGATAAGATACGTTTCTCAATCAAAATAAATGGAGTAGCTTAGAAGATATTTAATAGAATTTAGAATTAGATACGGCTCCCTAACTAGAGTGTGATCACCCATATGGAAGACTAAAGTGAAAAGGATTTGAAAGTCTGGTTCGGAATAGAATGAGTCCACAAGCAATGTACTTATGATAGATACATAACCTCATAAAAGTTTTTGTTGGCCCACTTAGCCATGGTCAAAACGATTTCGATAATTGACTTAAATCTTCGAACTTGACATAAAAAGAAACAGAAGATCACAGATTTCATGTCCACTAATTTTTTATATATTTTATTTTGTAATTTTCTTTTATTGAGTCTAGAAAAGTTGTACGTCGGGATTACTGGCATTTAGAAGTTCAATCCAAAACCAAAATGCTTGTCCAATCCTTGAACCAAACGAAACCAATATCCAAAAGCCAAACCATATCAAATTGACCGAAATCCCTAGCAATCGAACTCGGCCGGGGTTCTGTCCAAATTCGGACTGAACTTGGTCCCTTTTGATTTGTACTAGTCATAAGCTTTCCCTTTTGGATCTCAAATGTTCAAATTTATGAACGTTAGCCTACCGAGTTCTGCTCGAACTCTGTCTAAAAAATTCCCATAAAAGAGAAGAATTTGTCATTTCTACTCATTCATTCAATCGTTATCTTCTCTATCTATTCCTAAGTTTTCTATCCATTTAACAAAGCTTTAATATTAAAATATCTAAGACAACTCCCATCCATCTAGTGCTGGTGGTTTTCGATTAGAAGTATTCAAATTGTACAAGCTTGGCGTATAAAAAATTTCTCAAAAGGGTGTTGTTGAAGTGTGATCGTGGGTTTCGGATAAAAATACGACGGTGTTGAAGTTGGCATGTTCTTCGGAGTAAAGCTCGCGATGTAATCTCTATTCAAAGTAGTGGATTATTGCGTGCAAGAGTTTTTGCGAACTGGACTAGTCCTCTCAGAGAGAAACTAGTATAAACATGCTGTGTCTGCGTATTGCTTTCTTGCCTCTACTACTTACTGTTTTACTTTATTGCATTTAAGTTTGGTCATATATCTACTTCACCCGCTTAGTTTTTAAATTGGTAAATATTTTCCACTGCACTCTATTCACCCCTCTCTATATGTGATATCGATCCTACAATTGGTATCAGAGCATAGTTTATCTCTAGTCGGATTTAAACTCCTCGAGATATGACATCCTTATATCCAAGCAATGGTAAAGGCCAATCGACAAATAGGCCACCCCTATTTGATGGCACAAACTACACATACTGGAAGACACGTATAAGTTTTTACCTCAAGTCTATTGATTTCGATTTATGGTTGATTGTCATGAATGGTTATAAGAAACCACTACCTATTACGGTAGAGGGTGTTCTAGTTGGAAAACGATTTTATAGATATACCGACAATGAAATGAAACAAGCCACTCTTGATGAAAAAGCCATCAATACTTTATTTGTACTGTAGATAGAACCGAGTTTAATAGAGTTTCAACATGTGTCATGCCTCATGAGGTTTAGAAACTTCTTGAGGTTACTCATGAAGGTAATTTACAAGTGAAGGAGTCCAAAATCTCACGACTAACACAAGAGTATGAGGCATTCAAAATGAAGCCTAATGAGACAATCACAAATATATTTACTCGATTTCTAGATATTGTTAATCGTCTATCTTCCCTTGAAAAAGAATACAGCAATCATGAGAAGATTCAGAAGGTACTTCGTGGGCTAACCAAAAACTGGAATCCTAAAGCGACGACCATTATTGAAGGAAATAATCTTACGACAATGACTCTTGAAACCCTTATGGCGAAGCTTATGACGCATGAGCTAGACCTTAACGATTTTAATGAATCAGCTCCCAAAGAGAAGGCAATAACATTCAAAGCTAACCATAAGACAACCTCTGACGATCAAAGTGAGACAAACTGCACAAATAATGAGCATACGGCCCTCATGACAAGGAACTTCAAAAAATTCCTCAGATACGAGAAGTCAAACAAGAAGAAAAATTCCAGAGACGATGAAGAACCGATCTGCTTCAGTTGTAAAAGAACTGTAGAAGCTTAAAACGTATAAACATTACCATGCGCCATTCATAAGTGGTGCACAATCTCAAATCATCAAATGATGCTGGTCATTAAATGGCGCACGTCATCAGATGGCGCTGATCTTAGGTGGTGCTGGTGCTGGTGCTATGTGGTAAGGTTCCTCGAGAAGCTAAAACAGTTGTCATAATGACTGACAATATGTCAGTCGAAAAAAATTCTTTCGAATCCCGAGCATGCGGTGCTCAAGGAAATTATGTCAGACTTGGTCATAATGACTGATAGCTGCCTCGTCCTTTTTGTCAATTGGCACGAGAAAATCATTATTTATAGAATGGAGCAAAAGACACTATTCATCAAATGACGCCAGGTGCCACTTATGAGTTGGCGCCATTCAATCAAATCATCCAGAAGCAGTTAGATCGTGTGGCGCATATGCCACTAATCTTGAAGAACGTGTACGTGACAATATCCATAACTAAACACATCTATTTTATAGAATATCACGTGTCTACAACAGTTTAATCAACCGTTCGCGCAACTGGGTGAATGGCACGCTAAATGTAGTGTGTGCTAATCAGGATAACTACTTAATAGTTATCTCCAAACTCTATAAATAGAGTTCTAAAACCATTTCACAGGCATCACTAATGAACATATTCTTCTAAAAACTTCCTGCTGCACTCTCCAAAGGCTTTCTTCTTCGACATCGTATCGTCCAATGGATAAAGTGATCTTCTTCTGATCAGATTCCTAAAGTTGTACTTCCCTAAAAATCTATTGTACGCTTATACCTTTCTTAGTTTGCAATCAAACTTTTATTTTTGCAAACAAAATGGCGGCTGTGCTAGAAACGACTTTTTTCTTCGATAAAAAAGTGTCCACTCAATGCGATGTTGTGTCGGTCGGCACGACAGAAAAGGCTTTAGTCATAAAAGTCGACCAAATTGCCTAGGAAGCCATGATTGGCGCTGGGGGTGCCAAGCTTGCCACCACGATTGCTGCCAAAAGTAGGACACATGCCATCTGGACTCCGAAGTCCTTCAGTGTGCCAATCATAGCTCCTGTGCAAAGCAAGGAGAAATCTTCTGTGGCCTCTCCACCAGTTCTAAACTTTGGAGAGAATGCTCCAACTGCAACCTTAGCGCCAGTCAAGGGACAGCGCCATATGACTACTCCCTCTTCCTTCCTATTCTGAACTAAGTGGAGAGTGCACCAACCAATGCCTCTGCACAGAATAAAGGAAAACGACCCATGGCCAATCCTCACTCCTTTCCAGTTCTAAACTTAGTTGAGAAGTTACCTATCACTGCCCCTGTACTGAATAAAGGAAAGTGCCCTATGGCTTTTTTGAATCCTTTCCCAGTCCTGGACTCGATGGAAAATACATCTGGTTATACCTATGTGCTAAACAATATAAGAACACTTCAGAGTCAGAACTCTACTTCTCTTGACAGAGATAATCAAATCGATGCCAAAAAATTAGATTCTACTCGAAGCCAATTTCCTGTTGCATATTTGTCCGCACAAAATGCGCTGGAATGGTGTGCGTAGAACAACAAGGCATCTTTCCTACTCCACATCAGGCAGGCCAGCGCCAATCAAGCTAGAGCCAGGATCTTACTACCTGGCAAATATCAAGGTGAAGGTAGGAAAAACTGAGGGTATCCGAGACAGACCAGCAAGTAGCATAGGATTCTGACATGTGAACCTATCTGAACCAGCGCAGAACAACATCAACTTCATCAAGTATGTGATGCATCAAGAACAATTTGTGCCACCTACCAAATTGTGCAGAATAAAGGCTTCTCAAATCAGGAATCCTCTCACCTATGCCAATAAACTCAATACTTCTATGTATGCACAGGGAATAAGGCATCTCCAGAACATGAACCATGTTCCTAACATAATGAAGGAATATGTACCTCCGACTTCTCCTTATCCTGTCACTGTAACCAATCTCCGTGAACTTCTTATACAAAAATAGAAGATTATATGACCATCTCATCCACTTGTAACTACACATCAAGAACATCATTATAATCATCACCATGAAGTAGTAATCAAGTGTTGTTATCAATCAGCTAAACGGTCTGTCTTTGACCATTTGAATTACATTCGGACTCCTGAACTCATTAAGGTAGACGAAGATAAATTGTTGTATGCTACGGTAAATATGACATCCCAAAGTATAGGGGTGGGAAACGTCCAAGACGTAACACTTTCTGCAATCCTAGTCATCAATACCTTGATCGAATCTGTGACTCCGACGAAGGGGTCTACCAAATTATAAGATCAAGAGGCCGGGATCTCCTCGGTCAAAGGAATTTTCCCACTCCTCATCTTGGAGACATCCTTGGTCAAAGAAACCTTCTTGACTTTGACCAAGACTCAATCGGTCAATGGAATCTTTCTGGTTCTAATTAAGAACTCCTCGGTCAAAGGAATCTTCCCACTCTTCATCTTGGGGGTAATTTCCTACATGACTTTGATGCCGATAGTAAGAGTTCTGATCGGACTATCTTTTCCACTACTTCCCCTTCGGTGGCCAGAGAAGTGACTGCTTACGTCACTAATGAAGAACAAGATTCTTCAAGCTCTGGCATTCAGGAACAACGGATCGCTATTTTAGAGGCAAACTTAAAAACTGTGGCTGAAATGGTAGCAAGTATATATTCTGTAATCGTAGCACAGCACACTATTCTGTCGATTGTGAATCCAATTCCAACCCAAGAATATATAGCAACATTTGCACCTATCAATACTGGCCAGGGAATACAATCCTCTCTCAATGCTTCCATGCCAGCTCAGGCTACTCCAAGTCAGTCTAGTGTTGGGGGTGGTACTTATCATATGGTTCCGCATCCTAATACATCATACCAATCTACTTCTCCTTAGGCATCATGAGATCCTCTTAAGGCAGTAAAGCTTCCGCGTAATCAATTTGAAGCCTTTAAGCAGAAGGATGGTCTACAGAAATTAGAAATCAAATAGCCTTATCCTGTAGAGTGGAAGGAGGTCCCGTGTCCACCTAAGTACAAGCCACCAACCATCATGCTGTTTGAAGACAGCTCATCTTCGAGTCAGTATCTCAACTATTTCAAGGTTATGAATGATCAGCTCCAATCCAACGATGCTCTACTCACTCGGGTATTTGTTAGGTGCTTGGCAGGTACGGCCTATGACTGGTATCGTAGCTTGCCAAATGGCTGCATAACATCTTTTGTAGGTTTGAAACAAATGTTCCTGGAACGATTCTATGATGGAATAAACGATATGACCATGTCGACCCTCATCAAGATCAAATAATGACCTAATAAAACTGCTGAATATTTCATAGAGCGCTTTTGCTGTGAAGCACTGAAGATACCTCTGAGTACTCCAGATGCACTGACTATAGTTACAAACAAATCAAACTTGATACCTATAGTCAACATGTAGACCAGACCTACATAATTCCATGATTGGGCCTCCTTTATAGTAAGTACCAGGACAGTTAAAGATAGTGCTGACAAATTCAAACAACTAGGCATCCAAACATCTAATCTCGACAAAGATGGATACTCGACAACTAATAACGGTGGTCGTTAGAACAACTGCAACGACAAAGATGCTTTAGCCATCAACGTGGGGTCAGTCAATACCTACCTCGACGGCACCTCCACAGAGAGCACCACGTCCTAAGGAGGAATATTCCTTTGACGTAGACGACATTATAAGCATATTTGATTTATCTAATCAAAAGCAATAAACTTCAACTACCTAAAGCTAAACGGCCAGATGAAGTAGGTAAAACACATAATCCCAAATATTATATGTATCACAGGTTCTTGGGGCATCCAACCAGAGCGTGTTACGTACTCAAAGGGAAGATCCAGGAAATAATCAATGCTAAGGCAATCACTCTTCAGCAATATGAGAAGACGGTGACAGCCAATGTCGTCTCTCTACAATTTGGTGACTTTTTTGCTCAACTAGTACAGGATGGACTCGTCCCCAATCCAAAAGCAACCTTGGAGATCGTAAAACCTTCTGCCAGCAAAAAGCGATGGTCTTGTACCTCTATCAACAGATAAAGGGAAGATCAAGTGTATTCACCCCGACTTGGTTGTTGATTTTGAATCAATGTTACCTACTTCCTCTACCAAGTCAAAAAAGGCAGCCAAGTACAAGTCATGTCATATGACATCGTTGGACGTACATCTTTCGCCTTTGGATGTTACATTCATCCCAGCGCGACTTCATCTCCTTCTGCCGAAACGGTGGCACCAAAAACAAAAATCAATTATTGGCCAGAATTCTATTTATACAGTTAATAATTCTGTAATCTAATGATAAATATGGGATATGATCTACAGAAAGCCCCTGGTCTAAACTTTGGAAAAGGGTCTCGTGTACCTCTCTCTCTATGTCTTCAACACAATCAATCCCATATTGGCCTAAGATTCTAGATAGATCCTTCAAGTCTCCAAAAAAAGTCTTCCACAAGCAAGACTCGGATGAAGAATTACAACATGGTTTGTTTTCCACTAGTTCAATAAAAAAAAGCTATGACTGGTACCGAATTTGGGAGGCTGTATCTCAGAGACTATCGAGAAGGACAAAAGAATGCACTCACTCCTCCTCCAGTCTCCGATGCCCTTCCAACATCTTCTCCTCCTTCTGTCAATATTCCTTTGGTGTCATCACCCCAAACAAAACCTGTTCCTCCGAAACCAACAGCAGCTGACAAAGGTAAACAACCAGCTTGGTTTAACATAATATTGTAGAAAAATCTACCTCATGGACTCAAAAAGTCGTACAATTTTGACATATTGGCTCAATTAGCAAATACTCTAGCAAGATTATCAATTTTTGAACTTCTGTGTCTCTCGAGAGAAACCCGAGAGACATTAAGTAAAGCTTTGATGTAAGATGATGCTTGTCTGGCCCATCTTAAGAAACCGGAGGAGAACCGATGGTATGCTCTCACTGTCATAGTGTGATAGAACTGATTCCCATTATCATCTTCACTTAAGATGATATGCTTATGGAGGACAATCAACATGACCGATCTCTCTAGTCTACAGGGTTTGTCGATACCATCTAGGTCGATCGCATTCTAGACGACCCAGGATCTGCACTCAGTATTATACCAAAGACTCTATTGGATGCACTGAAGATCCCAGTTCATAACCTCTCTACAACAATCATGACTATTTTGGGATTCAATTCCGGAAGAAGTGAACCATTGGAAAAGATTCGTCTGTAAGTCCAAATTAGCAATCTTCGTACGAAGGTCATCTTCTTTGTGGTTGACAATCAAGTCTCCTACAACGTCTTATTGGGAAGACCATGGTTGCATGAATATAACACCGTGCCATCCACTCTCCATCAATGCTTCAAATATGTCGATGACAATAGAGATGTACGGAAAGAAGTGGTTGATCTTAATCCCTTCTGAGATATCGAAGCCTATTATACAAATTCCAGAATATATAAAAAAGAGTTCATGAAAGTCGTATTGGCCATGGACACTGAAGAATACCCGAAAAAGAGTCTGGAGGACATCTTGGTGATTCCGGTCAAGGGAAGCACTTATTGTCCTTTATTTTCTCAGACGATGACCATTAATCTCTTTCCTTCTATCAAGCATCCTCCTGCTGAAAAGTGGAGCATAGGGAGCTCACCTCTTCTGAGCCTTTTGTTATCGACCTTCGTCTTAAAAGTCCTCCTTCCTTTACTCCTCTTGTTATAAATCTTAGTAAGCAATCGGCTAAGGTCAAGAGCACTATTGTAAATGATGATGTAAATATCAATAATGTAGGCATCTCCTTTGCAGTATATTGATATTAATTATTACACACGATGTTATCTAGAAATTCTAGATAACTTCGAACCTATTACCTTAGGAGTAGTTCAACCTATCCAAGATGAAGTATCACTAGAATTAGTCTCAGACTCATTCTTTCTAGTTCCCTAACGGAAGAAAGATGAGCATCATAACCACTTCAGTAAAGGATTGAATCAAAAGGCTACAATTGATAGCTACTCTGAAAAAGACCATAATGGACGACTTTAATTACGTCGTTATAGTCAATGATCTAAGAACATCATCAAAAGATGGGCTACAACTTCAAATATGGCCTCAATGGTGGTAAGGGAAGGCGAACTCCTTTTTGTATACCTCCTCCAAAAGGAAAGTTACTGTAATATTATAACAAAACAAAGCGTGGGTTAGGCTATATTTTGCCAATCTCAACCCCAGATGTTTCTGAGTCTGACAAAGAAGAACGTTCTAACTCTTCTGATTTCGCATCATAGGATTCAGACACTAGCATAGTTTTCAGAAGACGATGATGACTTTATCGAGACTCCCAAAACTGAGCCCTTGGCACAAAGGATGGATACCTAATGGGAACTTTGCTTCGAACGGCGTGAACCACCCACTGAGGATCAGTTGGTCTAAATTGACTTGGAGACAAAGCTTCTCCAAGGCCAATATTTATCTGTAAAAGTCTTCCTGAAGTAGATAAACAAGATCTGATCCAGCTCATTTGAAAATTCATTGATGTATTTGCCTGGAGCTATGAAGACATGATTGGGTTAGATCCTCATAATGCTACCCGAAAGCTTAATATCCTGCCGAATGCTAGGCTGGTCTAGCAACAACAGCGTCGATTTTCACCTAATATGATGGACACCATCGAATCTGAAGTCAAGAATCTCATCGCTTGCAACTTTGTCAGAGAAGAACAACATCTGGATTGGGTGGCTAATGTCGTCCCAGTTATAAAGAAAATATGGAAGGTCAGAGTTTGTATCAACTTTAGAGACCTTAATGAAGCTTATCCTAAAGATGAGTTCCCTCTTCCGATTACTGATGTCATGATCGACAACACTTGCGAGTTTGAACGAATGTCTTTCATGGACGGGTTCTCCAGATATAATCAGATCACGATGAATCCCGAAGATATAAAACATACATCTTTTCGCACTCTATGAGTCTAATGCTACATATTTATGCCATTTGGTCTTAAAAATACTGGTGCAACCTATCAGCAGGCCATGACCACCATCTTTCGTGAATATTTACGGAAGATAGTTGAATACTATTTTGTCGATATTGCTGTTAAGAGTCGTCTAAAGAAGATTACTTTCATGACTTAAGAACTATCTTTGATCAAATGTGTCACGCCCTAAAGAATAGATAGTCGTCCCCCGGGAGTGATGTCGTACGAACGCAAGTTACGATCGAACAAGGCATAGTCATATGGTTATCCGAAACACAGCATCAGGTAGAGTACGTCAAAAAATTGAACAAACACATTTGAAAGAGAAGAAACTTTTGTTTCATTTATAATAAACATCATTTACATGACTCTGTTACATTCATTTACCTCGCGGGCTAAAACATGACTCGAATACAAAACGAACGCTAATGAGATAGTCGTTTCATACATTACATCCCCATTTACAACAAAACATTTCCAAAGACCTGAAATCATGGGGAGTCGAGACGTTATTTCTTCTAGACTGAATATGGAGAGCCTTCAACAGACGAGCGAGGCTTCAAATATGCTAGCATCTCCTTGAGCTTAAGTGGCACACCCTTCTTGGTTCGGGGTATCTGTGGAGAGCGAGGATCAGTACATTACACTTTATATTGGCAAGTGGCTAATTTATATACCACACTCTCATTTGGTTCATGAAATGTTATGACTTAATTTTGTGATCTTTCTGGCCATCCTAATAAATTTTAGACAAGCATATAATCGGCATAATGTAAATTACACTAGAACTTACCCAAGGCAGAGCATGCCGTGTGTAAACTCCCTAGATTTTAGTAATTGCTATAAACAATTATTGCATTATAGTGTAGTAATTTAGTTAGTCAAGATATATTATAAGATTAGTCATGTTAAGATTAAGGGTCGCAGATATGTCTATCTATATATATTCCTAGCTAAGTAGTACAAGAGTTGGAACGAAAACCTACTAGGATTTACCCTGATTTTATAAAATAATTTATATAAATTTTCTTGTTTTATTTTTTTTATTTATCCTATTTATAGAATAAGTTGAAGCATTTAGTTATAATATGAAGATATGGCAAACTAACCAAGCATTTTTTTATAAATTAAATATATGATTAAATATTTGTACAAGAATTCCCCTAAATGTTATATAAATACTTTTCTTTAGTTTTAGATTTTTTTAGAAATCTTATTGAAATATTAGATAAAGGTATATATGAGTTTGGTAATATATATATATATATATATATATATATATATATATATATATATATATATATGTGTGTGTGTGTGTGTGTGTGTGTGTGTGTGTGTGCGTGTGTGTGTGTTAAGAAATGAAAATAAAGGCTAACAGTAAGCCTTACGTTCTCGAGCAGAACATAAACACTAAGAATGTGATTTGAATCTCATTCAAATCCTAGTAGAAATTTATCAAATCTTCTTCTCCTAATCCAACCCACATTGATTCTCTCCAACCTTAATTAACTATTACTCAGAACCCAGGTCAAGAAACGCCCAAAAAATAGGATTTAACCCACGATATATATGCGCAGCCGCGCGATTAGGTTTTAGCAAAATTCTCCGTCGAATCTAATCCCCAACCCGAACTTCGACTCCAAAACCTCCCCCACACCCCCACGCTCAACATCAAATTCTTGCTTGTCGTCGCCGATGACTAGATCGTCGGACAACTGCGCAAAATCGAGAGCAAAACAGAGAACACTATGTTTTCGAAGAACGCAAGTACCAATATTTCTAAACCAATATGCTTGATTCTGTTCGACAATATTTCGATCTATCAACTACTGTGCATAGACAACATACCCATCTATAAACCCTAGTAATTAAAAAAATTTCTAATGCATAGGAATCCCCATAAAAGTTTCTGAAAAATAGGACAAAATCCCCTCGAAAACAAAACTGAGAAGCGCACCGAAACCCTATTTTGGAAGGGTGATTTTGAAACAAATATTAGGAATTCGTGGAAACAAAATTAAAACAGTCCTAGTTAACATATACAAGGTAAAAACCCACCAGGTAGATTAAATTTTATATATTGTAGATAAAGTTATTTCGTTATAAACTTACGAGAAAAACTATTTAGAAAACTAAAAATTTTAGAATTTCTTTTCGATACGGCATACGACCCGACAAACCAGGCGACATGGTCGTAAACCATACGTATCGAAAGGCGCGTATGGATGTTGCCGACGTGTGGGAAGTAATGGAACTCGATTTCGTTGCGTGTGTACGATGAAATCAGTACGTATCCGTAAAGATACCCCCGTATCGACCTTTTGCAAACTTGGCCATAATTTTGTGTACAGTCGTCGGTTCGGGGCAAAACTTACGCCAACAGGACAATATCTAAATTTTGGTCCTATGTGCCAAGTTTGGTCCAATTCTGAGAAGGTCGACCGGAACACCTATTTGGCGGGCCCGCGACCCGATCTAACGGATAAAATTGTATGCGGCCCGCCGGAATCCAACTTTGGACATATGGTTGGGTTCGTCTCCTCAAACCGAACTCCTAGAATATGGTTTGATGACTTTAGAGACCATAAATATTGGCACGCATTTTGGTGCAAAACGGGTCCAATGACAGACATCGTTTTGACCCGAAATTATGATTTTGCCCCTGTTCCAAAATTTGACTTTTTTACAGGTATTTTCTAAGTATATCTTTTACATCGAGGACATTCTTGATATTTGTTTCAGCATCCGGAGCCGTTCGTGGATTTTATGATTTATTATTGACATGATTGATTGTTTGGAGTTGCCATTCTCGTACCACGAGGCAAGATACCTTGCCACCTTATTCTGTGATTTACCTTATCTTATTTTCAGTTATTTATCTTCAGCATTACTTATCTGTTGTTAATATTATATCACTGTGCGTCCAAGTCACACTTGGGTGCAAGCGACTATATCGGTCAATTTACTTGCTTTCGTTCTATTTTCTTGCATTGGCTTAGCCTACTGACCACCCATTAATGATGAGGTATTGGTATATCTCATATGGCCTTGACACATACTTTATCACGTGTTGTGAGTCACATATAGGATACGTACTCACGTAGTCGGTTGGCCACCGATACGTCTAAGGCGTACGACGGATATGAGTAACTGCTAATAGAATTGCATGCTAGTAGACTTGGCGGTTACTACAGGTTCATATTAGTCATGGAGATGACGATACTAGGCATTGGTTGGGGAGAACAATACCTAACGTATGGGCTTCTATTACACTTTTTCTTGTTATCCGGAAGCTCCGCTGGAGATACGGGTATGCTTACCCCCTCAGGTTGGCTACTGACGTTCTTGAACGTTATGAGCTTGGTCACTGGTGCCCATGAGGGGACTATACCGGATCTTATTATCAGCCAGGGCTCATGCGTTGAAGTATTGTATCTCAACTGCATGTTCACAGTAGAATAGTTAGGAACCCTATTGCATGCATCACTTTATTTTTCTATTATATATCACTGTTTATATGGCATGGTGTTTTCTTGCATCGTGTTACATTCCTCAGAGGATTTGGTTATCTCTCCAGGGTTAGACAATTTCTCGTAGGAGTACGGAGCGACACTGGATCCTTCCTACCATGATGACGAGGTATCTCCGACCGATTTCTAGTCTATTCATTCATTGAGACATTTTGTGGACATCTTTATGTCTTTTTTCTTTCTACTTTACGGAGGTTGGACTCCGATCATTTGAGACTATTTTTCATAGCTATTTGGAGTGGGTATGTCCACCCGTCTATCCCTTTGATATACTATTTATTTTGGACTCTTATATCTTCTATGTTGAGCTGTGATGAGATTAGATTATTATATTCTGGGCTGTGATTATTTTTTATATACAACTTTTGTACGTATACGAGGATTCCACATATTAGAGTATTCTTCGTATATGTGCAGCTGGCATGTCTACATACTCGATCCAAAGTATTTTGGGACTGGGGCGTTACACCGTGCAATATGAGACTTACTATGTTCTTCCCTGTCAATCGTTACCAATTTGTGTGCGCAGTTTGTATATGTGAAGGTCACTAGCACCATAAGCCATTTTGGACTATAGCTGGGTTAGACGGCAGCCCTTTCAGCGTGGGTAGCGAGACCCGCTGCAAGTTCCCCGAATAAACATGTTTTGTGTTCGTCGAGTTTAGCTATCTTTTGCTTTCTCCTAGGCTAAAACGATCCTGTGTCTCAGGGTATTGCTCGAGGATGCCGTTCCTCGTGCATGAGTTGTCTAATGAGTATGCAAGGTTAGATTAGTTATTCAAGCAAAATCTTTAGTTCATGACTAACAAAACCATTATCATCATTGGTTTGCCTTGTTATGGCGACAATTATTCAATAATTCAAACCTTTGTTTATTTTGGTTTTATAATAGGCATAAGGTATTAAGCATACGATATTTTCTTGGCATAATAGTTCTATAGCCTGTGTACATGATGAATCGTGCAACGGTTCATTGAAATCTAAGCTTTGTGCACTTGCATAATCGACTAGCATTCTATTGATTAATTTGCGATTGAAGAAGGTCAAGAAAAAGAAGGGTCCAGCCACTCACTATAATTTTTTTGAGGCAAAAGACCCATTGGTTGCGCTAGACGGCACCTACATGATTACCTGAAATTGTATAAGCAACTGATTAGAACACTGCACCATTCAAGGAGTTTGGTATGTAAATACGATTTCGAAAATGCAAGCCATAAAACCATCAAAAATATTCATGAAAATGCATTAAGAAAAACCAAATCGAAAGGGCAAGTGCGGCATGAAAAACAGAGCAATGGGAGGTCTCTTCCGACTCAGCCGCATAGTCTATCCTTGAGGCACAACACGCTGAATATGGGACTTGATTCCGAGGAAGCCTTTCCACAATGAGAAAAGGATCTTAATTCAATCGTTTCCATTCGACCGATTCAACAGATCCCGATCTATAGGTTCCAATTCAATCGATAGTGACATTGTTCCTTTCTCGCACACCACGTGGACGAAAACAGGGAAGATGTAGGGACGGGGTACTATATCATAACCAATTAAGAAAAAATTTCGTCCTCGAAACCTATGAGGAGAACATACCGCTAGGAAACAACGAAGGGAACTTTTTCTTCATCTCAGATTCAAGCTCCCAGTTCGACTCTTCAACCGCATGGTTCTTCCAGAGTACACGAACGAGAGGAATGGTATTATTTTGAAGCAGTTTGTCCTTGTGCTCTAAGATTTGCATCGGCTCCTCGACATATGATAAGTTTGCCTTCAGATCTAGCTATCCTAAATCTACCACATGGCTCGAATCATGCATATACTTTCGTAGTTGCGAGACGTGGAAAATATCGTGCACATCTAACAATGCTGGCGGCAACGCAATTTGATAAGCAACTGGGGCAACTCACTTCAATATCTCGAAAGGACCATCAAATCTTGGACTCAACTTTCCCTTTGCTCCAAATCTGGTGACTTCTCGCATGGGCATTAGTTTCAGAAACACATGGTCGTCATCCAAGAACTCAAGGTCTGTTCCTCCATCTCTGGGCCAAGAATCTGCTGTTTCCGACTTCAATCCAGTAAATGGGTGATCTGCACTTTTGGCCGTATACGGCTTCGTATGGCGCCATTTGGAAGAAGGACTGATAGCTATTGTTATATGCAAATTCGGCCAATGGTAGATGAACGTGACTTCAAGTAGATTGTATAGAGGCGTAACATGTCTTCGTGAATCTGGTTCACCTATTCTGTTTGGCCATCGGTCTGAGGATGGTATGCTGAGCTAAACTTCAACTTGGTCCCCATTGCTGACTGATGACTATACCAGAAGCGTGACACGAACTGTCCATCCTGATCTGAGACGATGGATACTGGTATCCCGTACAGTCAAACTATTTCATCAAGATAGATCTAAGCAAGGCTATCGATGCTCCAAGTAACTTTAATGGCAATTAAGTGTGCTGACTTGGTTAATCGATCGACGATGACCCAAACGACATCGTTTTCTCGTGGCATCTTTGGCAGGCCAATAACAAAGTCCATAGTGCTGTGTTCCCACTTTCATTCTGGAATGCCAAGGTTTTGTATTTCCCCGCCGGTCTCTGATGTTCAGTTTTCAACTGCTGACAGGCCATGCATTGCGACACAAATAGCGCCACATCTCTCTTCTTTTCGTACCACCAGAAGGTCGTAAGGAGCTCCTTGTATATCTTAATGCTGTCGGGATGCAAGGTATTTCGCGTAATACGCCTCCGTTAATATCTTCTTTCTAAGTTCTAAGTCGTCCGAAATGCATAGTTGACCTTTCAATCGTAGCACGCCGGTTTTTTATTCTGTAAAGTCGGTCGTCTTCTCTATTGAAATCAGTTCTCGCTTCTTCTTCAGGTACAAATCATCCTTCTGAGTGGTCTTGATATTTTTTCGCAAGCTCGGCTCTAACTATAATTGCGCCAACTGCACATCTTTGAACCGAACTTGAAGGTCGATACCCATCTCTTCAAGGTCTCGTAGCAGTCTACTGTTGATGCATAATGAGGCAAGATATTTATGACTCAGAGCGTCTGCCACAACATTTTCCATGCCTGGCGTATAGTCGATCGTCAAGTCATAGTCTTTGATCAGTTCTAGCCAATGCCACTGTCGTAAGTTCAGCTCCTTCTGAGTGAAGAGATACTTGAGGCTCTTTTGATCGGTATAGATCACGTACGCCATAGCATAAAGATAGTGGCACCATAATTTTAACGCAAACACAATCGCCACTAACTCTAAGTCAGGCGTAGGATAGTTCTTTTCGTGCGGCTTCAACTGTCTAGAGATGAAAGAGATCACCTTGTCTCGCTGCATGAGAACACATCCAAAGCCCTGGCCTGAAGCATCGCTAAATATTAAAAACCCTCTACCTCATCCGAAAGTGCGAGTATAGGGGCCAAAATAAGCCACTGCTTCAGCTCTTGAAAGGAAGCTTCACAGTCGTTCGACCACTCATACACGACTTCCTTTTTAGTGAGGCGAGTCAATACGATGCAATCTTCATAAAATCTTTCATAAAGCATCTATAGTATCTCGCCAAACCAAGGAAACATTGAATCTCACTAGACGATGAAGGCCGCCTCCAATCAGCAACGACTTCAACTTTCTTCGGGTCGACTGTAATACCTTCGGATGAAATAAAGTGTCCAAGAAAGGATACGCTGCTCAGCCAAAATTTGTACTTTCTTCTCTTCGTAAACAACTGATTTTGTGCAGGGACTGGACTACGGTCCGCAGATGTTCTGCGTGTTACGTTCGATCCTTCGAGTAGACGAGACATCGTCTATGAAGACTACAGTGAACTTGTCAAGGTACGAATGAAATACCCTATTCATTAGATCCATAAATGCGGCAAGAGCATTTGTCAAGCAGAATGGCAATGCCAAGAACTCGTAGTGGGCGTAACGAGTGCGAAAGGCTGACTTTGGTACGTCGTCTGACTTGATCTCGTATTTATGATAGCCTGAGCGGAGGTCGATCTTCAAAAATACTGAGGCACCTTGCAACTGATCTAATAAATCGTCTATACAGGGCAATGGATACTTGTTCCGAATGGTAGCTTTGTTTAGCTCGCTGTAGTCGACGCACAGACGTATTGACCTATCTTTTTTCTTCACAAACAATACGGGCACTCCCTATGGTGAGACGCTAGGACGAATGAATTCCCTGTCCAGCAACTCTTGCAATTGGAGCTTGAGCTCTTTTAGTTCTGCAGGTGCTATTCTGTATGGGGCCTTAGAAATCGGTCAAGTATCAGGGAATGTGTCAGTACTGAACTCGATTCCTCGGTCGGGTGGCATTCCGAGTAGCTCGTCCAGGAATACGTCGGAGAATTCTGCCACAACGTCGGTCTGATCCGTGTTTGTACCATCCTGTCGCATGTCTCGAACAGATGCCAAGTAGCCTTCGAATCCTGAATGTAGCATCCTCCGAGCAGAAATTATCGAGATCACAATATAAGTCGACGATGCTTCACCATATGAGTAGCAGAATTCTGGCACTCTAGGTATGCTGAAGGTGACCTTCTTTCCTGCGCAGTCAATGGTGGCATTGCAAGGGCCGAGCCAATCGATTCCTAGAATAATGTCGTAGTCCTTAATGTCTAGAACTATCGCATCAAGATGGACCTTTTTCCCCTATACAGATGATTCTGCCTTTGCAGGCTAAGTTTGTGAGTAGTGACGTGGCCGAAGGTATGTGAACGCTAAGATCAAGGCCTAACGGTGTCATGAAAATTTTGTTCTTGACGGTAAAGTTTGCCAATATAAAACTATGTGTGGCCCCTGAATCAAATAGTACACGAGCAGGTATACCTGTCAGGATTATATCGAAGGCGAATGCCTCGTCTCGAGTCTTGGCGTAGTAGCGCCCTTGAGTATTAGGACGACGATCCTGGCCATTCTATTGTACATATTGAGGAGCTCGAGGTGCTGGGCCTCGATTTTGATGATTTGGTTGCAGCGAAGCTGTCACGACCCACACCCAGAAAAAGGGCATGAGAAGTGAAGTACGCCCAGCCTATGCCGCAGTATCGGCGGTAGAACGCTGTCCTGAGTCACAATATCTAATACAGTCTAGAATATGCTCCGAACGGAGAATAAATAACAAGTACTCAAACACAACCACTAAGATGGAATAGAAAAATAAATCTCAAGAGAGTCACAGATATAAATAAAAGTCTAGGTGTAAACCACCGGAACAAATCTCAAGTACAACTCATAATGTCTCAAATAAAGACAATAAAATACTAAGTCTCAGCAAGACTATAGGCAATCCTCAACGACTGCTGGATCCTCCTGAGGGTCCATATCACCAGTGTCATCTAAGCTAATGCCATAATAAGTGTGGCAGAACTCTTCATCATCACCTGTAAAATTTTTAATAAGCCCAATCAGGATGGAACGAGCACATATCTCTCACAACAGTTCATATCAGGATTGGACATATAAAACAAGCTATAGAAAACTATACATGAAATGCTGTAAAGAATAATCAACAAGAGAGACTATTAGGATGAGATATAAATATGATAAATAGAGAAATGTAACTATCTATATGATTTAGAGCATGAATTGGTTATGTAAACGGGTTGGGTTACACATAAATAAACTATGGAGTTTCACATGGATACCTACTGGGGATAATGATCACATAACCAACTTCACTCTCCCTGCCCCCAATCAATACACCAGGATCAAGACATGATATGTTATTGCACATGGATAACAACTACTTTATACATGGAGCTCATATGGTCATGAGTGTACATGAATAACATATGAGTGTACATGGATAAATATGAATACATGGAGTACATGATGAACATGATAAAGTACATGAACATGATATACTCGATGTATCCGAAGGGATAACATCGCATAAAAAGATCCACAGGGTACTAATTCGTGTGAACATCATATCAGCATATGTATACTAGTCTATAACAAGAGAACGTATCTAAAAAAGTATGAAAAGATCAGAGAATGTACTCGCCTAGCAAACTGAACTGCTGATGATGAAGTGTAGCAAAACCGGGGCAATATAAACCTATTTAAAGTATACACATATCACAACCAAGTATACAATATCAAAAGAAATAGCTACAATACAAGACTACATACTTCTAGGTCCCTTTTGGTCAAAGTCAACCCTTGGTCAACTCTGGTCAAACCTGGTCAACATTGGTCCAACCTGGTCAAACATTGGTCAACTAGTCCGTCTACTAATTTTTAGGTCATACACAAAATTCTAGGTCATTTGGAGTTCGTTTGAGTTGAATTGGATCAAGTTTGACCCAAAGTTGACTTTTGTCAACTTGGCCAACTTATCGGCCAATTCGACTAAACTAGGCTCAAATTGACAAACTAAATCTTTCCTAGGACTCCTATGGTTACAATCACAACTATGATCTATTCTAAAAAGGGTTCTCAAGCATAAATAATTATATACTTATAGCTATATATACATACACATGTATTTACAATACAAGCCTACTCTTAATTCTAACAAATGGTTGTGTGTGTGTGTGTGTGTTACCTGCGGAGCGTCCTATCTTCACAGTCGAAAAAGACAATCTCTATCATAGTGCCCTTTTTTTTTCCACAAAAGTGACAATCTATGTTTAAGGTACGATACTCGCTAGCATTGTGTTCGATATAATTATATTTTATGCAACGAGGCCTAGTGTTCTGTCCCTGGTTGCCCCCGTTGTTTGGACGCTTTGCAGCGTGATTGTTGCCTCCCGTATAGCTAGGACGTTTGTGATTGGAATGGTGCACAAAGTCGGCAACGACGGGAGGGTACTGGCTCTCAATACGCAGAGCATGATTTAGAGCATCGCTCGTGGTCTGGCACTCTGGTACCGCTACATGAGCAGCTATAGAGGGCTGCAGACCCACTTCAAATTGTCGCACATGACACTCCTCTTTATGAAGAAAAGCACCAGCAAATTTAGATAATTTATTAAAATTTGTAGCATACTGTTGTACTGTCTGGTTCCCTTGCTTTAACTGCATCAATTCATTATCCTTCTTTTGATAAATGGTTGAGGGAAGGTACTCGACTTCAAAGGCTTTACAGAACAAGGTCCAAGAGATCGATGCTGAACTATTGTCACGTCGGATCATTCGTTTGTGCACGGCCCACCAGTCGTGCACGTTCAAACATAGTTAAATTTGTGCACAGGCGATTTGCTTGGATTCTTCAATGTCGAGGAGCTCGAAGTGATCTTCCAGCTCTTCCAACCAGTCGATTGACATAGAAGGACCTTCGGTGCCGCTGATGGAGGTGCGGCACGCTTTCTTGAATTCTGACACTTCAAAGTTGTAACTTTTCGGTGCCGCAGGTTGAAGCTTGAGATCCTCGCGATCGACGTTGATGGGTTGACATGTCGGCTAAGTATCACAGTTGTAGAGTTTTCGTTGGCCACCATCGTCTGGACAATCTGCTACATAGTATCAAGCTACTTTTGTTGTACCTTGGTTTGGGCATCGAAGCGAGCTTCAAATTGTGCCTGTCGTGCCTTCGTTTGCTAATGTCGATTCTCGGACTGTTTCTGCTGCGCCTCCATCATGCACAGCATCCTCTCGAAGGCATTGTTAGAAGGTCCAGCCCGTGAGCTGCTTGAACCGCGTGAAGCACTTTGTTCTTGCTCGGTCGTGATATTTGCCACGGGTTCCGTCACTTCTGCAAAACGTAGACACACTCATTAGTCTAAAGATATTATAGACTCATTGTATAGAACAACTTATCTCATCGATGTGAGATCAAAGGTTTGAGACTCTAGACGGAAGGCCAAATGATGTAGAGCCGTGCTCTGATACCATTATGTCATGCCATGATTCCGTAGAATCGATAGTCGTCCCCAGGCGTGATGCCATGCGAACCTAAGTTGCGATCGTACAAGACATAGTCATAAGGTTATCTGAAACACAATATCAATTAGAGTTCACACAGAAATTGAACAAACTCATTTGAAAACAGAAGGAACTTTTGTTTCATTCATAATAAACATCATTTAAATGACTCTGTTACATTCATTTGTCTTGCGGGCTACAACATGACTCGAATACAAAGTGAACGCTGATGAGATAGTCATTCCATATATTATATCCCCATTTACAACAAAATATTTCCAAAGACCTAGAATCGTAGGGAGTCAAGATGTCATTTCTTCTGGACTAAATACAGAGTCTTCAAAAGGATCAAACAAGCCTTCAACACACGGACGAGACTTCAAATGTGCTAGCGTCACCTTGAGCTTAAGTTGCACGCCCTTCTTGGTTCAGGTTACTTGTTGAGTGCGAGGATCAGTACATTACACTTTGTACTGGCGATTGGCTAATTCATATACTACACTCTCATTTGGTGCAAGAAATGTTATGACTTAATTTTGTGATCTTTCTAGCCATCCAGATAAATTTTAGACAAGCATATGATCGGCATAATATAAATTATGCTAGAACTTACCTATGGTAGAGTGTGCCATGCAATATGAGACTTACCATGTTTTTTCCTGGCAATCGTTACCAATTTGCGTGTGCAGTTTGTATATGAGAGGGTTACTGGCACCACAAGACATTTTGGACTATAGCTGGGTTAGACAGTGACCCTTTCAGCACGGGTAGCGAGCCCCGCTGCAAGTTCCCCGAATAACCATATTTTGCTGAGATATCTTTTGCTTACTCCTAGGCCGAAATGATACCGTATCTCGGGGTGTCGCTTGAGGAAGCCGTTCCACGTGCACGAGTTGTCCAATGACCGTACAAGCTTAGATTAGTTATTCAAGCAAAATCTTAAGTTCATGAGTAACACAACCATTATCATCGTTGCTTTGCCGTGCTATGGCGACAATTATTCAATGATTCAAAACTTTGTTTATCTTGGTTTTAAAACAGGCGTAAGGTATTAAGCATGTGACATTTTCTTCGTATAATAGTTCTATAACGTGCGTACGTGATGAATCGTGCAACGATTCATTGAAATCTAAGCTTTCGTGCACTTACAAAACCAACTAGCATTCTATTGATTGATTTATGATTGAAGAAGTTCAAGGAAAAGAAGGGTCCAGCCACTCACTTTGATTGTTTATTTGAGGCAAAAGACTTATTGGTTGTGCTAGACGGCACCTACACGATCACCTGAAATCGTATAAGCAACTGTTTAGAATAATGCACCATTCAAGGAGTTCGATATGTAAATGCGAGTTCAAAAACGCAACCCATGAAAACTAACAAAAATATTCACAAAAAACGCATTCAGAAAAATCAAATCCAAAGGGTAAGTACGACATAAAAAATAGGAAACAGAAGGTCTCTCCCGATTCAGCCGCAGAGTCTATCCTTAAGGCGCAACCCACTGAATACAGGACTTGATTAGGATGAAGCCTTTCTATAAGGAGAAAAGAATCTTAGTTCAATCGTTTCTATTCGACCGATTCAACCGATCCCGACTCTCGGTTTCAATTCAATTGGTAGCGACAGTGTTCCTTTCTCGCGCACCCCATAGACGAAAATGGGGACGATGAAGGGATGGGGCACTACATAATGTGCCAGCATCTATGAGCCCCATCTATATTTGTCCTCTCTTATTACTATTTAATTATTTATCTTCTTTATCATTTTGTTTAGCTTTATGGTTCACAATTAACAATTATACACGATGATATGGATAAATATTCAATGTAAAGCTTTGTCTTGCAAAACCAAATACTGCCAGAGACTTTTGTGTAAAGTTTTGATTTTAAATACTATTGGTACTCATAGGGAGTCTGTACTCCTATTTTGATTCAAACACTGTTTAGTTTAAATCATCAGATAAACTCAAATCCAATTCAAACCAATTTGAATCCCTCTAGGACTATCCCGATCACCTCCCTGCCTTGATATATATGTAGATGGGTTCTCTTGCGTGTTTCTCTACAAACCCTAGCAAACCCTATAGTCTTCTGCCATCAAGAAGTCGGGCAGAGTTCTAGCAAGAGTGGTAGGGTTGCAAAAGGTACGTTTTCTTTCCCTCTCAAGATTTTAATATCTGAACTTGCAGGACAGTTGGTAGATGGGTAGGTATTTGTAGTTTTCTTCAATAAGTACACCAGAGAACAGGGGAGAAGGTGGGGAGAAGGTAGTATAGGTGTTTGATTTTTTACCTGAATGATACATAGGAGTACACATGGAGTTCAGTCCCTGTCAAACCCATCAATGGGAGTATAGGTAGCATGGTCACCCGTACCAAGTCAATATAAATCCCACCAAGTCAATATAAATCCCATCAACTCAATATAAATCCTACCAAGTCATTCCTGGGAGTCTCTAGTGGTAAATTCATCTGATTCGTTATTACTTCTAAGGGTATACACGTTGACCCTGAAAAAGTCAAAGCCATTCAAGAGATGCATCCTCTACGCAACCTAAAAGAGCTACGAGGATTCCAGGGACGGCTTGCGTACATCTGAAGTTTTATCTCAAATTCCTGTGGACGCTGCAGACCGTTCATTCAACTAATGAAGAAAGGTGTGTCTTTCGTTTGGACTGACAAATGCCAACAAGCATTTACAGACATAAAGCGGTATTTGATGAACCCTCTAGTCCTAATACCTCCAATTATAGGAATACGCTTCCTGATGTATGTTCGAGAAATAGATCATTTTCTGGGTGTCTTACTAGCAAATAAGAAGAAGGAAGGTCATGAATAAGCAATCTGTTATCTCAGCCTTGCAATGATTGGTGCTAAACATCGATACATCTTTGTAGAAAAAGAATGTCTAGACTTGATGTTCGCTATCCAAAAAATGCTGCATTGTATCACGGGCCAGACCATTCATGTTATCTCCAGAGTTATCCCTCTACGAGTTTTAATAAAAAAGTACAGCACACTCAATTCCAGACTCGCTACATGGGCTATATTACTAGCACAATATGATATGGTCTTTGTTCCACAAAAAGTTTATTAAAGGGCTAGCCCTGGCTGACTTATTGGCGGCTCATCCAATTCCTGAAACGTCTAAACTCTATGACAAAATTTCTGATAAAACTCTAGAATCTAACATGATTTCAGAAGGAATCCTTGCTTAATATCTATTCTTTGATTATGCAACCCGAATCAGACCCAAAGGCACTATCGTCGTTGGAGTTGGAATCGTTCTTGTATCTTCCGAAGGGCTGGCCGTTCAAAGAGCCTATTCCCTGGATGAGCCATGCTCTAATAATGTTGCTGAATACAATGCTCTACTCATCGGTCGCTAATTAGCCAAATAGTTGGATATCGAGTATCTGGATGTATATGGAGACTCTAAACTGATTGTCAAATCAAGTTAAAGGCACGTATAAAGTTCGACATCAAGATCTCATTTCGACAAGGAAGCAGTAGCCAAAATGGCTGCATCATTCAAAGGTTTCTTCTGTGAACATGTACCTCGAGCATGCAATACAGAAACCGATGCACTAGCTAATCTAGCAGTAGTATTAGCGATTCCTGTGAAAAGACAACAGTTGATCGTCATCACCAACAGGGAATTATTTTGTATCGAGAATAATTTGCATCATGAATCAAGTAATTCAGTCAAAATTTGTACTATTTGCAAAGACTGGAGAGCTCCTTTCACCGTCTTTGTGGTATATGACATCTTACATGAAGATCCTAAAGAAACGATGATAATCTGTCGGCGGTTGCTCCAATTCTATTACAATCATTCTTCCAAAATAATATACTGACGATCATTTGACGTTATGCTCCTACAGTGTCTTGCGAGAGATGAAGCAAAGCAAATTCTACGTGAGGCACACAATGGTGTCTGTGGGGTGCATAAGCCTGGTCCTAAGTTGCAGGATCGGATCCGACGCATAGGATATTATTGGCCTACCATGGTGTTAGATGCCATTGAATATTCAAAAAGATAGGGCGTGTCAAATCCATACAGATTTTATTCATCAACCATCATAATTTTTGCATCCGACCGTAGCATCCTGGCCTTTCAAAGCTTGGGGCACGGATGTCATTGGTTCAATCAATCTTCCCTCATCTCGAGGACATCGGTTTATCCTAGCTATAACCGATTACTTCTCAAAATGGGCCGAAACTATACACTTGGCTGAAGTTAAGATGAGTAGTATCATTAACTTCATCAAAGATCATGTGATCTACAGATTTGGCGTTCCTCGGCAAATCATCCATGACAATGGACCTCAATTCATCAGTCAAAAATTTATTCGATTATGTGATGATAATTGGATCAACAATGTTGCTTCTACAGCCTATAATCCAGCAACTAACGGTTTGACTGAAGCATTCAACAAAATAATCACTAAGCTTCTCAAGAAGTTCGATTCTACCAAAAAAAGGAACTGGAGAAAAAAGCTTAGAGAATATCTATGGGCTTATCGTACTACCGTACATACTACAACCGGCTGTACACCGTTCTCTTCGGTATATGGATATGAAGCCGTCCTACCATTGGAAATACAAATCCCATCACTGAGAATAGCTATTGCTAACGAACTAGCAACAAAAAACAATGATTGTCTTTTACTTCAGGAGCTTGAAGCACTCGACAAGAAGCGGCTACTAGCTCAACAACACATCGAGCTATATCAAGCCCGGATCTCAAAACCTTCAACCGTAAAGTCAAAGTACGAGCATTTCAAAAATACAAGCTGGTCCTTTCTGTGATACGTCCTATTACTATGACACAAATGAGCAAGGGCAAGTTCAAAGCTAAGTGGGAAGGTCCCTATAATGTAAGCAAAGTTTTCTCAAATAGAGCCTATCAACTGTTCGAGATGGACGGCCGAATTGCTATGATCCCTATCAACGGCAAATTCCTGAAGAATTACTTTGTTTGAAAGTGTGTACTATATATATAACCCAAATCTTCAAAAATCCCCAGTGGAGTTTACCTAAATCTTATGATATATCTTTAGTGATCTACAACATCTACCACATCATCGCAAGTATCATCTTTTGACAACCAGCTATTTTTTTAAAAGATACCTTATTCTTGAGTCCTAGTTGCCCGAAGGATAAACAACAGATATATGAGGTCACATCCTCATTACATTTGAATTCTAATATAAACATTAATAATTTGTCATGTCCACATTACCTCTGATGATGTTGTCCCAAAAATGATGATATTTTAAAAATACATTACCTCTGAACAGATATAATGAGTATTGTTATTTTAAAGAGATATGTCACGTCTAGTACCTCTGAACTTATTCCTTCTTTCTACTTGTTACTTGTGTCTCAAACAGATGCATAATAAGTAATAGAGCTACCAAAAGATCATCAATTTTCATTCAATGTCATGCAAACACAAAAAACTATTACATTCATCAAAAAACAGTTCCAAGAAAAAAAGTTATTACATTAAGATAACTTCACTTTGAAGGCTGGGTACTAAGATCAGTAATCAGCTTCTCCAAAGAATTAGCTCATTCTGTCCTGGTGGAAATCACTTTGTGCTGGCCAGGTCTCTACTAAACTCTGGCTGCAAAATTTGCAATGACGTAACTTGACGTTCTATCGCTACACCTTGAACTTGGACAAATTCATCTTGTTGCCTCATTAGATCATCTAGATGGCTCGAGATAACTTGATATAACTTAAGAACTTCTTCCTCACACTTCTTGGCCATTGTCATCCTCATACGAAGCCTGGCCATTTCAGCTTCCAGCTCTTAAAGGCGAGATTGATATTCAGTTGCTTCTTTCTTTTTCTCTGTCGCCTTAGCTTTGTAGGGCTCAATAGAAGAAGTAGCTCAATAATGCTTGAATCTAGCTCTCCTGATCACACTGTAAAGGCAACTACAAAATCGTTCAAGTCTACTTGTCGTTCTTCGTATTCATGGGCTATAGCTTCATATTCTGTATTTACTAGTCTCTGAATATTGCCTCTCGTCATCTTTATATGATTTGATATATTCTTTAAGCTTATTCAAGACATGCTCCAAGAAGATGACCCTTTATCACGTTTGGCTTCAATTACAAAAGAGACACTTTTCCTTACTGACTCATAAGGGTGGCTTTTCTCCAAGGTCATCTAAATAAGAGTATTCAGAGAGGTGCGCTTGTATAAGTCTCAACGATGCTATTGGTTATCACCGATGCACCAGGCATCGCTGCTTCAACATCAGCTCCTACTTCTTTGGCAGAAGATAGAGGAATAGTAGATTGTATACAGGAGATTTTGGTGCAGGCATCCTTAAAGTGATTCCATCCGCAATATGAGTCCCCATGTCCAGAGGAGCCATATTGGAGCTGAGGCTGAAAGTCATAGAAGTCAACGGGGCTACAATAATGGCCCCCACATGACCCTCCACAATCCAGAGAAAGCAAAACCATTATATCACACAACATTAAGGGTGCAATAGTGAATAAAGTCAAAAATTTACCTGAACATGGCGGGATATACGGAGTCTCGTGAGGCACGGCATCTCGCTTTATGAAAAGTCTTGCCATGTGTTCTCGAATATGGCTGCTTGGCTGCTTCCAGCTTCTGAACCATCCGACATAAAACGGCTACTTCCAGCCCCTGATTCAGCCTGGTCACTCTGGGGCTGCTACCTTTTCCCCTTCTTTCGAAAACATGTTCAGTTGGGGTCTGAATCCCCACAGTATTAATATCAGAGTTTCCGTCACCCTCAACATTTTCAATACCTTTAGCCAGGTCTTTATCACCTTCTTTGTTGTCATTAGGGTTCTTCTCACCCTCAATGTCAACAACACCTTTGATATCAACATCTTTGTTTTCGTCTTCATCAACACCTGGGCCTTTGTCACCCTCAACTACAATTATTGCATATGGACTTATTTAGACCCAGCAGAATTGCTAGTCTAGGTGGTAAGTTATATGCATTTGTCATTATAGATGACTTCTCTAGATATATATGGGTTTATTTTCTTGCATGCAAGAACGATGCATTATTAAAATTCGTCACCTTTTGCAAGAAAGTACAGAATGAAAAAGGATTCATGATTACTCGCATTCGTAGTGATCATGGCAGCAAATTTGAGAATGCAGAATTCAAGCAATTTTGTGACACACACGGTTATTTGCATGAATTCTCTTACCCTAGGTCTCCGCAACAAAATAGAGTTGTGGAACGTAAGAACAGAACTCTATCCGAAATGGCTAGAGTTATGTTAAACCAATTTAGTCTACCTAGATACTTATGGTCTGAAGCTGTAAATACAGCATGCTATATTCTCAATAGGGTTCTAATTCGACCTATATCGAAGAAGACTCCCTATGAATTATGATTTGATAGAACACCAAATGTTTCTTATTTCAAAATCTTTGGTTGTAAATGCTTTATTCTTAATAATAAAGATAATTTGAGTAATTTGATGAAAAGGCCGATGAAGGTATATTTTTAGGTTATGCAGCAAAGAGCAAAGGATATAGAGTCTTCAACAAATGAACCATGATCATTGAAGAATCTATCAACGTCAACTTTGATGAGCTAAATCAACACTTAGACGATGATGACAATGAAGACATAATCGCACCAAGTACAGCTACTGCAAAACCTTCACACAAAGATGCAGAACCATCACATCAGGCATCAGATGAACCTCCAAGCAAAGAAGCCGGAACTAGCAATCTTGAGACTACACCAAAAGAGATGAGATTCTTGGCTAGTCATCCAAAGGACTTGGTAATTGGTGAGATTACCAAGGGTGTAAGTACTCGTTCCTCTAATAAAGATATAGCTTCTTGTGTTGCTTTTGTCTCGCAGTTTGAACCCAAAAATATTGATGAAGCATGTAGTGATAATTATTGGTTAGATGCTATACAAGAGAAATTAAACCAATTCGAACGAAATCAAGTTTGGGAACTTGTTCCCAAGCCTATTGATCATCCGGTCATTGGCACCCGATGGGTATTCCAAAATAAAATAAACGAGAATGGTTTAGTGACTCGTAATAAGGCTCGACTCGTACCTCAAGGATAAAATCAGGAAGAAGGTATCGACTACGATGAGACTTATGCCCCAGTTGCGAGATTAGAATCCATTCGCATGTTTTGTGCATTTGCATGTTTTCATAATTTTAAGTTATTTCAAATGGATGTCAAAAGCGCATTTTTAAATAGTTTTATAAAAGAAGAGGTTTATGTATCTCAACAACCCGGTTTTACAGATTTCAAATTTTCTGAATATGTTTTCAAGTTGAAGAAAACTTTATACGGTTTGAAACAAGCCCCTCGTGCTAGGTACGATCGTCTAAGCTCTTTTTTACTTGATAACGGTTTTCAAAGGGAAGGTTGACACTGCTTTGTTTATAAATTTTTTGAATAATAATATTCTTTTGATTCAAGTCTATATAGATGATATTATCTTTGGATCTACTGATGAATCTCTTTGTCAAGAATTTTTAAAGTGTATGCAGAATGATTTTGAGATGAGCATGATGGGAGAGCTAAAATTCTTTCTCGGACTGTAAATCAAACAAACCAACAATAGAATATTCATAAATCAAGCAAAGTACACAAAGGATCTATTAAAGAAGTTCGACATGGAAGCAACAAAACTACTTAGCACTCCAATGGCGACTTCAACCAAGCTTGATATTAATGAACAAGGCAAACCTGTCGACATACGTAAGTATCGAGGTATGATCGGTAGCTTACTGTATTTAACTGCTAGTCGAGCAGACATAATGTTTAGTGTTTGCTTATGTGCACGCTTTCAAGCTAATCCTAAGGAATCACATTTGTGCACAGTTAAGCGTATCTTCCGATACCTTAAAGGCACTTCTTCTGTTGGCTTATGGTATCCCAAAACCACGTCATTTGACCTAACCGGTTATTCTGATACTGATTTTGCCGGATGCAAAGTAGATAGAAAAAGCACTAGCGATACATGTCATTTCCTAGGAAAAGATCTAGTCTCTTGGTTTAGTAAAAAGCAAAATTCTGTTGCATTATCAACAACCGAGGCTGAGTATATCATCGTAGGACGTTATTGTGCACAAATTTTGTGGTTGAAATAAACTTTAGAAGACTATGGATTGTATTTTACACACATACCCATTTTCGGTGACGACACTAGTTCTATTAATTTGACTAAGAATCCAGTATGTCATTTTCGTACTAAACATATCGAGATTCGACATCACTTTGTTAGAGATCATCAACAAAATGGAGATATAGACCTTGTATACATAGACACACAGAATCAATTAGCTGACATACTCACAAAACCTCTAGCGGAAGATCGTTTCAATTATTTATGTCAAAAATTAGGCATTTTAGATGTCAATAATATTAATTAATCTTGTTTTATTAATTAATTTATTCGATACTCATAAATTGTTTTCGAGACAAGCCTAAAAAGAGTTTGTCTGTCACCACGACTACGGTCGAAGCGAAGCGGTACTTAAGAGTTTCCCGGTGAACCTCCGTTAGCTGGGACAGTACTCCTACATCTAATCTGAGATAGATGCTGAGTAAAGAATATTAATTTGTAAAATAATATTAATTATATTATTTTGAGATTTAAAATTACTAAACTCTGAATTAAATATTTGAAACGAACTAATGAAAAAGATGTGGCCCTATTTCTATTATTTTTGATATCTATATATATAACCAGGCAACCCTTGGCGAATTCGGCCCAAATTCGGCCAGAGTTCGGCTGGGTATATATATGTACCAGCCAGAACCCGAGGTCCCCATCTTCTTCATTCTTACAAACCACATCCAACAGCAGCTGCCGCGCCTCCAAACCCTAGCTTTTCTCCATCCTTGTTCTTCCAATCCATATGGAGTTTCTCGTCCAAACTTTGGATTTATGCGGAGAACTTCGTCCTCTACAACATATCCAATTCTTGGAAGGTATAATCTCTTCTCTCCTCTACTTCTCAATACTTAGGGTTTTTATAAAATTTTGGAAAAGAATGCCTATGTTCAATCCCTTCAAGAGGAAGAAGACCAATGCCAGTGAAGAGGCATCATCTTCAGATCCGCAGACGAATTGGCTCTTTTCTCCGGTCCAATCGGACGATGGTGCGTCGGACGAGTTTTACTTTAAAACTTCCGATCAAACCTTATTGTGGTACGTCGATTTCATCATGCGTACTATTTGTACCGGATCGCCGATTAAATGGACTGTCTTTCCGGATCACCACCCTTACTTTGAGGCATTAGGGTTACAACATTTTGTTACCTTACAATTCTCCATTGCCACTAATGCCATTAGATTATTCTATTGTAATTTCGTGTTAGACACTTTTACCGCGAGAACATGTGTCGGAGGAATTGATATCAAATTCACTGATGAAACGTTAGCGTAAACCCTTGGTATCCCAAACGAAGGTGCCCCGCTCGATGACATCACTGATTTTGATTTCCCCGATGGCACGACACTCGTTAGTTTTAGTAAATGAGCTTTGTGCGCCCGCACGCGTTCGTCCTGGAAAGTTCAAGGCTAATAACTTGAACTTGTTTAACTACGAATTACATCGCATCATCTATTCCACCTTACTTTTGAAATCTACTTCTAAAGATGATGTCACTGCACTTGAGCTCTCTGCTCTTTATCATATTCTTAAGGGGATTCTATTTTCTGCCCCTAAAACTATCATCCAAATGATGGGTAGATGTCGCGGGAGAGACCGCAACCTATCTTATGCGATGCTTATTCCTCGCATCTTTCAGAGATTTGATATTGACCTATCTACTTGTGCTGTCGACCCCGAACCCAAGTTCCTCAAACTCTCTATTCGCAGCATTGCCACTGTTCCTCCACCTACTGCCCCTGCTCCTCCTGTACCTAGTCACATAGCACCTGTTCCTCCTCACTCTTACCCTATGACATTTGAGGGTATTCATCAGCACTTATCAAATCTGCAGTTCTTTTATGTTGAGACTTCTAGTGAACACGAGTTCCGTAATGTGACTTGGTTTCAGGCGATTGCTAACTCCTTCACCGATCTGAGGTTTACGCAGACGGGACATTCTGCTAGCTCTCTACCTCGAGACCCTTCTATTTCTGGCTACCGCATTGACGACGAGGCGGTCCACTCTCTGTTCCAGCCAGGGAACGCCTATGATTGGTATCGTACCACTGGTGCCACTCTTCGCACTTCTAGCGCTGGTACTTCTAGAGCTGGTCCTTCTGGACATGCTGGAGCTGCAGCTGATGACGTTGATGATGAGGATGATGATGATTTTTGAGATGTTAGATATTGAGACTGTTACTTTTGTCTTATGTTTACTTGGAAATGCTCCGACATTCCACGATTTTATCAGTACTCTTATTTTTTTTATTATCAGCACTTTTCTTTATTATGTGACTATTCATAGACATGGTTTTGATTATGCCTCAGTTTTGGCATCTTAGTTTATTATTCAGCACTTTATTTGTTTCAATTTTATTCTCGCACTTCATATTAAAAACTGCCTGTGATAAATACATGCCTGTGTTGTTCTCTAGATTTTTTTTATACTGTTTCTACCATGCATGTGATGAATGTTTTTATATTTTTATATTTTTTGTGTTTCTTCACTGTTTGTTACTTATGCATTTATTGCGGGGGAGCTTTCTCTTTTGTAATTATTTTGCTAAGTGACAACGGGGGAGAAATAAGATCTAACATTTTCGTGAATATAGGTTATAAACAATTTCTTTTGATTACTTTTTTTTTGACTTGATCCAAGCTTAGATGTTATATCGGCAAGGTTTGTCAATTATCAAAATGGGAGAGATTGTTGGCCCATTGGTCATGGTCAAACCTGATTTTAATACTTGATCAAACTCTGTCTCGATATAAATGCAAGTCAACTCAGATATTTACCTAGGACGTTTTGGACACTACTCAACAATGGATCTCTACTATGTTCAAGACTGAAGCCGTTTGCCACTCCAAGTGTACTTCTTGTTAAGCAATATAATTTTTTATTTTATTGAGTCTAGGAATACATTGTACACCGAGTCATACTGGCAAATAGGCTATCTGAAAACGTTTTTCAAAACCATCCTATTCTTTTACAAATGACCTACGTTTTTGAAAAATATTCTTTTTACAAAAAGCTTCTGAAGGATTTTTCAAAAAGCCAAAAATTGATTTTCTCAAAATGAACTGGCAGAACCCCAACAAAACTCGGCCCGAGTTCGGCCCGAGTTCGGCCATTTGGACCGTTAGTGAACGTTGGATTTTTAAACTTGGTCATCCTTCAATTGCAGTTTGTTACAAGGAGTTCTGTCCGATTCTGCCCGAATTATGTCAGAATTCTGTCTTTGAAAAAACTATAAATAGAGAAGTATTTCGATCATTTCAAATCACCAATTCACTTTTAATCTCTTCTCTTCCTGAGCTTACATTCTTCCAAAGAGTTCTAAAAATCTTTCATTTTCAAATCCCAAGCCAGTTACAATCCTCTAGTCGATTTGCCAGTGCGGTACGGTCTAGAAGATTCAGAGCAATTGTAATCAGAGGCTTGATAGAAGATACAACTCTTCACAATTGAAGTTGGTCGAGTTCTTCGTATCAAAGCTCGCGTCTGTAGAAGTTGCAAGGACTTCGCATAAAAACTTGCAGAATTTTCCAATAGTGGATTCAACTGGAAGCTAGAGTTCTTCCGACTGGACTAGTCCTCACAAGAGAAAAACCAGTAAAAATCTCGGTGTTAGCGTTTGCCTTCTGATCACTTTTAATTTATGTCATTTACTTTTGTGATTATTATTATATCTGTGATCTAACTGCTAACAAGTTTTTAATTAGCAATATTCCGCTGCCTACTCTATTCATCCCCCCTCTAGAGTATTCTACTTTACGATTTCATTCCTACATTGTATATTTGTGGCATCCATGATAGTTCGGTGCCAACATCAACTACAACTTAATTCAGGCAAGTGCACTTTCTTATTGCTTTTGATTCATAGTAGTCTTTCCATTTCATGTTTATACATATGCTCTTTTGCTTGATGACACATTGTTATACGGATTAGTACGTATCATGGATTCGTTTGTACTTCTTGATTGTCATTTACATGATTACCATGCTTGCGACTTGATTCCATGAGTACTAGCTGGACGGAAAAATATCTTAGTAGACATGTGGACTACCCAGAAATATCCCAAAATGTCTATTCTTGCCTGATAGCAGTCGCACAATTCACGTGCGGGGTGCCAGATTTACCCCCTAGCCGTTCACATGTCGAAACTGATATTTCAAAAAAATATAGATAGTGGTCTTTTATTTGTTTTCCTTGATTGCCATGTCACCCTATTTATATGTTCGTTTAGTGGATACATAATGTGGTAGTGTTATCTACTTTCTTTCTAGATATGCCATGATATCAGTTAATTTCTAGTTTCATTGCACATGTGCTATTTTTAAGACTTGTGAATTCTATTGTGTTTCGTATTGTCGTCGGTTTGTGTGCTTATTCCATTCCTGACTAGAAACCAACAATTTTCAGGTTAGCTGTGGCTTCACTTAGCATTAGGAGATACAGGTGTACTTGCAGACCAAAACCTAGAGATTAGATAGCTATATTGTAGTCATTTCAAATATGTAAGAACATTATATTTTCTTTGAATATAATTCTTGTAAATGTTGTAATCAATTTCAAAATGTGAATGAGCAATAAAGTTTATTTTGAGCATTTATTAATTACGGGCTAGACAGTGTTCTACCGCCGGCTCTGCGGCGTAGGATGGCTTGGACACGTCTCATATCCAAAAAGCTGGTACGGGACATGACCGAACCGATGACCTTTTGATGATAGCAGGGGGATTTTGCAAATGATATCCATTTTCCATGCCACAAATGGCCAGGATGCAACTGCTCGGTGCACGAATTCTGACGGCCGGTTGATAAAGTCTGCGTGAATTTGGCATATCCAATATATCTTAGCGTACACCAACGCGTCTGCTATCATTCTGGGACAGTAATAGCCCATGCGCTGAGTCAATCCTAACGTTTGGCACCTGGTTGGTAGGCTCCACAGGTACCATCGTGAGCTTAACGATGCCCTTCCTTAGCTTCAATATCCGATAAGCATCAGAGTAAGAGACTATCAAATGAACAATAATACAACATTTTAGTTTGAACGTCACAATAGAATCAAAGGAAACGTCTACGGATGGAAGTTGCTTCCTTCGTATTGTCTAGTAATATTTTATAGACTGTAAAATCTATGAAGCGGGACCGCCAGTCACGAATATCAATATTGGCATCCGTAAAATGGTAGGCTTGCATGCATAAATTATTCTTAGGGCATGCCAGCTCTTGTCCAATTATCACGATTGTCCTTTGAGTTCCGAAAAGTGCTGCCACTGAGGCCGCATGACCAGTCAGGGTGTCGGTTTGTAGATTTTGTAATCGGGGGACGTGCTCTTTAAAGAGCCCCGTAAAGGTAGAAATTAATAAAATCATCGCCTGATAGTACGGGATCAAGTTCTTATGTCGAACCTCATGTTTTCCTCGGACTTGGTTTACTATTTAGCTAAGAATCCCCGTAGGCTTCCCGGAAGTCGACCCCCAGTTCTTTAGCTAGCTAGAGCCCTATAATGAGATTGTTATACTCGGTCACATTATTGGAACATGGTTCCTAGAGTGAATACGCTCGTCAGATGACCAAGTCGTTATAGGAGATTAATATTTCCCCCACTCCTGCCATAATATCACCTTTGGGCCATGTCTTTGAAGCACCGTCAAAGAACAGTTGCCATACCGGTTCTTCTATTGTAATATAGGCTTCTATTACTTCATTTGCGATGTCCTCATATAGTTTTGATGTCTCAGCTATTGGATGAGTTGCTAGGAAGTCAGCTAATGCTTGGCCTTTGACTATTTTTTATGGTATAAATACCATGTCATATAGGGACAATAGTATTGCCCATGTAGCGAGGCATGAATTTAGTGCTCCCAGTTTGGTCATGAGGACACTGTAGGGATTGAATATGGAGATAACGTGAATAGTTTATCCGACTACGTAATGACGGATTTTCTAAATGGCAAAAACCAAAGCAAGACAATCTTTCTCAATAGGAGTATATCTATGTTCAGCCCCCACCAGCTGCCGACTGAGATCATAGATGGCTTGCTCATAGCCTGCATTACTGTTCTGCGCTAGCAAAATGCCGAGAGAGTATTCCATGGCTCGGACGTAAAGTAGGAAGGGTTTTCCATGATTGGGGCTACTAAAATTGGGGGTTTTATGAGGTACCGTTTAATGTCTTCAAAGGTTCATTGGAGCTCTTCGATCCAAATATAAGATACTCCTTACTTCATCAGTTCAGTAAGGGTTTACAACGACCTGAAAGGTTAAAGATAAACCTTTGAATGTAATGCTAAGCGCCCTTGAAGACGGCAAAGTTCACGAAGGTTCTTTGGCAGTTACATCTTAATGATAGCTTTTGTCTTCTCAGGATCGTCGTGGATCTCATTTGAAGTAATAATAAATCCCAAAAACTTGCCGCTAGATACCCCTAGAAAGGACATGGTTGGGTTCATCTTCAGTTGAATGCCCTGATTAGGTCAAAAATGGTCCTTAAGTCATGGAGGTGGCCCCCACAAAAATGACTTTTGACAGCGATGTCATCAATGAAGCATTCGACTATCTTACGTAAGTGCTTACGAAATATGATACTCATAGCCCGTTGGTATGTAGCACCTGCGTTCTTCAGGCCAAAGGGCATCACTGTGTAGCAAAATATCCCGATTGGGGTGTCACGCCCCAGAACCAGAATACTGGCGAGCGGAGGTGAACATAGCCAGCTACGTATATTAAAATGAAGACCATCTCGCTATATGGTCACGGCTGTCTAGATATGAGGGTTTACTACAAGCCAACGGTCTCTTAAGGTCAAGCCTATTGTCTCAATCTCAAGCAAGTAATATAGTTACAAGATGTTTAACCACCAAATATACAATAAAAGGCGTCCCAAATATTACATATCAGCTGATCATGAAGCTAGTCGTACAAAATACAAGGACTAGCAAGAGTTAAGTCATACATGATCAACCCTAGGATTTGTTAATCATGTTTACAGCCCGTAGGCAGACAGTAAGTAAAGGTGCATCGAGCTAACAGGTGCTCGTCGGCTAAACGCCTCAAAAGAATAATTTACAATAGAGTGAGTGAAACAAAATAGAAAACCCACTCGTAGCCCGGGTTCCTTCTAGTCGCCACCATCGGGCTGGAGGTTCGGTAGATCCTCGGGTGCTGCTCCGAAATCTGGCCACACAAAACCAGCTGGGTCAAACCCCAGAAAGAGCAAGTGCCACAAAGGAGGCCACGAAATAAGAACAAAAGCCAGCATATCAGAACATAAGAAAATGGAAAAAAGTATAAGTAATAGAGAGAACAATAGGACAATAAACGACTAGGGACGTGGAACCATTCCGGGAACCAGATAACAACCCGTAAACCAAACAAGGATCGGGGTTGTAATCCTTCGCCTGAATAGAACTCTGTCTCTACCCATTTATTGTTAAGATAAGTAAAACAATCATGTACAAGAGTAACCGGGTATAGGGACTAGACGAGACTAAGACAGGGCTGGACACCATCCATTCACAAGCGGCCAAGCAATTACTACGGCTTACTACTTTAACTAACTAGGGTTATCACAAGCCTAATTACTAACAAGATGCAATAAGAATTCCCAGTCCCAAGCCCTGCAGACTATCCAGTTATCCTTCCGCGGGTTGAGAGTATGGTTGGGTACATCGCCCAGGAAACGATATACCCTTAGGTGACTTAGAGGGTGCAACACATGACAGTATGCTGGAAATGTGCTCTACTCGTCGGAAAGCTACAAGTCCAATTAAGTGCCCAGATAACGAGATTGCCTGTGACTGGAAATTCTTCATGAACTATAGTTTGATCTAGTCATTATCCTAATCCATATTCAATGTGAATTCCTGACCGTGGAACCAGGAAGTCACGTCCTAGACATGATGCAAGACAAGACAAGTGGATTGCATAAGCAAGCAAGCAAGAACACCCACGGTGTCAAAGTTGGTTACAAGAGTCAAGTTAGCTGTCGCAACAGCATCAAGTCAAGTCAGGTTACAAGTCAAGTTACAAGTTATAAGTTAAGTTACAAGTTACAAGTCAAGAGTGCGCCGCCACGGGCCACTATCAAGTTATCAGGTTGCAAGTCAAGAGTGCACCCCATCAGGTCACTATCAAGAAGATCAGAAGGTACTAGGATCATAAATCACAGAAATCACGAAAACCGTACTCGTCATAGCAAATACTGAAATTCGTGTCAGGTCGTGTTGGGTCAAGGTAGTCGTGCTGTGTGGACCAATATCTCAAATCCAATCCACAAAAGAGGAGCCAAGCTCAAGAAATAAACCAATCCAAATCTCCATAAGCCATTGGGTTGCACAGGGTGCCAAGGGGTTGGGTTACGCAGGGTGTCAAGTGCGCAGGCTTAGATGGCGCAGGGGACGAAGTGCGCAGGCTTAGATGGCACAGGGGGCGAAGTTCGTAGGCTTAGATGGCGCAGGGGGCGAAGTACGCAGGCTTAGATGGCGCAGGGGGCGAAGTGCGCAGGCTTAGTGCGCCAAAAAAGGATGCGCGGCCCAGTCCAAGGGATCGAGCGCAAGTCAGCCCATGCGCTAAGAAGCGCTGGCTGAGGAGGGGAATGCGCGGTTCACCAAAGAGTGAGCTGCGCAATCGGCCTTGCGCTAAAGAGCGCAGGCCGGGAGTTCTGCTACTCCAGGCCGAGAGCAAGTCCAAGTACACCAAAAACTTCCAATCTTTATATCTTGGTCCAATCAAAATCAAATCTAGATTTTCAAAGTTCTAACTTGAGTAAAATTGAATTCTCTTCCACAAGGAAGCATCAAAACAAGCAAAAAATCAAAGTTTGATAGATCAAAACCAAGAATTTCCGAAAAGGGTTAAAACCTAGATCTAGCAAAATGGAAACTCCAAATCACAAAATATCAAGTTCTAATATTGATCACCATGGCCTAATCTAGCTAATGGACAATTAAAATATGGTTATCATGTGGTGGCAAGGTGCACTTGCCTATGGAGGTTGGTGGAGGAAGGAGGAAAAAGAAGATGGAGAAGTAAATGAAAGAGTTATGAGGAGAGAGAAAGGTTGGTAGAGATTTAATGAGGATGGGTTGTGTTGTGTTGAGGGTGGAGCATAGGCTAAGGTGTTCCAAGCATATTAAACCAAACCAAACCAATCCTTCTCCACAAAATAAAACCAAGCCATGTTAAACCTATTTTACGAAAAAACCCAAAATTTTACAAGTCCAGAAAAATAGAAATACCTGCCAAAATCCCATTACGAGTATAAATATGAAATATGAGAAACGGGGGTGACAACTCTACCCACCTTAAAAGAATTTCGTCCTCGGAATTTAATCAAGGAGCTAGAGATTGTCACGACAAGCTACACTAAGCAAGCAATCAAGCAATCATACATGCAAGCAAGGAATGGAAAGCATAAGGCATAAGAAAGACATTATACCTTACGAGTCAAACAAGTCAGGATATCGTGATTGGATGTCGTCCTCACGCTCCCACGTTGACTCACATAGAGAGTGATGACCCCAAGCAACACGGACTAAACTAATAGTCTTGTTCTTGAGTATCTTCTCTCTCCGGTCCAATATAGATACGGGCCTCTCCTCATACGAAAGGTTGGTACCAATAACCAGTTTCGAATGATCTAGGATATGGCTCGGGTCTGGGATATATCGTCGTAATTGGGACACATGGAATACATCATGTACCTCACTTAGTTATGGCAGAAGAGCAAGACGATAGGATACATCTCCTACTCGCTCCAGGATATCGAACGGCCCTATATACCTAGGACTAAGCTTTCCCTGCACGCCAAAACAAATGACGCCGCGGTTAGGCGAGATCCTAAGGAATACATGGTCGCCGATAGCAAACTCTAGGGGATGCCGATGAGCATCGGCCCAATGCCGCTGGCGATCTTGGGCAACTCGAAGATGATCCCTGACTCTTCTGACTACTTCAACTATCTGGGCAATCATTTCTGGACCGAGCATCTGCCTCTCTCCGACATCGTCCCATGCTAGCGGGGATCTGCACTTCCTCCCATACAGAGCTTCGAACGGAGCCATCTGAATACTGGCCTGGAAACTATTGTTGTACGAGAACTCCACAAGGTGCAGGTAATCTTCCTACGAACCACCGAAGTCAAGTGTACAAGATCTCAACATGTCTTCAAGAGTCTGGATCGTACGCTCTGACTGGCCATCTGTCTGCGGATGATATGCCGAACTGAACTGGAGACGAGTTCCCAAACACTCTTACAAGCTACGCCAAAAGTGGGACGTGAACCTTGAATCTCGGTCCGAGGTGATACTGACTGGCATACCGTAAAACCTGACAATCTGCCTGAGGTACATCTCTGCCAACTAAGCCGTTGACTGACCCACTCTGAATGGGAGAAAATGAGCCACCTTTGTGAGCCGGTCAACTATAACCCAAATAGCATCTCGACCAGCCGGGGATCTAGGCGATCCAGTCATAAAATCCATGGTCACAAGCTCCCACTTCCATTCTGGAATCGGTAAGGGCTGAAGAAGTCCAGCGGGCCTCTGATGTTCAGCTTTAACCTGCTGGCAAACCAAACATCGAGAGACAAACCGGGCTATCTTCCTCTTCATGCCATTCCACCAGAAATGCTGACGAATATCTCGGTACATCTTCGTACCACCAGGATGAATAGAATACTGTGAACTGTGAGCTTCTGCCATGACCTCCTGTCTGATATCTTCACTAGGTACACAAAGATGAGTGCCGTGCCAAAGTGTACCATCCTGATGGATACATAACTCTGGCCTTCTTTCTGCCTGACACTCTGTTCTGAGCCGCTGAAGCTTGGAATCTGTAGACTGTGCCACCCGGATCCTCTCAACTATGTTGGACTGAACCTGTAGACTGGCCATCAATGCCACACTGGTAGGAAGAACCACTTCAATTTCCATCTTCTGAAGATCTGCCAGTATCTCTGGTTGCGCCATCAGGAAATAAACTCCGGCTCTCCTGCTCAATGCATCTTCTACAACGTTGGCCTTCCCTGGATGATACTGCAAATCCACATCGTAATCCACCAATAGCTCAAGCCATCTTCTCTGCCGCATATTAAGGTCCTTCTGGGTGAAAACATATTTCAGGCTCTTGTGATCAGTAAATATCTCCACTCTATCTCCGTACAAGTAGTGCCGCCAAAGCTTAAGTGCAAACACTACTGCTGCCAGCTTCAAGTCGTGGGTCGGGTAATTCTTCTAATGATCACGAAGTTGACATGATGCATAAGATATTACCATCCCATGCTGCATCAAGACACACCCTAATCCTCTGCCTGAAGCATCGCAATAAACTGTGAATCCTCCGGTCCCATCTGGAAGGGTGAGAATGGGAGCCGTTATCAAACCTTGCTTCAACTTCTCAAATGATTCCTGATACTCCGCTGTCCAAGCAAACTGCACATCCTTACGGGTCAACTGGGTCATCGGCGCCGAAATCCTTGCAAAATCTGAAATGAATCGTCGGTAGTAGTCGACCAATCCAAGGAAGCTGCGAACCTCTGCCACTGAGCTAGGTACTGGCCACGTCTCGATAGCCACAATCTTCTGGGGATCCACTTCTACTGCTCCTCGGGTAATGATGTGACCCAAGTACGAATTGCGATCGAGCCAGAACTCGTATTTACTGAACTTGGCGTACAACTGATGCTCTCTAAGCGTCTGAAGGACAACTCTTAGATGCTGCTTATGCTCTGCTTCGCTCTTGCTGTAGACCAGGATATCATCTAGGAACACGATCACGAACTGATCTAAATAAGGCATGAAAATACGATTCATGAGGTCCATGAATACAGCCGGCGCATTGGTCGCTCCAAAGGGCATAACAAGGAACTCCCAATGCCCATACCTCGATCTAAATGCTGTCTTCGGGATGTCCTGCTCTCTGACTCTGATCTGGTGGTATCCTGACCGCAAGTCTATCTTCGAAAATACTGAAGCCCCTTTGAGTTGATCAAACAAGTCATCTATCCTCGGGAGAGGGTATCTGTTCTTGATTGTCACTGAGTTCAAGGTACGATAATCTACACACAACCTGGACGTACCATCCTTCTTTTTCACAAGAAGCATCGGGGCTCCCCAAGGCGATCCACTTGCACGAATAAATCCCTTGGTCCTGAGTTCTTCAATCATCTTGTACAAAATCTCCAACTCTGAAGGTGCCATTCTGTAGACTCGCTCTGATACTGGTGCTGTTCCGGGGATCAAGTCTATAGTGAACTCAATCTCCCGCTCTGGCGGCATCACTAGAAGTTCCTCTGGGAAGACATCTGGAAACTCTTCAACTGTCCGGGGCAACTGCACTGCTGCTACTGCCATCCGCAATATTGGGGAAGATGGCTCCACCGCGTCTCTAGAAAATAAAAACTCTGGCTCTCCTGGAATACTGAAAACAACCCTGCCAATATGGCAGTCTATCCTAGCATACTGGTTCCACAACCAATCCATGCCTAGGACTACATCATAGTCTGCCATAGAGAATTCTATAAATCTAGCGGGGAACTCTCTACCGCTAACTACGATCCGACACGAGGAAAACACTCGATCTACTTCCACAAGACCGTTACCAGTAAGTATATTGAGCCTTACTGATAATGACACTGGCTCCAATCCTATCCGTGTCGCGAATCGTGCAAACATGAATGAATACGATACACCAGAATCAAATAATACCGATGCTGGAAAGGATTTGACGAGAATAGTACCTGCCACTACCTCACCTGGTGCCACTTCTTCTTCTATAGCTATCATCATGGCCTGACCTCTAGCTGCGGGTCCCCTCTACTGGAAACCTCTCTACCTACTCTGTACTTGGGCTTGGGTGAACTGCTGCTAATTCTGCTGATGAAACACCTGGGACTGAGGCAACAATGGCCTCGGGTACTGCTGTTGCATAGGTGTCGGTCCCCTAACCGATGGACTGGTTAGGTTGAAAGAGGAAGAACTACCCCAATTCGGGCAGGCTCCTATCTTGTGATCTGTAGCTCCACAAGCCAGGCACAAACCCTGCGCTCTGCGACAATCTGCTACCACGTGCTCTGGCTTCCCACAATGAGAACATCCCATCGCGGAAGTCTGCTTCTGCTTCTGCTGCTGCGGGTACGTCGGGGTCGAATGCTGAACCGACGTTACTGATGCCGCCCCCCTCGGAGTTCTAATAGTCAAACTCCTAGCTGTCGAGGCTGGAGCTGATGATTGATGCATCTGGTTGTGGGACCGCTTCCTACCTCCGGTCCTATCCACGATCCTCTGGAAGGTATACTCATGCCTCCTAGCCGCTCTCAACACTGCATCGAACGTCTGGTGCTCGAACTGCTCGACTGCCAATAAGATCTCCAAATGCAGTCCCTGCTGGAACTGCTGGGCCCTATCAAACTCGTTTGCCACCAAGGTAGGGGCAAACCTACTGAGTCTAGAAAACTCAGATGCATAACTGTCGACCATTCTGCCTCCTTGCTTCAAGTTGGTAAATCTCGTCTGCAGGTCGTACTGAGCTACAACATCAAAATACTTCGTCTGGAATCTCTCTCTAAATACCGCCCAAGAGATGGGTGCCACTAATCCCATGGCCTGCGCTGCCCACCAACTGCGAGCTAAGTCTAACAACTGCAGGCGCACCATCGCCACCATCTCATTCTCAGGTGTCTTGGCTGCTTCCAGAATCACCTCGGTATTCTGAAGCCAAGCGTCCGCGGCAATCGCATCCTCGCTGCCGTCGAAGAATGGAGGGTTCAAGCGCTTGAAGCTGTTGGCCGTGCTGTTCCCTTGATGACCGCCTCTAGTCAAAGCATCTGCCACTGCCTGGTGCAAGGCGTCTCCTCTGTGATCTTGGGAAGCTATCAAGGTCCTGATGAGACCTACCAAAGTGCCATCATCCGGCTCGGCAGGCTGAACGGGCTGAACTGGGGGCTCTCCTCCAGGAGGTATAACTCGGAAGGCAACTCCAGAATGCTGGGCTTGATCTCCAGGTTGCTGGTCCACGGGAGGTGCTCCACCTTGCTGATCGGCAGGATCAGGTACAGTGCCGCTGAAGAAGACAACACAGAAAAAACAATAAGGAAGGACCAGGATAGAGCAACGATACAAGCATATGATCAGGACAAGAATCCAGAGATTCAGAGGATATGAACGGAGATCAAGGGCGAGTACTGATTGAGACATCTATTGGTAAACCCTCACATTTCTTGAATGCCAAGACCTGCATGGGCCACCACTTAAACCATGTCACGCCCCAGAACCAGAATACTGGAGAGCGGAGGTGAACATAGCCAGCTACGTATATTGAAATGAAGACCATCTCGCTATAAGGTCACAGCTGTCTAGATATGAGGGTTTACTACAAGCCAACGGTCTCTTAAGGTCAAGCCTATTGTCTCAATCTCAAGCAAGTAATATAGTTACAAGATGTTTGACCACCAAATATACAATAAAAGGCATCCCAAATATTACATATCAGCTGATCATGAAGCAAGTCGTACAAAATACAAGGACTAGCAAGAGTTAAGTCATACATGATCAACCCTAGGATTTGTTAATCATCTTTACAGCCCGTAGGCAGACAGTAAGTAAAGGTGCATCGAGCTAACAGGTGCTCGTCGGCTAAATGCCTCAAAAGAATAATTTACAATAGAGTGAGCGAAACAAAATAGAAAACCCACTCGTAGCCCGGGTTTCTTCTAGTCGCCACCATCGGGCTGGAGGTTCGATAGATCCTCGGGTGCTGCTCCGAAATCTGGCCACACAAAACCAGCTGGGTCAAACCCCAGAAAGTGCAAGTGCCACAAAGGAGGCCACGAAATAAGAACAAAAGCCAGCATATCAGAACATAAGAAAATAGAAAAAAAGTACAAGTAATAGAGAGAACAATAGGACAATAAATGACTAGGGACGTGGAACCATTCCGGGAACCAGATTACAACCTGTAAACCAAACAAGGACCGGGGTAGTAATCCTTCGCCTGAATAACACTCTGTCTCTACCCATTTATTGTTAAGATAAGTAAAACAATCATGTACAAGAGTAACCGGGTACAGGGACTAGACGAGACTAATACAGTGCTGGATACCATCCATTCACAAGCGGCCAAGCAATTACTACGGCTTACTACTTTAACTAAGTAGGGTTATCACAAGCCTAATTACTAACAAGATGCAATGAGAATTCCCCAGTCCCAAGCCCTACAGACTATCCAGTTATCCTTCCGTGGGTTGAGAGTATGGTTGGGTACATCGCCCAGGAGACAATATACCCTTAGGTGACTTAGAGGGTGCAACACATGACAGTGTGCTGGAAATGTGCTCTACTCGTCGGCAAGCTACAAGTCCAATTAAGCGCCCAGATAACGAGATTGCCTGTGACTGGAAATTCTTCAAGAACTATAGTTTGATTTAGTCATTATCCTAATCCATATTCAATGTGAATCCCTGACCGTAGGAACCAGGGAGTCATGTCCTTGACATGATGCAATACATGACAAGTGGATTGCACAAGCAAGCAAGCAAGAACACCCACGGTGTCAAAGTTGGTTACAAGAGTCAAGTTAGCTGTCGCAACAGCATCAAGTCAAGTCAGGTTACAAGTCAAGTTACAAGTTACAAGTCAAGTTACAAGTCAAGAGTGCGCCGCCACGGGCCACTATCAAGTTATCAGGTTGCAAGTCAAGAGTGCACCCCATCAGGTCACTATCAAGAAGATCAGAAGGTACTAGGATCATAAATCACAGAAATCACGAAAATTGTACTAGTCATAGCAAATACTGAAATTCGGGTCAGGTCGTGTTGGGGCAAGGTAGTCATACTGTGTGGAACAAGATCTCAAACCCAATCCACAAAAGAGGAGCCAAGCTCAAGAAATAAACCAAACCAAATCTCCATAAGCCATTGGGTTGCGCAGGGTGCCAAGGGGTTGGGTTGCGCAAGGTGTCAAGTGCGCAGGCTTAGATGGCGCAGGGGGCGAAGTGCGCAGGCTTATATGGCACAGGGGGCGAAGTGCGCAGGCTTAGTGCGCCAAGAAAGGATGTGCGGCCCAGTCCAAGGGATCGAGCGCAAGTCATCCCATACGCTAAGAAGCGCTGGCTGAGGAGGGGGATGCGCGATTCACCAAAGGGTGGGCTGTGCAATCGGCCTTGTGCTAAAGAGCGCAGGCCGGGAGTTCTGCTACTCCAGGCCGAGAGCAAGTCCAAGAACACCAAAAACTTCCAATCTTCATATCTTGGTCCAATCAAAACCAAATCTAGATTTTCAAAGTTCTAACTTGAGTAAAATTGAATTCTCTTCCACAAGGAAGCATCAAAACAAGCAAAAATCAAAGTTTGATAGATCAAAACCAAGAATTTCTAAAAAGTGTTAAAACCTAGATCTAGCAAAATGGAAACTCCAAATCACAAAATGTCAAGTTCTAATGTTGATCACCATGGCCTAATCTAGCTAATGGACAATTAAAATAGGGTTCTCATGTGGTGGCAAGGTGCACTTGCCTGTGGTGGTTGGTGGAGGAAGGAGGAAGAAGAAGATGGAGAAGTAAATAAAAGAGTTATGAGGAGAGCGAAAGGTTGGTGGGGATTTAATGAGGGTGGGTTGTGTTGTATTAAGAGTGGAGCATAGGCTAAGGTGTTCCAAGCATATTAAACCAATCCAAACCAATCCTTCTCCACAAAATAAAACCAAGCCATGTCAAACCCATTTTACGAGAAAAGCCAAAATTTCACAAGTCCAAAAAAATAGAAATATCTGCCAAAATCCTATTACGAGTATAAATACGAAATACGGTAAACGGGGGTGACATGGGTTCCAAACTTACGTGTACTCTCGTCTCTGGGAATATCTTAATTTGGTTATAGCCTGAGTAGCCATCTATGAAGGATTTGCTCTCAAACCCACAGGTATGTCAACCATTACATAGGTGATAGGCAACGAGAATTCATCGAAAATATGACAGTTAGATCATAGAATCTGTAAAGACTAGGATCTTTTCATTCTTTTAATGACTGGAATAATATTGGCTACCCAATCAGGATGTTGTTCTTCACGGATGAAATTGCTTGCTATAAGTTTATTCACCTCTGCATTGATAGCAATAATGACATTCGGGCAAAATCGCCGTTGTTGTTGCTTCACTGGCTTAGCATTGGGTAAATATTTAACTTGTGTACGACGATGTTTGGATCCAGACTCGGCATATCTTTATAGCTTCAGGCAAAGATATCTATGTATTCTCTTATAAGCTCGATGAGAGATTCACGATCTTCCCCTCTTAGACTTTTGCAAAGATCGACTTGGAAGAAGAGTCATCTCCCATATTAACTTGTACAACTTCATCTTCGATTGGAGGCTCGTGTTGTTTAAAGCATTTCTCCTATTGAAAATCGAGTTATTGAGCCCAAGGTTCTACCTTAAAGGGCTCGAAGAATTAATAATCTTCATCAATTTAGAAAACATACATCATGTTTATTGATAACATCTTCCAAAATGCCTCTCCGACGTCGGAGTCATACGAAGAGTACGAAGAATACAAGTATATTTCTTCCTTGTTTTATGGAAGTTCGAGAATCTTAGACGAAACATACCTCAATCCATAGCTGGTTTAATGGTAATATTGGTCAGACTCTCCCTTGGGGACATTGATCTTGATTGGCAATTAGCGACCTTTACCGTAGTTAAGGCCCATATTGTTTTTCAATTCGTACCCCATCTTTTGGATGATACGTTGGACTTGAGGAGTGTAGTGGTGAGTCTAAACCGTACCAATTTCATATTCTGACTCACGTGGGATATGGGTTCGAGAGCAGCTTCTATTCGATCGAAGGTAATGGGCGTTTCTTCCTTCTTTCTGGCCGGTATTGTAAAGTATGCATCGCGTATCGGGAGCACTCGGCTCACAGAGTATGTAGATGCAATTTGTGTCTATAGCGACAACCTTAGATTATGCTCAAAGGAATATGCGGCAAGAGAAAAGTAATATGAAGGCATCCTTAAAATAGGACAAATCAACCTCCGAAACTATATTGTCGAGCGCACGAAAGTGAGGTAGAACAATATCATTCAGATTACTACCCCTAGTATCTACGATTGGCGTGACTAGAGAGGGAAAAGACGGACTGTGCAGCATCACTATGAGGGATTTAGCTGAGTCATTTCCCCTTACTGGCGGCTTTCCTTTTAGCCGAAGTACTAACGAGGTTAGAGCCGTCAGCGGATGTTCGGCCGTTAGTGCTGTAGGGAGTTCTTTTAACCTCTCTTTAATAGGCCCATAGGAGATCATTCGTTTTGTTTGCCATTAAATATCAAAACAAAAATTATAGAGAAACCCGATTTGATTACAAAATTTAAAAGTACAAAGGAGAGCCTAGAAAGAAATCCAAGGAAACAATCTAAGTACAATTGTTTTTTATTCTGGAGGTGACGATGGAGGACCGGGAAAGTATAGCAACTCTGCCTTACTCCTTGGACTATCAGATACAGTCTTTTCTCTTGAAGGAATTTGCCACCCTTTGATTGCCTACCTTTAGCATGGGTATGGTACCCTGCTATTTATAATGATTCCTGTATAAAGCAGATTTTGGGCCGCATAGAGGGCCACGTGGCCACGTGTCTGTAACATCACACGAAGACTCGATCTTGGGCTGCCAGCTGGTGGGGGTTGTTGAGATTTCTTTGTTGTAGCAAATCTGGGTGGTTGAGACTTGGTCAAATTATTACGTGTCCTCCCTAACAAAGTAGAGCCTGAATCATTTTTGCCACATAGTGGTTTTAGGAGCCTTTCTTCCGCGGTTCGGCTCTGCTTGGCCGAATGGGATCTTCGAGAACCTTGCTTTTGTGGCTTGGTTTCACTTGGTCGCATAGGATCTTCGAGAGCCTTGCTTCTGCGGCTTGGTTTCACTTGGTCGCTTGGGATATTTGAGAGCCTTGCTTCTGCGACATTGTTTTACTTGGCCGTATGGGATCTTCGAGAGCCTTACTTCTGCGGCTCGGTTTCACCAGGACGTATGGGATCTTCGAGGGCCTTCCCTCTGCGGCTCAAATCCACTTAGCCATATGGGATATTTGAGAGCCTTGCTTCCGCGGCTTGAGTTTTCTTAGCCGCATGGGGTCTCCGAGAGCCTTCCTTCTGTGACTTGGTTTCTCTTGGCCGCATGGAGTGATGATTCATACAAACTCCATCTTTTTCATGCTTCTACAAGACCCCCTTTAAAGTTTACAAATTGTAAATGTGGAATACTTTGAATAAGAAGCGTGGAAACATTCATAAAACGTTAAGCCGTAGGGAAGCTTCGAGCCACAGGGAGATTTCGGTCTGTAGGAAGATTTTGGGCCACAGAGAGACTTTGTCCAGCTGTCACTGCCGTATTTAATGCTCGGATTTGCTTTTTAGATTTGGGCTCTCTTTTGAAAATAAAGATGATGGTTACTAAGGATAAAATCCAAAAAGTCATTATTATCTTTAATGGCATGATAACCGAAGTGGCGCCTATCCGTTTATGCTTCTTGGTAGCCTATAAATATATAGGCTGTACGGTAGCTAGAGAACTCCTATTGATTTCTCTTTTCGTCCTCTTCTCTTCCCACATCCTTTTCCGCTTCCAATCAGCCATGGCCCCCGAAGCCTCCAAGTTGACCGCCGTTGCTAACGGAGGAAAGGTGTTTGCCTCTTCGTCGAAGGTTGCAGACTCATTCTCTACTCATCCTGACGTACAGCCTCCTATCCATGGTAAGGATGGTAGGAGAACGAGTGCTTTGAACTCAGATGGCCATGTCGCATGCTTTATGCGTGGGCCAGTCACATATCATCGTTGTGCTTTGGCTTCAACACCTTTTGTGCATAGTCGGGCTTCCACGGTGCATGTGTTCCACTTCTAACTGGGTCGTATGTGTTGTATGATTGGTCGGCATGGATTTGAACCACATAGATTCCACACGATTGAGCCGCATGAGCTCTCCCCTGATCTGGGCTGCGTGTGTTCTATTGTGACTGGGCCGCATGAACTAAACAGAGACCCATTCACTTTGTTTTCTTCTAGTTGCTAACCTTTTTTCCCTTTTTTATATTTTATTGGCATCTAGCTAACAAATTTCTCTACGACCGATATCAGCGATTTTGGATATGGTAAAGATACAACATTTTGACACGCACATAAGACAGCTCAGAACTCTCCATACTTCGGAAGGGTTTTCCTCAAATGGTAGGAAGATCCTTTATACATTGAAGAGTCGGATGGTGGTTAGGCGTCGTCATGAAAGTTCTATTTTCACAGCACTCCAAGTAGGCAAAAGCAACACTAGGGGTGTTGTTATGAAGGTTTGGCCTTTTGTAGGAACGGGCCTAGGACGTCCACAATACGGACGGAAGAAAGTTAACGCTTGTAGATGCTTTTAGCATGCTATATTCGCTCTCCTCCGTGTGTCTTCTCGAAGGTTCAACAACCTTGTTTGCTTCTCAGAAGTAAAATATGAATCCTTTCGAGGGCTACGAAATTGTCTTTTGACGAAGGTGTGGTGCTGCCAAACTGACCTAAAAAGTTGAAGATTGACCGCCCCACTATGCCGCTTGAAGCGATACTCACTGTGCTATGTATTGCTGATGAGTAGTGGATTTTCCCTCTCTTTTTTTTTTCTTTTCTGGAGATGTAGCCCAACCAATGTAGTTGATGTTTACATGAAATAAAGAGATACATTTTCTCCATTCTTTTGCTTATTATGTCTGAAGTGCTTGTACCAGGGGGCCTAATACAGCAGTTGTGGTTGGTAGAGGACATCCTATTGGGGGACTTTTTATGGACCTATTACCCTTGTGTGTGCCTATGGTGCACGTAATAGATTTGAACAATTTTTGGTAGACCTATTACCCTCTTGCGCACTGGTGGTGCGAGTAATAGATTTTGAGACAAAACCCAACAGAGGTAATATGGACGTGATAGGTTTTGTGGTCTTAACACCATGACTTTATCCTAAATTAGGAACAGGTGTTAAATGAGGAGACTATCTATATCAGAGGTAATACGGACGTGACATACAATAATCATGAATAATTTTTTGTGGACCTATTACTCTTTTGTGCACTAGTGGTGCGAGTAATAAATTTTGAGACAAAACCCAACATATGTAATATGGACGTGATAGGTTCTGTGGTCTTAACACCATGACTTTATCCCAGATTGGGTATTGGTGTTAAGTCAAGAGACTATCGGTATCAGAGGTAATATGGACGTGATATACGATAATCAAGACCCGAAAGTTTGCTCAGAGATGGTGCTAAGCCTGGTAAACTTCGACGAGGTGAAGCATTAGGGTGGAAGTTCAGAGGTATTAGTATACATGACTTATCATCCAGGAGGATGCAATGTGAATCTATTAGGAACTAATAGAGTGTAAGTTTAGAGGTACTTCGTGGAAGATTTGGTGGTTTGAGGAAGTACCAACATGTCCTTAGACATAGTATTTCTTTAGGAACTTGCCGTTTATGGGCATCATGAGCAAGTCTACATTTTGTTTCATGAGCCGGTATGCGTCGTTGGAGAATACGGTCTCCATAATGAATGAACCCTCTAATTTGGGCTGGAATTTGTCGACGGTTTTGTGAGTCATGACCATCAGTCTACGAACGGCCAAGACGAGATCGCCTACTTGGAATGTCCTCTGCTTTACTTCCTTATTGAAGGCCTGAGAGATGCGTGCTTGATAGAGCTCGATGCTTTGTTGAGCTTGCAAATGCTTCTCGTCTAAGGCTTCAAGTTCTTGTAGCCGTCGGCGGTACTTATCGTCCGACGTCAACCGGTAAGTAAGGGCCACACGAAGTGAGGGGATCTGCATCTCCAATGGTAAGACTACCTCTCTCCCATAAACCAGAGAGAATGGTGTATTTCATGTAGCTATCTGAATTATAGTGCGGTACGCCCATAAGCATTCGCCTAGCTTTTCATTCCAGTCACGCTTGTTTGAAGACACAAACTTTTTGAGAAGCTTGATTATGGTCTTGTTAATAGCTTCAGCCCGACCATTAGCCGATGGTTGGTATGACGTTGAAGCCACATTCGAAATCCAATTTTGTCACAGAATCGATAGAAAGCATGGCTTGCGAATTGCGGACCACTGTCATGAATGATCCTCTAGGCAGTCCAAAACGGTAGATGACGTGATGTTTTACAAAACTGATCATGTTTGATGTCTTTACCTCTGCCAGCGGAACAGCTTTAGTCCACTTGGAGAAGTAGTCCGTGATTGCAAATAAATTGGTGTCCCCTAGACGGCGGCGGGGTGATTGGGCCAATGATGTTCATTCTCTATGCTTCAAATGTCCAAGAGGCCACTGTTGGGTACAAGAATTCGGATAACAGATGTATGAAGTCCACGTAGATCTGACAAGCCTTACACTTATTTGCATAGTCGACAGCGTCTGCTACCATCATAGGCCAGTAATAGCCCATCCGATGGACACGGTCCTGCAACTTCGGGCCAGGTTGGTGAGCCTCGCAAACGCCATCATGAGCCTCGCATAGGGCTTCCTTGGCTTCTGCTTTTGACAGGCATCTTAACAGTAGCACGTCGTAGGATCATCGATATAACATTTTTGTTTCTGTGTCATAAAAGAATCTGAGAGAACGCCTTCTGATTGAAGTCACTTCTTTCACATTCTTAGGCAGGATTCCGCAGACAGCAAAATCGATGAACGAAAGTCTCCAGTCTTGCACGTCATTGGATATCTGGGCAGAGTAACTAGTACCTAGTTGAACATTATTTTTGGGACAGACCAGCTCATGGCCTATCACGTCGATTAGATGATGAGCATGATTTAGAACCGCCAAAGAAGCGACGTTGCCTGCTAGGGCATCGGCTTCAATATTTTGGAGCCTAGGAACATACTCTATAAAGAACCCCTCCAAGGTTGTAATGATGGCAATTGCTATCTGATGATAAGGAATCAGGTCCACGTTGTGAACCTCGTATGAGCCTCAAATTTGATTAACAATCAACTACGAGTTGCCATATGCTTCTAGGTATTCGACCCCCACTTCTTTTACGAGTCGGAGTCCGATGACCAAAGCATTATATTCGGCTCCATTGTTTGAACAGGGTTCTATGAGAGAGTATGCCCGATTGACTACCAATCCCGAAGGAAAAATTAATACTATCCCGACTCCAGTGACGATATCACCTTGGGGCCCCGTCCTTGAAGCACCGTCGAAGAACATTCATCAAATAGCATCATGTGAAGTCATGTTTGAATTAATAACTTCGTCTAGGATTTCTTCATAGATTCTAGTTGTTTCTCATCCTGGGTGGGATGCTACGAAGTCGGCCAAGGCTCAACTTTTGACAACCTTCTTTGGAATGAAAACCATGTCATAGGGGGACAATAATATCGCCCAGGTGGCTAGACGGGAGCTGAGTGCACCCGACTTGGTCATGAGAACCCTGAGGGGGTTAACTCGTGAGACAACATAGATGGTCTGCCCTATCACATAGTATCGTATTTTCTGAATGGCGAACACCAAGGCAAGACATTCCTTCTCCACGGCGGTGTACCTATGCTCCGGCCCCGCCATCATTCGGCTGAGATAGTAGATGGCTTATTCGTGCCCCGCGTCATTGTTCTGCGCTAGCACCGAAGGAGTATTCCATTGCCCGTACATAGAACAGGAAGGGCTTTTCGGCGACTGGGGCTACCAGAACTGGCGGATTCGACAGGTATTCCTTAATGTCATCAAAGGTGCGTTGACATTTCTCATTCCATACGAAACAGATGCCTTTCTTCATGGGTTGTGTGAAGGGTTGACATCGCCTTGAGAGGTTAGATATGAACCTCCTGATGTAAGCTAGTCTTTCCTGAAGGCCGTGAAGTTCGCAGAGGTTCTTCGGTGGACTCATCTCCTAGATTGCTTTTGTCTTATCGGGGTCTATATGAATTCCCCGAGAAGTAATGACAAATCCTAAGAATTTTTTGCTGGACACGGCTAGGAAGGACTTGGTGGGATTCATCTTCAGATTATGTGCTCGCATAAGGTCGAACTCTGTCCTCAAATCGTGTAAGTGATCATCCTTGGAGCGGCTTTTAATGACGATGCTGTCAATGTAATACTCCACCGTCTTGCACAAGTGATCTCTCAAGATGACGCTCATAGCTCGTTGATATGTAGCACCGGCATTCTTTAGGCCGAAGGGCATGACTGTGTAACTATACACACCGATCGGTGTTCGAAATAACATATGCTTCTCATCATCAGGAGACATTTTGATTTGATTGTATCCCGAAAAGCCATCCCTAAAGGACATGTGCTCGAAGCCATATGTATTATCGATCATTAAGTCCGTGATTGGAATAGAGAATTCATCCTTAGGATATGCTGCATTCTGATTGTGGAAGTCGATGCAGATTCAGATCTTTCCATTCTTCTTGATGACTGGTACTATATTAGCTATCCAGTCTGGGTGCTGCTCCTCGTGGATGAAACTACTAGCTATAAGCTTATTTACTTCCACTTCGATGGATTTCATGATGTCTGGACGGAACCGCCGTTGCTATTGTTTGACTGGTTTTGCATCCGGATGAATATTGAGCTTATGAAGTACGATCTCGGGGTTTAGCCCTGTCATGTCTTCATAGCTCCAAGCGAAGGCATTGATATATTCTTTGACGAGTTACAACAGCGACTCCCGTTTGCCATCCGTCATGCTTTTACTGACAAAGATAGGCTTTGGAGAGGATTCGTTGCCGAGGTCAACTTGCATGACTTCGTCTTCAGTGGGAGGGTCTCGTTGTTCAAAGCGCTTCTCCCATTGTGCATCCAGTTGTTGGGCCCATGGCTCCAATTCGATGGATTCGGGCAGCTCTTTGTCCTCTTCCATAATGCCAGCGGATGCCATGTTGACAGAGAATGTCTGCCTGAATATATTGCCAATGCTATCATCGGAATTATATGTAGGCAATTCAAATGAGTGAGAATGCCACTAGCATTCCTCGTCCGAGCTCTCGGGTGTTGTTGTTGGTCTAACATAACCGAGATCGTGTCTGGACTAGCTGTAATAATCTAAAGGTTTCCCAGTCGGGGCTGACATTTGCAGGGGCGATCGTCGGCCGTTGCCGTAATTCATACCAGGGGTAGTCTCCATGTCGTACCCCTGCTTTTGTATGAAGTACTTGGCTTGGGGACTATACAGGTAGAGAGGCAATCTTCCAATGTCGGGTTCGAGATCGAACTCTTCTGGCATAAAATGTTGAGGACCTTCTTTTCGGCCGAAGATGATCGTATGATCCCCTTTTCTTCTGCCTGGGAATAGAAAGTGGGCACCTCCAATGGAAGTAAGTCGGTTTGCGGTATGGACAGTTGTCACTTGTGTGTGCAGGTTAATGTCCAGACCATGCTCCATAGCATACATCGGATTAAGCTCAGGGTAGTTCAAAGGTAGCCTCTTATTGATGAAATAAGGAATTTTGTCTACAGGGATTAGATCATCAGGAGAGGGACTATCCACCTGTGCAACCAGATATTTTGCCAGTTCTGGCTCCTCTTCGACTACCACTCGCGTGATCGGAGGCTGGGACGACTGTAGACACACACAAGAAAAGAAGAAGAAAATGTTGTCTTTTCTTTTATTAGCGCAAGACACCACAAATCGAGTACGTCTGAGAGATCCTGTACAGAGGATCCCCGAGTACAAAAAAGAATTCTGGGGAATAGGACGATGGAGATCGAGCGACAGTTTCTTCTTTACTTCGTTGACACTCCGATTACAAAAGTAGAAGAAAATCTAAGAAAATTGCTAACTCTCGGCTCACTGGCAAGAAGTACAGCTATTTAGCTCTTGAAAATGCTCTCCGTTTTATCTTTTGAAGAGGGATGAGGCCCCCCTTTTATTGTCATTCTTGAGCTGGAATGATGTTATGCGCCCACATGAGGAAACACGCTGGTTTTTATGTGGGCGCATAGTCTTGCTTTAGGCGTATAGGACGTAGGCGCATACAGGCTACGAGATCGTGGATTGGTCGTGGTGTTGACGTAGCCGCAAGCTTCGGTGCACGACTGTTCGTGGAGACTGATGTGGCTGTGTGCTTCGGTGCACATTTTGATCATGACTTTGACTGAGTCAGGCTTGGACGCATAGCCATGTCTCAGGCTATATGCCATCCTTTTGGAGGAGCTAGTCTTGGGCACACGAAGCTTCACTGACTGGGCGCATGGAGCTTCATTGGCTGGGTGCATGGAACTACACTGACTGGGCGCATGGAGCTTCACTGACTGGGCACATGGAGCTTCACTGACTGGGCACATGGAGCTTCACTGACTTGGGCGCATGGAGCTACACTGACTTGGGCGCATGGGGCTTCATTTGCTGAAATTTTTTCATGCTTCTACAAGACCCCCTTCAAAGTTTTCGATACTTGAACAAGTTCAAAATACTTTGAAATAAGCATGGATCGTCTTCTCGTGATGCAATGGGCGCATAGCACAGCTCTCCTTTTAGGCACATAGTGTTTGGCCAGCCTGTCAGGGAGATACGACTATTGAGATCTTTCTCGAAATCCGAACTGACAGATTCATCGAAAGGGAATTTGAAGCCGTTCCATCCTTCATACGTCGTCCACTTCAGCAAGGGACAGTTGCATAGTGTGCAGAGAGCAGATTCTTTACGTTGGCGTATAGGTTGTTGTGGGCACAAACAACGCAATGGGCGCACATACGCATACAGCAGGTGGGCGCATAGGAAGTGGCCCGTGCCTATAAATAGACCCTAGAGGAGAGAGAAAGTTTATTATTCTCTTCTTTTTGAACTTTTCAGAAAACTTTTCATCTTCTTTCTTTGAGAACCATGTCTTCCAAGGTCGCTGAGAGATCCGGGAAGGGCAAGGGGGCAGCGTCGAGTGGCTCTCCTCCTGCGGCAGCATCCTCGGCAGTGTAGGACCCGATTCTGGGTGAGGGCATGCTTCAAAAAATAAAGTCTCGAGCGTTAATTTGCGACGCTCGGACTTCTCTTCTGCCTGGGCGCTTGCGCCTAAAGCAACATACTTCTGTGAGCATCATTATACACCCACAGAAGTGATAAGCCAACACTGTGGAGTGCTATACGCCTACGTGTTGCCATGTTATGCATCCTCTGACTGTGGCAAGTTTATGCGCCCATACACATTTCGTGTGTTGCGCGCCCGTATGTCTTGTTTTGGACGCATATCCCTTTGGACACATAGCCCTTTGGGTGCATAGAATACCTTCAGAACTTAGTTTTTTCCTGCAGTTTTTTGAATCTGACTATTTTTCTGCCCCTTTTCATGTTCTATAGGGATCTGGCTAGCAAATTTCTCCAGGACCGGTATCGACGATTATAGGTATGGTAAAGATACAACACTTGACACACACATCAGAGAGCTCAGGACTCTTAGTGTTTTAGAAGGGTTTTTCTCAGATGTTAGGAAGAACCTTTATACATCGAAGAGTCGAACGGTAGTTGGGCATCTTCGTGAAAGTTCTGCTTTCATGGTTCTTTAAGTAGGCAAAAGCAACACTAGAGATATTGTTTTGAAGGTATGGTCTCTTGGAGAAATGGGCCCACGACATCCACAATATGGAGGAGAGGAGATCATCATTTGTAGATGTTTTAGCATGCTATATTTGTCCTCCTCCGTGTAGCTTTTCGAAGGTTCAACAGCCTTGTTTGCTTGCTCAACAGTAAAATATGACCTCCTTCGAGGGCCACAAAACTACTTTTCGACGGAAGCGTGGTGCTGCCAAGCTGACCAAACTATGTGTTGCTGATGAGTAGCAGATTTTCCCTTCTTTTGGACATCAATGTAATCTTTTACTTCTTATCCAGATGAAGAGATGAAGAACCTTTTGTTTTGCTTACGAGATGTAGTCCTATGAATGTAACTGATTTTGAATAAACAGAATACATTCACTCCATTCTTTGTTTGTGGTATCTGTGGTGCTTGTATTAGAGAGCCAAATGCCATATTTGTGTAAAGGGTATCCCGATGGGGGACCCCCCTCTCTCTTCTTTTTCTTTTTTTTGTTTGGACCTATTACCCCTTTGTGTATCCGAAAATACGAGCAAATATATTAGAATGATACTTTCATGGACCGATTACCCTTTAACACACCAGTGGTGCAGGTAATAGATTTAAAACGAAACCCAGCAGAGGTAATATGGTTGTGATAGGTTTTGTGATCTTGACACCATGTATTTTATCCCAATTTGGGTATAGGTGTCGAGTTGGAAGACTATCGGTATCAGAGGTAATATGGATGTGACATATGATAATCAGGAGCATTTATGCCCTCGAGAGCATAGCCGGCTATGAAGAGCGGGCCAACGTTCTGAGGAAAGTTCTAAACGACCTGGAGGGTCAGGTGGCTAAGTTCCGGGATGCCAAACAGCGGAGCCCGACGTTATTGTTCTGCGCAGAGGATGAGGCTTTAATAACGGCTCTTGCAGAGGAGAAGGCTACCTTCTAGGTAAGGAAGGACGCCCTCGTTCGAGAGATCGGCGAGCTGGTTGACCAGAATGGCCAGTTCAATGCTGCAAGTGAGGCCCGTGCTGCCTCGAAGAAAAGGCTAGCTGTGCAGATCACTGAGAAGTATAATTGTATTGCACAGATCAAGAAAGAGATCGTCCAGCTGGAAGCCGACATACGGGCGGTGACATCTGAACAAGAGGATTACTTTGTCCTGGCTGCCATGACTGCCACCGCCTCCGCCCATTTAGAAGAACTGTAACGCCCGTACTTCGTATTACGTATTTTTATGTACATGTACGTATTTTAACTCATATTGCATGTCTCATTACATGGTTTATTTTGGCATTTCATTTGTTTGGTTCGGTTCGGTTTGCTTGGTTCGGCTTGGTTTGGTTTTTGCATGAGGACCAACCCCACCTACCACCCACTCTCTTCCTTTATAAGCCACCAACCTCTTTCTCTCTCCTCATTCACTTCTTTATTACTTTTTCTTCTTTCTCCATTAACTCTCTCCACCTACCAAGAGAGGCTTAGACAAGTGCAACTTGCTTCATGGAAGAACTCAATTTTTGTTGTTCAATTTTCTTCCTTACGAGTTTCTAAAACATTTTAGTACTTAGCATATTTAGTTTCCATGGTTCATTTCATGTAGATCTAAGCTTGTTGTATTACTGGATTTCTTGGGTTTTGATCTATCAAACTTTATTATTTTCAAGTTTTGATTGTTCCATATTGTAGAGTATTTCATTCTACCCTATTTTGACCTATGGAAGTCCAGATTTGGGCTTGGATTGAAGGTTGGGAAGTTTGGGGAACCCCCAACTTCTCAGGATCTTCTTTTCGGAAAGTTGGAGAAGAAGAACAGTGCTTGACCGCATGGCTTTTTCATGCGGCATGTCCCCTGCGGCTCCCCTTAGCCATACGGTTTTGGCAGCCTTAGCCGCATGGCTTAGGTTGGCCCTTGCCGCATATATATGTTCCTCCTTAGCCGCATGGTTTTGGTAGCCTTAGCCGCATGGCTTGGGTTGGCCCTTGCCGCATATGCATGTTCTCCATTAGCCGTATGGTTTTGGCAGCCTTAGCCGCATGGCTTGGGTTGACCCTTTGCCGCATATGTATGTTCTCCCTTAGCTGCATGGCTTCGGTTGGCCTTAGCCGTATGGCACTGCTTTCACCATGCCGCATGAGCCCTTTCCCCTTAGACGCATGAGCCTGCTTCCCATGCCGCATGAACCCGAGCCGCGTGAGCCTGAGCCGCATGGCCCTGCACCCCTTTGTCGCATGACTATCCTTTGGCCGCCTAGGCCATGACACTTGGCTCCCGGGCTGCATGGCTCTTTCCACAGCCCTTGTACCCCTTTTATTTTGTTGGGTTGTTACATCTATGCTTTTGTCTCATGACCCTCTGTGTAACTTGGGTTCCTTGATAGAATGCTTGTACCATGTAAATTCTACGCATATTCTGTGAACACGATAGTGACCCATTGTCGTACACTCTTGACAAGTAATATGACATTATGGTGGTCCGTCGTGGCGCACTCTTGATAAGTAAACCAGACATGACATACCTCGATATGATGTTGCGACGGCTAGCATGACATGACAAGAATAAATGGCCTGGACACCGTAGACGATTGTGTTTGTACAAATGAACCAGTATTATCTTGCATCATGTCTAGGACGGGGACCCCTGAATACCACGGTCAGGGGTACCTATTGAAATTGACTAAGGCTAATAACTAGAATAATCCAGTAGTCATGAAAAGATTTTCTAGCTACAGGCAATCCCGTTATCTGGGCGCACAAGTGGACTTGTAGCCTGCCGACGAGTATGGAACATTTCAAGCAAACTATCATGTGTTGCACCCTTCATGAACGGATATTCGAACTGGATAATCTGGATGGTCTGCAGGGCTTGTAGCTGTTGGAATAATCTCATTGCATCTTGCTAGTAACTAGGCCTGTGATAACCCTAGTTAGTTAAAGTATCAAGCCGTACTTATTACTTGGCCGTGAATGTTGGATGGAGTCTAACCAGTCTAGTCTTGTCCTGATCCTGTACAAGATTGTTACGTGACCCGATTGCTTGTGTTATTCTTTCGATAAATGGTGGGAAACCAAGTTCCGTTCAGAAGAAGGGTTACAACCCCGGTCCTTGTTTGGTTTACGGGTTGCAACTTGGTTATCTGAATAGTCCCATGGTTATCTTATCGTATATCATCATAATTTTTCTATATTTCAAGTCCTTTATTATATAATTATGTTCTTGTGCTAATTGCTGGTTTTCGTTCTTAAGTGAAGCCTCCTTTGTGGCACTTGCTCTTTCTGGGATCTGACCCAGCTGGTTTTGCGTAGCCAGATACCGGAGCTGCTCTAGAGGATCTCCCTACCTTTCAGCCAGATGGTGACCACCAGGCGTAACACTGACAACGAGTGGGTTTTATTTTGCTCTCCCATACTATCATAAAAATATTATTTTGAGGCGTTTAGCCAACGAGCACGTGTTAGCTTGATTGTACTTTACTTACTGTCTGCCTATGGGCTGTAGCATGATTAACAAATCCTAGGGTTGATCATGTATGACTAAAAATCTTGCTAGTCTTCACATTTTATATGACTAGCTTCATGATCATCCAAATATGTAATGTATGGGACGCCTTACTATTGTATATTTGGTGCTCTGACATTTTATAACTGTTATTACTTGCTTGAGATTGAGACAATAGGCTTGTTCATGACCATAAGAGACTGATGGCTTGTAGTTAAACCCTCATGTATCTAGACAACATTCTCACATAAAATGGTTAAGGACCTTTATTTGTGTAGTCACATTTACTTTTCTGTTGAGCTTTATTATTCAGTTATTGGCATGATATTATGTGTCTTGTTACGTCCCTCTGAGGACCTGGTTATCTTGCCAGGTGTGTGCTCTTGTCTTTCGCAGGTGTTCTAGCTCTAGCCGTGATCATCGTTATTTCTTCGAGAATGATTACACTTGGATCGTCTTCACTTCGCTCGCCAAATCATTTATTCTCTCATGTATTTTTACTTTACTTGTTGGTAATGGATTTGTCTCCGCCCAACATATTGTATGAAGACAATTCATTATCATTATATGATATCTTTTATTCATTTATTTCATGTGGATGAGATTAGTATGGTTTTATTACATATTACAGCTTATGTATGCATACGATATTTCCATATATTGGAGTATACTTCGTATGAATACAGCTGGCATGACTACGTTCCTAGTCCTACGTATTTTGGGACTAGGGCGTTACATATTTTTGTGGTGGCCCATGCAGGTTAAGATAAATTGTTTGGTTACTTTTCCGTACCAAGCAAGCCTGCGAATAGGATTAGAAGTCTAGGATCTCATCCACATACTTGACCTCATTCCTCGATTCCATATTCGAACTACCGTTCGACTCATCGATTGTATCTTGCTTGATTCCTTCTATCATTATCCTTATCTTCCCTTCGTGCTTGCTAGAGATTGACCCTACTACTTAGATGTCCCAAACACCATTAGTTAATTCTTTTAAGTTGGGTAGAATGCCTTATGACCTAGCAACCCCTTTGTCCTTGCGACCTATCTTAGCAAGTCTACATAGATTCTAGAATTTAGAGGACCCTAACCCATCTAGTCAATCAAGGACTTGGACAAGAAGACTATAGGACGACTGTATAGAGACCAACACAGGATATGACTTAGAATCATTCTTCTTTCTTTCAATCTTAATCTCTCGTGCCTATGTTTTTCCCATATTGACTAATGATACTAATGTAGCCTAGTTTTTGTAAGCTTATTCTTTTATCAAGCTTGTTTCAAGACATATGTTATTTGGGCATATCCACTAACGTATTGTCTACTCAGAACCGGTGCATGATGGTCTGATCAACCGAGTGCACTTTGGTTCACTTATATCTATCGTTCTACGTGGATGGGGACATAACTAAACTTGTCCTTTAGAGTCCCATCCGCGACTACCTTGACAACTCCTTTTGTATTATTCGGTCGCCTTTGAACCAAGAATTTGTATTCGATAACGCCTCATTCGAACTCTATATTGCTTTCACCTTCACCTATTTTAGAAGGACGAAGGCGTTGTACTAGAACTTCCTCTAGCCTTCCTATCGGGTATGACCATTATCACCCGATGTTGCTATATCTTCATCCTAAACTGCTTGCCCAATCAAGACCCTCTAATCGCTTAATTTAAGTGAATCTATTTCGTTCCCTTAATCGTGCCCTCAACCTACTCTCAAGACCATAACTTAAGGTCTCCAAATTTACTTCTTGAACCCATACCATTCTTTAGTGCGCGTTACCTTTACCATTTTCCTCCTTGCGTTGATCCATGATTATCTTCGCCATTATTAAAATCACGACTCTAATACATGTTTCTATTAAACTTCGTTTCCTTGCCTCGTCCAATGAATTGACTATGCTTCCTTATCGATATAACCTTGTACCTTCTCACCCCCCTACAAATTCTTAATTTCGAGGACAAAATTCTTTTAAGTTGGGTAGGATGTAAAACCCCTAAATTTCTAGTATATTTTTTAAAAAATTTGTACGGATTTAAAAATTTTGTATTGTACGTCGCGCACGAAATTTTATTTTTCGTAGTTGCTCGACGAGTGCGAATATGTGCGAGCGTGCATATTTTAGAAAAACATTTTGTTCTATTTTTTTTATATATCATTTTTAAGTTTGTTATTTTTACTTCATTTCTAAAAGTTATTAATAATCAATAATATTTTGTATACTAGAAAAGCATAATTATGTAAAAAAAATATTTTATGCATGCAAATATTTCGTATTTGTTTATTTTAAATAATAATATAATTTTTGAAATTATTATTATTAGTATTTTTAGAAAATATATTTGAATTTATTGTGGCTATTTAAAATCTCAATTTAATTTTATGGATTTAATTTAAATAGTTAAAAGATAAAATTTATACTTAAATTGAGTTTAGAGTATCTAGCTTTAAATTGGAAATTTAATTTGAATTTGGATTTGATTATTGATTTAAATCAAATTGGGTTTAAATATCCTAATCCTTATCTTAATGGGAATTCTCACATCCTGTAAATAGGCAGGTACTCCTCCATTATTTCTCCATAAGCCATAATTATTCCATAAATATTTCTCCAACCAACGTGCGTGCATCGTGTCCGTGAGCCCATATCCACAATCTTATTCCATCTTTTACATGTACATAAATTTTTCCGTGTCGGACACACCCCGACACCAAATCCCTAAACCTATCCCTATCCTAACCCCATCGACCACCCGTTCTCCTTCATAGATCCCGGCCTCTGCCAACACCCATCTCAGCCACCAACACCAACGTCGTCATCCCCAAGACCCCCATGACCAACACCAGACCAACACCGCCTCCGCCACTAACGGCCTAACCGCCGCCACCCTCCACACAAACCAAGCACACCACCACCTCGGCCGCCTGCCGAAAAACCCCCGACCACCTGCAACACGACCCAACGCCACCACCAACGGTCGAGCACCACCGTATGCCGACAGCCCAGACAACTGCTGCCACCAAAATTCTCGACTACAATCACCCCGACAGAGACCCAAAACCATCTCCAACCGATCTTCACCACCACCCTCATCCTTGCCACCATGGCCACTGGCCGGAAACCCGACCATCACCATCCCAAAAATTAGAAAACACAACCACCATATACTCACCTCCGCAGTGCCCCTTTGTCGAACTCGTCCGTGCACCCGCCCGGCCATCAGCGTCGGCGCGCCTCCCCCTTCGTCGCGAGCCACCGCCCATACTCTCCATCCGCTAAACCCTTCGCCCACCGACCGCAGGCCACCACCTGGTCTGAGCGAGCGCCGCACCTAGCCAGCCGCCTTCACCAATCGTCCCCGTGTCCGGCGCAGCCTCCCAACGAGCGGAGACTCACGCCGCAGCTTGACCCCCTCCGCGCCGTACGTGTCCTCCGCCGAGGCTCTCAAGCGCCGCCGACCGCCCTTCGTGTCCTTGCCGCTGAGCCACCGGCCGTCGGAGAAACCCCCGCTTCCCTCTCCATAGATCTCCCTCTCCTCGTTCCCCCAACTTCCTCCTTTCCGCCCGAGCCGCTGCTTCCCTCCGTGCGCTGCCTGAGTGGGGAGCTCCGCCGAGCCAAATCACTCTGAATCCTCCTTCCCCCCTTTCGTTTCCACTCTCTCTCTCTTCTGTTTTTTTTTTTAGCAACAGTGTGGGGTTCTCGTTTTTAATGCGAAATAGTTTTATTATTAACATTTTATTATATTAGTATTAATTTCATCATTATTATTATAGTTATTATTATTATTATAATTATCAGTATTGTTATTATTATTATTATTATTATTATTATTATTATTATTATTATTATTATTATTATTATTATTACTTGGATAGAGTTATTACTGTAGTTATTATTATTATTATCATTGTTGTTGTTTTCCTAATTGGGTTATTTTTACCAAGATCTTTGTTATACAGTAGGTAATATTTGATAAATAATTTAAAATATTATTACTATAACCTTGTTATTGTACTATTAGTACCAATTATTATTTTAATTGCTTTACTAGCCAAAATAGATAAATTTCATAAAAACTGTTTATGTTATTGGTAACAACAATATTATAGGCTAAGATATATTGTTGTAAATTTTCTATTTATTTAAGGTAAACTATTTGACAAAATTATAGTTTTACAAATATGGATTTTAGCATTAAATAATTTTCTATAATTATTTTGTTTCTCTTAGAATATTTTTGGAAAATATAGTTTTCTACCTAAATTGTATTTCTACAAACTTAAGAGTTTTCTGTGAACACAGTTTCTTTTATATTTTAGTATTTATCTAAATACTATTTTTTACTTGCAAAAATATAAGTTCTCATTTATTATAAATAATTTCCTAAAATCATACATATTAATTATCCAAATTCTACCGATCATTCTCATGTCCAAGACTAAGCCCAATCTTCCTATCCCTTGCCAATTCTTTCCTTCCACCTATTGACCCTAACTAAATTGACCGTCCTAGACTCGATGGAACCATCCGTACCGCCAACAGAGTTTCCCTTGCATAGTTGTTGTACCAAAGGCGCAATTCATGCCACCATGATTATCGCAGCACACCAGGCGTACTACCAGGCAAGGCACCTTGCCTTTACTGTTTAATTTCTTGCTCAATATCATGCATGTTTTAATTATTGTCCTTTCAAAACCATATGTAGTTGCAAATTATTATATTTTAGTTTTCTTTATGCATTTGGCCTAGAGTTAAGGGATCACCATTGTTTGTGCCACATTCATGGGCCGACACTTGTGTACCACGATGTCACGTATCTCATATAGATTCGGACTTGCGTACCGACCGTACATCGGTACGTACAGGACGAGCGTTAGGATATAACTGCTAATATAGTTGTCTAGAAGACCTAGCGATTATTAGAAATATCGTGGTGTGGATTCAGCACGAGTAGTGCATGGGGAGGGTGAAGACAGTTATTAGGCGCAGGGGCATTCACACCTTTACCTTCGTCTAGCTGCCATTTGTGACTCAGCTGAGAGCTAGTGTGCCGTGCACTTATTTACTTTTCTCTAGATGCCATTATTGCCTCGGTGGAAACACAAATGTGCCGTTCATTTACCTTCGTCTAGCTGCCGTTAGTGACTCACCCAAGAGCTAGTGGCCGTGCATTTATTTTCTCTAGATGCCCCTTAGTTCTCACTCGAGTGCTAATGGGCCGTGCATTTACTTTTCTCTAGACGCCACTAGTGCCTTGGTTGAAACGCTAACGTGCCGTGTTTCTAGGCTCGAGAGCCCTTGTGTGGAACGTTGTCTTCAAAAAGCATTCTCACATAGAATGGTTAAGGACCTTTATTTGTGTAGTCACATTTACTTTTATGTTGAGCTTTATTATTCAGTTATTGGCATGATATTATGTGTCTTGTTACGTCCCTCTGAGGACCTGGTTATCTCGCCAGGTGTGTGCTCTTGTCTTTCGCAAGTGTTCTAGCTCTAGCCGTGATCATCGCTATTTCTTCGAGAATGATTACACTTGGATTGTCTTCGCTTCGCTCGCCAAATCATTTATTCTCTCATGTATTTTTCCTTTACTTGTTGGTAGTGGATTTGTCTCCGTCATACATATTGTATCAAGACAATTCATTATCATTATATGATATCTTTTATTCACTTATTTCATGTGGATGAGATTAGTATGGTTCTACTACATATTACAACTTATATATGCATACGATGTTTCCATATATTGGAGTATACTTCGTATGAATACAGCTGGCATGTACGTTCCTAGTACTACGTATTTTGGGACTGGGGCGCTACATGGAGATCAAGCCCAGCATTCAGGAGTAGCCTCCAGAGTCATGCCTACTGGGGTCAAGAGCCACCAGTTCATCCAGTCCAGCCTACAGAGCCTGATGATGGCACCTTGGTAGGCCTCATCAGGATAATGTTAGCATCTCAAGATCGTCGGGGCGATGCCCTGCACCAGGCAGTACAAGATGCTCTGAGTAGAGGTGGTCATCAAGGGAACCTGGCAGCCAATAACTTCAAGCGCTTGAACCCTCCCTTCTTCGATGGCAGTGAGGATGCGGTTGCTGCAGATGCTTGGCTGCAGGATACAGAAGTAATTCTAGAAGTGGCAAGGACGCCCGAGAACGAGAAGGTGGCGGTAGTACGCCTACAGTTATTGGATCTTATCCGCAGCTGGTGGGTAGCACAGGCCGTTGGATTAGTGGCACCTGTTGCGTGGGCAGTATTCCAAGAAAGATTCCAGACCAAGTACATCGATAATATAGCTCGGTATGATCTACAGACAAGGTTCACCAATCTTAAGCATATGGGCAGGACGGTCGACGAATATACGACCGAGTTTTCAAGACTTAGTCGGTTTACTCCTACCTTGGTAGGGACCGAGTTCGACAGAGCCTAGCGATTCCAGCAGGGACTCCATCTAGATATTTTACTGGCAGTGGAGCAGTTTTAGCATCAGACTTTTGATTTGGTATTGAGAGTAGCCAGGAGGCACGAGTATACCTCCCAAAGGATCGTGGACAGGACCGGAGGTCGAAATCGATCTCATGGCCACATGAATCAGTCTTCAGCACCAGCCCCGGCAGTTAGGGCTTTGACAATTAGAACTCTAAGGCGGGCGGTCTTAGTGACGTCGGTTCAACATTCAACCTCGACGAACCCTCAGCAGCAGAAGCAGAAGCACTCTTCTGTAGTGGGATGTTCACATTGCGGGAAGCCAGGAAATGTGGTGTCAGAATGTCGCAGGGCGCAGGGATTGTGCCTGGCTTGTGGGGCAGCGGATCATAAGATAGGATCCTGCCCGAATATGGGTAGTTCATCATCGTCCAACTTTATTAGTCCTTCGGTGAGAGGACCAGTACCAGTCCAGCAACAACAGTATCAGCCTCAGAGGCCATTGTCGGCGCAGGCACAAGCCTTCCAGCAGCAATACCCCCAGCAATATGTACAAGCCTAAGCCCTGATTCAGAGCAGACAAAGAGGTTTTTAGCAGAGGGGACCCACACCCAGATGACATGGTTAGGCGATGGCGATGACCGTAGAAGAAAGATTGGCACCAGGTGAGGTAGTGGCAGGTACTATTCTCGTCAACTCCTTCCCAGCATCAGCGTTATTTGATTCACTACCAAAATACAGTAAATTAGCAACGAAAAATATCAGTCGGTGTTAGCGACTGCTTCGTGGCCGCTCGCCGACTGATTACCGACTACACGCCTTTACAATTTTTATTTTAATTTTAGGGGGACGAAAGGTCGCACATCCGTCGCTAGGATGTTGGAGATATAGCGACGGATCTCCTGTCGTCGCTACGTAGTCGATTATTTGGCGGGAATTGTGTAGAGAATTGGCAGGATATATCTTCGACTACGTAGCGACGGATATTCAGTCGGCAAGTATCAATAATAGCGACCACGTGGCGACGGATAATTAGCAGTCGCGTTTCCGTCGCTAAATTTATGTTCCAGACTTAAAATGAAACGGTGGGGGGAACTTTTCGTATTCCCCCCAAAATTCACTCTCTTTCCTCTCTCCCTCTCTCTCCCGCGGCTTCGGTGAACAGCGTCCTCTCCTCTCTCTCTCCCGAAGGTAATCCCCTCTCTCTCTCTCTCTCTCCCTCTCTCTCTCTCTGTCGCGGTGTCGACGTAGGGGCAGCGGGGGCGGCGGGCTTGGGGACATTTGTTGGCTGGGCGGCTGGCTTGTGGCGGGGGCGTCGGGGGCTGGGCGACGGGCTTGGGGTGGGGGCGTCGGGGGCTGGGCGGATGGCTTGGTGCGGGGGCATCGGGGGCTGGGCGGCGGGCTTGGGTGGGGGCGTCGGGGGCTGGGCGGCGGGCTTGGGGCGGGGGCGTCGGGGGCTGGGCGGCGGGCTTGGGGCGGCGGGCTTTGGTCGGTAGCGGCGGGAGGCTTTGCTTATCAAATTCATCTGAGTTTATATATTAGCTAAATAATGTGTTATCCACATTGGGTTTTATCCATTAGTTTGGTGGTGTTTGGATTAGTAAATGTGAATATGGAGTTTGGGTCATGGTGTATATGTTCACTGTGTCAAGGACAGTGCGAGTTCTTCATCTGCATAAGTCAGTTGTGTGCTTCTATATAGATGTATATATCTATACATCTAACTATGATATACATATATATGTGTATGTGTGCTTTAGAGAGTGAGGAATGAAAAGGCAGGCCTACCATGCCTATTAGCATGCATGACGGCTTGGGGTGTAATGTGTGAGTGTAGACATGGTAGGAATTATATGTAATTAATGCTAGTGTGACTAGACTAAGGTAGTGCTTGCTAGATAGTAAGGACACTCTAGTATCCTAACCAAGTTAATTTTAGACTAGATATTTAAGATATAGCTCCCATATCCTCGAAGTGGACTCTTGCAATTTAGAAATAGATAGATTGACTCAGTTTGATTAATTGACCTATAATCGGTATCGGACTATCGGTGTCGGACTATATCCTAAATATACTAGAGTGTAGACATGGTAGGAATTATACGTAATTAATGCTAGTGTGACTAGACTAAGGTAGTGCTTGCTAGATAGTAAGGACACTCTAGTATCCTAACCAAGTTAATTTTAGACTAGATATTTAGGATATAGCTCCCATATCCTAGAAGTAGACTCTTGCAATTTAGAAATAGATAGATTAACTTAGTTTGATTAATTGACCTATAATCGGTATCGGACTATCGGTATCGGTATCGAACTATCAGACTATCGGTATCGAACTATCGGTATCGCACTATCGGTATCGGTATCGGTATCGCACTATTGGTATCGGTATCGGTATCGGTATCACACTATCGGTATCGGTATCGGTATCGCACTATCGATATCGAAATATTAGTAACAACTGTACTTAGATTTTTCTCTTCTCGAGCTAGAATACTAGCGGATCCACCAGTTACATGATTATATACTAATTCTGTTTAGTTTGTCTTACTATACAGATTTTTATATCCAATCTGTAATGGATCGTTATTTTGTTGATCGTACATGGATGTACAAACAACAACACGAGAGCAGAATAGGTGTGAGTGATGATTTTCAAGCAGGCGTAGAAGTGTTTCTTAAGTATGCCATGTGCAAAGCTCAGTTTATGGACGGTAACAAAATCAAGGGTCCATGTCGTAATTGTCGCAATAGACGTTACGAAGAAGTGGTGAGTGTAAGAGATCATTTGACCCATATGGGTTTCGTACGTGATTACGGCCTGTGTTCATCGCAAGGTGAACTATATGCCGAAAGACAGGTTACGAATGCTGCTACTTATGCTTTTGATGATAATGCTACAGCGGATTTTGTCGTCGATGACGACGAATGCTCCGTTGATTATGGAGACGTGCAGAACCTTGCACGAGATATGGTGTAAGACGCGGCAGGGCCTAATTTTGATCCGGAGGATCCTAATCCCGAGGCGAAGGAGTTCTATAATATGTTTCAGGATGCTGAAACTTCTTTACATCCTGGTTGTGATCCACATTCCGTACTGTCAGTGACGATGCGGTTGTTGAACATAAAGTCCGATTTTAACTTACCACAAACTTGCTATGATCGGATTACACAACTAATGAAGGAGGTGTTACCGAAGGAATTAAAAGCGCTTCCAAAAAACTTCTACAAGTCGAATATGATGGTCCGGCAACTGGGACTGGGGTATGACAAGATAGATTGTTGTCACAACGGATGCATGTTGTACTACAAGGAGAACGAGGATGTAGAAAGTTGCAGCATCTGTAATGCGGATGGTTACAAGGAAGTTAGGGGAAAAGGAAAGTCAACTAGAAAACGACGTCCTTACAAGTATATGTATTACTTGTCGATCACGAAGCGCTTGCATAGGATGTATATGTCTCAGAATACAACAGAACATATGATGTGGCACAACGAAGAACGCACAAAGGACGATGGAGAATTATCACATCCTTCGGATGGAGAGGCGTGGAAATATTTCGATTTTCGCCATCCAAATTTTGCTGCAGAGCCCAGAAATGTACGGATGGGGCTATGTTCTGATGGATTCGCCCCTTTCGGGCAGTCAGGATCTCAATACTCCTGCTGGTCGGTCATTCTGACCCCTTACAATCTGCCACCATGGATGTGTATCAAGACTCCTTATATGTTCTTGACAGCTATCATACCGGGTCCCAAAAATCTGACGAAGAATATCGATATATATTTACAGCCGTTGGTGGATGAGCTGAAACAGCTGTGGGAGATCGGCGTCACGACCTATAATATTTCCGGGAAACAGAACTCTCAGATGAGAGCTTCACTGATGTAGACAATCAATGATTTTCTCGCATACGGTATGCTGTCGGGATGGAGTACTCACGGCACCCTGTCTTATCCGATATGCATGCAAAATAGTAAGGCGTTCCGCCTTAAGCATGGTGGAAAAACTTCTTTCTTTGATTGTCATTGTCAATTTCTGCCCGCGAGTCATCCTTGGAGAAAGAACAAGGACGCATTCAGAGCTGGAAAACAAGAATTTTCTCATCCGCCTGCCAGATTGTCGGGATACGATATTTGGGAAGATGTAAAGGACTTGCTCACTGTAATGGAAGATCCATCGAACAATCGTGTCGATAGGTTCGGACAAACCCATAACTGGACCAAACAGAGTATCTTCTGGGACTTGCCTTATTGGAAAGATAATCTTATAAGGCATAATCTTGATGTTATGCATATCGAAAAGAATGTGTTCGATAATGTCTTCAATACCGTCATGGACATTAAAGGAAAGACGAAGGACAATCCAAAAGCAAGACAAGATATTACCGAGATATACAAGCGTCCTTATCTGAACTTGATACAAAGGGGAGCTGCTGGACAATTAAGTAAGCCGATAGCACAATACACATTGAGCAAGGAAGATAGATTAATAATCTGCAAGTGGGTATCTACTTTAAAATTTCCCGACGGCTATGTGTCAAATTTGTCTAGATGCGTTGACCTCAATAAACGTAAGCTAACGGGAATGAAGAGTCATGACTGCCACGTGTTTATGGAAAGATTACTGCCCATTGCTTTGAAAGAGTTGTTGCCTTCTGCTGTATGGGTTCCGTTGGCCGAACTATTAATAATTTTTAGGGATATTTGTTCAACTAAGTTGACTGTGCAACATATGGTTGAACTTGAGGAGAAGATTATCTTAACAATTTGCAAGTTGGAGAAAATATTTCCTCTTGACTTCTTCGACAGCATGGTGCATCTACCGATTCATCTAGCATATGAACCCCGTGTCGGTGCATCTATTCATTATCGATGGATGTACCCATTTGAAAGGTACATAAAAATCGATATAATTTAAGTTGAATTTCAGTGGGTTTTAAAATTCTTTCTTAATTCTCAAGATAATTTGTCTTTCTAGATACCTACACCATCTAAAGAAGAAAGTTGGCAACAAAGCTCATATAGAGGCTTCGATATGCGAAGCATATCTTATCGAAGAGGTGTCAAACTTCTGCTCCATTTATTTTGATACTCATGTTAAGACAAATCGAAATCGACCTCAAAGGAATGACGAGGACGTTGAGGATGGAGGAATATTCAATATAAGGGGCAAGCTTGTTGGGGCTACTAAAAGACGGTGGTTGACAGACGACGAGTATGATGCCGCTCACCGATATGTCTTGTTAAACTGTGACATACAAGAAGTGAGAGATTTGGAGAAGTAAGTTAGTGCACTTGCACTCGTTATAATCTCGAATTTGATGAAGTAAGTGACTACACTTATATATTCTTATTTTCTCTAATAGTGTATTTAGAGATAAAGTCAAAATGAGAAGACCCGATATTACCGATGAGGGACTTCAAAGAGAGGTTGATTGTACATTTCCGTCATGGTTTCGCAAATACGTAAGTAACTGTGATTATAATTGAGATTATTAATATATAATCTGAAACATTTAAATTATAAATATTTGTTTACAGGTTTTATTGCCTGAAACAACACTCACTCATGAGAGTGTTCGTTTTCTGGCACTGGGACCGAAGAAGCAAATAAAGACTTGGCCAGGCTATGTCGTTAATGGCTTCAGATTTAAGTCAACTCAGAATGCTATAAATGTCGAATTTATCAATGACGGCATCAGTACCAAGGATTCCGGTGTTTGCAAAAGAGGCACCATCTATGACGACGAGCCGGACTTTTACTATTATGGAGTGCTTCGGGATATTGTAGATTTACAATATACTGGCCCATATGATATGCATATTGTGATGTTCAAATGTGAGTGGTTCCATACGACACCAAATATCGGTTGGAGAATCGATAAACAATTTGGATTCGTCGATATAAATCATCGGAGGAGGTATAGAGGGTCCGATACATTTGCGATAGCAAATTAGGCTGTTCAAGTCTATTATACAAGCTACCCAAGGCATCATAGAGATCGATTTAACTGGTGGAAAGTATACAAGATTAAATCTAGAAATACATTCAACGTTGGAGACCCAGCATACCAAGAGGACCAGATCGAAAAGTCCCAATACTTGGGACAACACTCAGATACAATGGATGTTGAAGATATTGTTGAGGAAAATAGAGGAGAGAAAGAGGTTGATACACAAGACTTAGCAGTCAACCAGAGGAGAAAGAGACGTCTTGTCCCAAATATTGAGGTAGAAGAAGAAGAAAAAGAAGAAGACGACGAAGAAGAAGAAGAAGAAGAAGAAGAATTTAATGGGGATGAGGATACAGATGAAATCGACGATGAAGATAAGGATGAGGATGAGGATGAGGATGATGAGGATGATAATAAAGACGAGGCCGAGTATGAGAACGAAGACGATGATTAGGTTAAATATTGTTGTATATTGAAAATACTTCCAAATTCGTGAATTAAGTTTAACCTCAAAAAAGCAATTACGTGAATTCATGTTTTTTTCATTCGATTATTTACTTATTGCAGATGGCACTCCTAGTCTTTTTCGTCGCGGCGGCACTCGTCTCCCTACTGGTGGTATGTATATTTTAGTTTAGTTTTTTACATCCATTTACACTTTTATATTGTTAATTATGTTTATGTGTTCTATTTACAGGTCATGATGGCTGGCCGTGGTCGTGGTGCTGGTGGTGGTCGTGGTGGTGGTCGTGGTGGTGGTGCGGGTCGTGGTCGTGGTCGTAGTGGTGCTAGTGGTCGTGGTCGCATTCAAAGTTCCCGAGATGTGACCCCATCGAGCGAGCCCGACCCGGAGAGTACCCCGGGCACAGACGCATCCCACCCTCGATCGACCACTTCATCGAGGCATGAGTCCGGATCTGCTAGCGGATCCGTTTCGCTATCGGAACCACCAGCAGCGGATACACCAGGGGATGCTCCAGTTACTGCACAGTGGGCCCCGGAGTACCCCCATACTCGGTTCCATCCGGTTACTGGGGAGTACATACACGAACCCGCGGATCCTCCGACGGCACCATAGAGGCCGAGAGGCGAGTTCCGACGAGAGCTATGGCCCGCGGGGACCTCGTAAGTAAATTTAAGATAATTTATTAACTTTCTTTCATTTATTCAAATTAATAATCCAGTCGTTTCTTCTTTGTAGGTTTTTTTCGTTTAATGTTGGCAGGGCTCTTGGAGAAATTATCAGGGCTAACTTCCACAGTCCCTACCACAACTTTTCGTCGGTGCCCCCAAACGTGAAGTACGTCTGGCTCGACGAGTTGAGGGTATATATCTATATCTTCTGGTTAATTATTAGTTACTCTTTAATCAACCATTTTTTAAATTACATGATAATTGAATTTCTATGTTAGACGACGTACTGGTGGCCCCCCATCGCGAGGACGCGATCCGTGGGACCTACAGAAGCGCTGCCTCGAAGAAGATACGGAATATGATTTATGACCTAAAAATGGGGCATACGAGGCCGAATTAGATCCGGCAGGAGTATTATGAGCACCTCTTAGGTATGATGGATACCCCTGCGTACAAGGAGAAATCGGAGAAGGCGAAGGCGAACCGACAGGCCGCGGGCCTTCATACGGGGGGATCAAGGCCCCACGCAACGACACTTGCAGATCTGGTGAGCAACCGTAAATTTATTTCACTATCGAATTAGGTATTATTAATTAAAGGAGTTAATTAGTTTCTACGGAAATTTTGTATGCAGGCCCAACGGGCGGTGAAGGAGGAAAGGGCGCCAGAATCAGTCACCATGCACGACGTGTTCCAGCATACGCACAAAAGACGAAAGGACGGGAGCTTCGCCGACGAGAGGGCTAAGGAGACTGATGTAAGTACTTATGTTTATGAGATTTACGTTAGAATTAAAAGTATTTGGACTATAACTTAGGTAAACTTAGGATTCATACTTAACTTAGTCAAATATAGGATTTAGATTACAACTTAGGTAAATATTATAATATAAACACATTCATTTGATAGGATGCGTATCGTGAGGCCCTTAGTCGGGCTCAGTTAACTGACACCGAGGATGTCGGTGAAACGACGCCCGCCCGGACGCCCTCTTCTTTGGCCGCTCGGAACGACTTGTTCGTAGATACCGTCGACGGCTTTAAGAAAGGGTTCCTGTAAGGAGTAGGCTCCCTAGGGCCGTTGCACATGGCAACGCAGAGATTTCCACTGACACCGCCTCCTTCCGTGGTCTCGGCAGACAATGATGTTAGGTCGCAGCTTACGCAGCTGCACGAGGCGGTGTCGTCCTTGCTGGAGCAATTTGCCACGTACTTTCCGCCTCCGTCTGCTGCTGCCGGTCCGTCTGCTGATGGTGTTGGTCCGTCTTCTACTGGTCTGTCGACTGCTGGTGTTGGTCCGTCTTTCGTGGGTCATCTTTCTTTCAACCCTGATGCCCCTGTGGTACCGCCTACGACTGTGATGTCACTCCTGGATCTCATGTCCCCAGAGCAGCTACGCCGACTTCCGAGCAGTGGCTACAACGGCTTGCCTTCGTACCTTGTGTAGGAGTATATTCGTCGGTCACATCTAGGATTACCACCACCGGACAATCGACCTTCTCCTTCTTCTTAAAATATTATATTAAGAAAATTTGGAATATTTATGAGAGCTTTGGATTAATTGTGCTATAATCGGATTATAGCACCGGATATTATGTTACTCTTCAGGATAATTGATGTTTATTTTCTATTAATTTGGTTTGGTCTGTGATTCTTGGATAATTGGTGTGCATTAAATTTGTAGGTGCATATTTGGTCTATGTGATTCTTGGATAATTGGTGTGCATTATATATTTGGTCTATGTGATTGTTGGATAATTGGTGTACATTATATATTGGTTTGGTTTATGCATATATTTGTGAACAGGAAAAGTGCTACAATTTTTTCCCAAAAAACTCAGTTAGCGACGGACTAGTGACTGTTTCGCGACGGATATTCCCAGTTGCCGATGGACTGTCGACGGAAACGCCGTCGCTATTTGGAGATTTTAAACTGTTTCCAGGTAGCGACGGGTGATCGACGAAATATCCGTCGGCAAGGTTCTGGTGCTACATACTTTGACGGAATAGCGACGGCCTATCCGTCGCCACGGCGACTGATAATCAGCCACTAATTAGTCGCTCTCGCGACTGCTTAGCGACGGACTATCCGTCGACAAGGTTCTGGAAATGCTTGACATTTCCAGAACCGTGGCGACGGATAATCAGCCACTAATTAGTCGCTTTGTTGACGGCGTAGCGACGGATTAGTGACCACTCTTCCGTCGCCATAGTACTGGAAGGGCCAAACATTTCCAGAACCTTATCGACGGATATTCCGTCAGTAATCCGTCGCTCATCCGTCCTTCGTTATCGACGACTACCGACGGATTAGTGACGGAATGATACGCTGTTACGACGGTTTACCGACGGACTTTACGTCGCTATTGTCTACATAGTTCAGTATTTAATACTTGAAATTGACGACAGCCCGTCGGAAATTAGTCGCTAATATCTCGTATTTTGAAGTCAATTAGCCGTCGCTATTCCGTCGCTTAACGACTACATAGCGACGGACCCTTATTAGTGACGAGCTGATTGCCGACGGATTGTTTTGGCCAAAATCCGTCAGTTATCGGTCGCTAATAGGAATTCCCGTCGGACTGGCGACGGATTCGACCGTCGCTAAATCGAAAAACTTTGGTAGTGATTCTGGTACATCGCATTCATTTATGTTTGCACGATTCACGACACGGATAAGACTGGAGCCCGAGTCATTATCAGTAAGGCTCAATATACTTACTGGTAATGGTCTTGTGGGAGTAGATAGAGTGTTTTCCTCGTGTCGGATAGTAGTTAGCGGTAGAGAGTTCCCCGCTAGATTGATAGAGTTTCTAATCGTTGATTATGATATGGTCTTAGGGATGGATTGGTTAAGGAACCAGTATGCTAGGATAGACTGTCATATTGGCAGGGTTGTTTTTAGCATTCCAGGCGAGCCAGAGTTTTCCTTTTCCCGATGTGAAGTTGAACCTTCTCCTTCAGTATTGCAGATGGCAGTAGCAGCAGTACAGTTACCCCGGATAGTCGAGGAGTTTCCAGATGTTTTCCCAGAAGAGCTTCCAGGAATACCGCCAGAGCGAGAGATCGAGTTTACTATCGACTTGATCCCAGGAACAACACCAGTGTCAGAAAGAGTCTACTGGGTGGCACCGTCAGAATTGGAGATCTTGTACAAGATGATTGAAGAACTCAGGACCAAGGGATTCATTCGTGTATGTGGATCGCCTTGGGGAGCCCCGATGCTTCTTGTGAAAAAGGAGGATGGTATATCTAGATTATCTATATATTATGGTACCTTGAACTCAGTAACAATCAAGAACAGATATCCTCTTCCGAGGATAGATGACTTGTTTGATCAACTCAAGTGTGCAGCAGTATTCTCGAAGATTGACTTACGGTCAGGATACCATCAGATCAGAGTCAGAGAGCAGGACATCCCAAAGACAGCTTTTAGATCTAGATGTGGGTATTGGGAGTTCCTTGTTATGCCATTTGGAGCAACCAATGTGCCGGCTGTATTCATGGACCTCATGAATCATATCTTCATGCCTTATTTGTATCAATTCGTGATTGTGTTCCTAGACGACATCCTGGTCTACAGTAAGAATGAAGCGGAGCATGAGCAGCATCTCAGAGTTGTTCTTCAGATTCTCAGAGAGCACCAGTTGTATGCAAAGTTTAGTAAATACGAGTTCTGGTTCGATCGTATTTTATACTTGGATCATATCATCACCAGAGGACGAGTAGAAGTGGATCCCCAGAAGATCGTGGCTATCGAGACATGGCCAGTACCTAACACAGTTACAGAAGTTCACAGTTTTCTTGGCTTGGCCGGCTACTACCGGTGATTTATTTCAGACTTTGGTCGAATTTCAGCGCTATTGATGCAGTTGACCCGCAAGGATGTGCAGTTTGCTTGGACAGCAGAATGTCAGGATTCTTTTGAGAAGTTGAAGCAAGGTTTGATTATGTCACCCATTCTCACGCTTCCAGATGGGATCGGGGGATTCTCAGTGTATTGTGATGCTTCAGACAGAGGTTTGGGATGTGTTTTGATACAGCATGGGAAGGTAATAGCTTATGCATCATGTCAACTTCGTGATCATAAGAGGAATTACCCAATCCATGACTTGGAGTTGGCAACAGTAGTGTTTGCACTTAAGCTTTGGAGACACTACTTGTATGGAGATAGAGTGGAGATTTTCACCGACCACAAGAGCTTGAAGTATGTGTTTACTCAGAAGGATCTTAACATGCATCAGAGGAGATGGCTAGAGTTGCTTGTGGATTATGACATCAACCTGTAGTTTCATCCTGGGAAGACCAACGTCGTTGCAGATGAATTGAGCAAGAGAGCTGGAGTTTATTTTCTAACAGCGCAACCAGAGTTATTAGCAGACCTTCAGAAGATAGGTATAGAAGTTATCCTTGCTACCAATGTGGCATTAATGGCCAGTCTATAAGTTCAGTCTACTATAGTTGAGAGGATCCGGATGGCGCAGTCAACAGATTCCAAGCTTCAGTGACTCAGAGCAGAGTGTGAGACAGGACGACGGCCAGAGTCATGCATTCAGGAAGATGGTACACTTCGACAGGGTAAGCATCTTTGTGTACCCAGTAGAGATATCAGACAGGAAGTCATGGCAGAAGCTTATAGTTCGCAGTATTTTATTCATACCGGTGGCACGAAGATGTACTGTTATATCCGTCAGCACTTTTGTTAGAATGGCATGAAGAGGAAGATAGCCCGGTTTATCTCTCGGTGTTTAGTTTGCCAACAAGTTAAAGCTAAGCATCAGAGACCGGCTGGACTTCTTCAGCCCTTGCCGATTCCAAAATGGAAGTGGAAGCATATAACCATAGATTTCGTGACTGGATTACCTAGGTCCCCGGCCGGTAGATATGCTATTTGGCTTATTATAGACAGGCTCACGAAGGTGGCTCACATTCTCCCATTCAGAGTTCGTCAGTCGACGGCTCAGCTAGCAGAGATGTACCTCAGAGTTGGTCAGTCAGTATCACCTCCGATAGAGATTCAAGATTTACGTCGCACTTTTGGCCTAGTCTGTAAGAGAGTTTGGAAACTCACCTCCAGTTCAGCTCAGCCTATCATCCGCAGACAGATGGTCAGTCAGAGCGTACCAAACGAACCTTGGAGGATATATTGAGATCTTGTGCACTCGACTTCGGTGGTTCGTAGAAAGATCACCTGCACCTGGTGGAGTTCTCGTACAGCAACAGTTTCCAAGCCAGTATCCAGATGGCACCGTTCGAGGCACTGTATAGTAGGAAGTACATATCTCCGCTAGTATGGGAAGATGTTGGAGAGAGGCAGATGCTCGGTCCCGAAAAGATTACTCAGACAGTTGAGGTGGTCAGAAGAGTCAGAGATCATCTTCGCGTCGTACAAGATCGCCAGCCCCATTGGGCCGATTCTCATCGACGTCCCCTTGAATTTTCTGTCGACGACCACATATTCCTTAGGATCTCACCTAACCTTGGCGTCATTCGTTTAGGCGTACAAGAAAAACTTAGTCCTAGGTATATAGGGCCATTCGACATTCTAGAGAGAGTAGGTGATGTGTCCTATCGCCTCGCTCTCCCGTCGTCGTTGCATGAGGTTCATGATGTCTTCCATGTATCCCAACTACGACGGTATATCCCGGACCCGAGCCACATCCTGGATCATTCGGAATTACTTGTTGGTACCAACTTTTCGTTTGAGGAGAGGCCCGTATCCATATTGGACCGAAGAGAGAAGATACTCAAGAACAAGTCTATCAAGTTAGTTCGTGTTGCTTGGGGTCATCGCTCTTTAGGTTAGTCAACATGGGAGCGTGAAGATGATATCCGATCGCAATATCCCGACCTGTTTGACTCGTAAGGTATAATGTCTTTTTTATGCCTTATACTCTCAATTCCTTGCTTTAATGAATGATTGCATGGTGGACTGCCTAGTATAGCTTGTCTGTGGTTAGTATAGCTTGTCCTTGCCTCTCTAGCCTCTTAATTAAATTCTAAGGACCGAATTCTTTTAAGGTGGGTAGAGTTGTAACGTCCGTAGTTTGTATTACATATTTTCGTATACGTGTACGTATTTTGACTCATATTGCATGTCTCATTGCATGGTTTATTTTGGTATTTCATTTGTTTGGTTCGGTTCGGTTTGCTTGGTTCGACTTGGTTTGGTTTTTGCATGAGGACCAACCCCACCTACCACCCACTCTCTTCCTTTATAAGCCACCAACCCCTTTCTCTCTCATCATTCACTTTTTCGTTACTTCTTCTTCTTCCTCCATTAACTCTCTCCACCTACCAAGAGAGGCTTAGGCAAGTGCAACTTGCTTCATGGAGGAACTCAATTTTTGTTGTTCCATTTTCTTCCTCACGAGATTCTAAAACATTTTAGTACCTAGCATATTTAATTTTCATGGTTCATTTCATGTAGATCTAAGCTTGTTGCATTACTGGATTTTTTAGATTTTGATCTATCAAACTTTATTATTTTCAAGTTTCGATGGTTCTATGTTGTAGAGAATTTCATTATACCATATTTTGACCTATAGAAGTCCAGATTCGGGCTTGGATTAAAAGTTGGAAAGTTTGGGGAACACCCAACTTATCAGTTTCTTTTTTCGAAAAATTGGAGAAGAAAAATAGTGCTTGACCGTATGGCTTTTTCATGCGGCAAGTGCCCTGCGGCTCCCCTTAGCCGTATGGTTTTGGCAGTCTTAGCCGCATGGCTTGGGTTGGCCTTTACCGCATATGCATGTTCCCCCTTAGCCGTATGGTTTTGGCAGCCTTAGCCGTATGGCTTGGGTTGGACCTTGTCGCATATGCATGTTCCCCCTTAGCCGCATGGTTTTAGCAACCTTAGCCGCATGGCTTGGGTTGGCCGTTGCCGCATATGCATGTTCTCCCTTAGCCGCATGGCTTCGGTTGGCCTTAGCCGTATGGCAATCCTTTCCCCATTCTGCATGAGCCCTTTCCCCTTAGTCGCATGAGCCCTTTCCCCATAGCCGCATGAGTCCTTTTTCCTTAGCTGCATGAGCCTGCTTCCCATGCCGTATGAGCCCCATGCCGCATGAACCCGAGCCGCATGAGCCCCATGCCGTATGAGCCTGAGCCGTATGGCCCTGCACCCCTTTGTCGCATGACTATCCTTTGGTCGCATAGGCCATGACCCTTGGCTCCAGGGCCGCATGGCTCTTTCCATAGCCTTTGTACCCCTTTTATTCTGTTGGGTTGCTATATCTATGCTTTTGTCTCATGACCCTCTGTGTAACTTGGGTCCCTTGATAGAATGCTTGTACCATATAAATTCTGTGCATGTTCCATGAACACGATAGTGACCCATTGTGGTACACTCTAGACAAGTAATATGACATGATAGTGGCCCGTCATGGCGTACTCTTGATAAGTAAACCTGACATGATATACCTCGATATGTTGTTGCGACGGCTAGCATGACATGACAAGAATGAATGGCCTGGACACCGTGGACGATTGTGTTTGTACAAATAAACCAGTATTGTCTTACATCATGTCTAGGACAGGGATCCCTGAATACCACGGTCAGGGGTACCTACTAAAATTGACTAAGGCTAATAACTAGAATAATCAGTAGTTATTAAGAGATTTCCCAGCTACAGGCAATCTCGTTATCTGGGCTCGCAAGTGGACTTGTAGCCTGCCGACGAGTAGGGCACATTTCCAGCACACTGTCATGTGTTGCACCCTTCATAAACGGATATTCGACCTGGATAACCTGGATGGTCTGCAGGACTTGTGGCTGTTGGAATAATCTCATTGCATCTTGCTAGTAACTGGGCCTGTGATAACCCTAGTTAGTTAAAGTATCAAGCCATACTTATTGCTTGGCCGTAAATGTTAGATGGAGCCTAACCAGTCTAGTCTTGTCCTGATCCTGTACAAGATTATTACATGACCCGATTGCTTGTGTTACCCTTTCGATAAATGGTGGAAAACCAAGTTCCATTCAGAAGAAAGGTTATAACCCCAGTCCTTGTTTAGTTTACGGGTTGTAACATGGTTATCTGAATAGTCCCATGGTTATCTTATCGTATATCATCATAATTTTTCCATATTTCAAGTCCTTTATTATATAATTATGTTCTTGTGCTAATTGCTGGTTTTAGTTCTTAAGTGAAGCCTCCTTTGTGGCACTTGCTCTTTCTGGGATCTGACCCAGCTGGTTTTGCATGGCCAGATACCGGAGCAGCTCCAGAGGATCTCTCTACCTTCCAGCCAGATGGTGACCACCAGGCGTAACCCTGGCAACGAGTGGGTATTATTTTGCTCTCGCACTCTATCATAAAAATATTCTTTTGAGGTGTTTAGCCGACGAGCACATGTTAGCTTGATTGTACTTTACTCACTGTCTGCCTATGGGCTGTAGCATGATTAACAAATCCTAGGGTTGATCATGTATGACTGAAAATTTTGCTAGTCTTCACATTTTATATGACTAGCTTCATGATCATCCAAATATGTAATGTATGGGACGTCTTACTATTGTATGTTTGGTGCTCTGACATTTTGTAACTATTATTACTTGCTTGAGATTGAATTGAGACAATAGGCTTGTTCATGACCATAAGAGACTGATGGCTTGTAGTTAAACCCTCATGTATCTAGACAGTCATGATCGTATAATGAGGTGGATTGCACTTCAATATACGTAGCTGGCTATCTATGCCCCCGCTCACCAGAATTCTGGTTCTGGGGCATTACAAGAACAGCTGGCGAAGTTGGAGGGAGAACATCAGAGTCCGATCCTCTTCGAAGATGAAGCCGCTCCTCAAGAAGTGGCACGGCGTCGAGCTGCTGTGAAATCTGAAGCCGAGATTGCAGCTCGGAGGGACAACATCAATCGCCTGTGTATCTCGTAGATTTTTTGTAACTCTTTTTTTGGCCGTCACGGCTCTTGTACCATTTTCCCGTCTTTTGATAGACATTCAAGTACAAAATAAAGACTCTTTTTAGAAGTGAATGTGGTTTTGTGAAATATCGATGCTAGAGGTAATGCGGACGTAGTAAGCATATTTCTGGTGGGTATTCCGCTGGGGAATTTTGATGTGGACCTATTATCCGTTTTATATTCAAGTTATTTGAATATAGATAATAAGTTGAACGAAGCTGCTAGTAGAGGTAATATGGACGTAATAGCAGAAGATGTTCTTTATCTAACCAGAGGTGATATGGACGTGGAAAGATATATAACGTTAGGTGGGAGTGGATAATTCAGAGGTAATATGGACATGGCTATCCTTGATGAATGCTTTGCTCAGAGGTTATGTGGACGTGGCAAAACATTTAATCATTCCACTGGGGAAATAATTGTCGGAAAATAATTCAGCGGTAATAGGGACGTAAGTTGTTTTCGTCAAACGGAGTTTGGACGGAGTCAAAAACGAAAATGATTCCACTGGGGAAATATTTAGAGGACCTATTATCCAGGGCGTATTCAAGACTCTTGAAATACGGATAATAGTTAGATAGTTTTTTTTCCCAAATCATATAACATCACACTGTACATTTACATGACTGAACATATGTGAACATTATATAAAAGAGGTTACACATATTATTTCTTCAGGAACTTGCAATTGATAGGCATCAAGAGCAAGTCACCATCGGGCTTGGTTTGCCAGTATGTACCATTAAAATACACCGATTCTATGACGAAAGGACCTTCCCATTTAGGCTATAATTTCCCTTTTGTTTTGTGCGTCATAACCATTGGTCTTCTCACTGCTAGGACCAGATCGCCGACTTGGAAGATCCTTTCCTTCGCTTTTTATTGAAGGCTCTGGAAAGGCGTGCTTGTTATAGCTTAACACGCTGCTGAGCAAACAAGCATTTTTTGTCTAGCACTTTGAGCTCCTGGAGTCGCAGACGGTAGCTTTCATCAGTAGTCAGCTCGCTGGCTAAGGCTACTCGAAGAGAAGGGATCTGGATTTCAAGGGAAAGAACTGCTTCGCTCCCATAAACTAGAGAGAATGGCATACTTCCTGTTGGAGTCCGGACCATTGTGCGATAGGCCCATAGGCATTCACTGAGCCTCTCGTTCCAATCACGCTTGTTTCAAGACACAAACTTCTTAAGAAGTTTTATGATGGTTTTGTAGAAGGCTTCTGTTAGCCCGTTAGCCGTTGGATTGTTGGTAGTAGAGGCTACATTCTGGATTCGATTCTTATCGCAGAATCGATAGAATGCATGGCTTGCGAACTGTGGACCATTATCATGGATGATCCTACGAGGTAGGCTGAAGCGGTAGATTACGTGATGTTTGATGAAACTGATCATGTTTGACGTCTTCACTTCGGTGAGCGATATAGCTTCCGCCCATTTGGAGAAGTAATCGGCTATAGCTAGGATGAACCGATGTCCTTTGGAGGATGGCAGGATGATTGGTCCTATGACGTCCATGCCACAGGCTTCGAACGGCCAAGATGCTGCCGTCGGGTGTAGAAACTCCGAAGGTTGATGAATAAAATCGGCGTAGAACTGGCAAGCTCTACACTTCTTTGTATATTCAACAGCATCCGCTATCATTGTAGGCCAGTAATAACCAAATCATTTGAGGCGATCTTATAATTTGGGGCATGGTTGATATGCACCACAAACTCTATCGTGAGCCTCCCGGAGTGCATGCTTGGCTTTTGTGTCTGATAAGCATCATAACAGTAGCCCATCGTAAGAGCGTCGGTACAACATCTTGGTAGCTGTGTCGTAGTAAAATCTGAGGGAACGCCTTTGGATGGATACTGCTTCCTTCGGGTCCTCGGGGAGTATTCCATAAAAAACGTAATCTATGCAGGGAAATCTTCAGTCTTTAGCATTGACATTTGTTTCTGCTGTGTAACTTTGATGAATATGCAAGGCACCTTTCACATAGAACAGTTCTTGACCAGATGCTGTGATCGACTGATGTGTATTGGTTGGAACGATCAAGGAAGCAACGAGACCGGCTAGAGCATCTACTTCTATATTTTGTAGTCGAGGCACGTGCTCGATGAGGAATCCAGCGAAAGTAGATGCCATCTCGATTGTTGCTCTGTGGTAGGGGATGAGATCTTCGTAACGAACTTGATAATCCCATCGGACCTGATTAACTATTAGCTTGGAATCGCCATAAGCTTCTAGATAGTCAACTCCCAGTTGCTTTACCAGTTGTAGGCAAATTAATAGAGCATTATATTAGGCCATATTGTTGGTGCGTGGTTCTACGAGAGAATATGCACGGTGTATAACCAGATGATCAGGTGATACGAGCACGACACCTACTCCAGCCACGATATTTCCTTTATGTCCTGTTCTTGATGTGCCGTCAAAGAACATTCGCCAAATGAGGAATTTTCCAATTACAGTGTTAGAATCCACCACTTCGTCGGGGATTTCGTCGTAGAGTATGGACGATTATGGCACCGGATAAGCTGCTAGGAAATCAGCTAATGCTTGGCCTTTTACCGCCATATAAGAAACGAAGATCATATCGTATGGAGTCAACAACATTGCCCATGTAGCTAAACTGGAATTAAGAGAGCCCGGTTTAGTCATGAGTATTCTGAGAGGGATGAGTTTAGATATAATGTGGATAGTCTGCCCAGACACATAGTGGCGTGTCTTTTGGATGGCAAATACTAGTGCAAGACGTTCCTTCTCCACCGGTGTGTATCTGTGTTCGGCACCCACCATTGTGCAACAGAGGTAGTAGATTGCCTGTTCATGGCCGCCTTCATTTTTCTAAGCTAATAGGGCACGTTGACACTGTTCAGTCGAGACGAAAGATACGCCTTGTAAGATACGCCTTGATGTCATTGAATGCGCGTTGACATTGTTCAGTCCAAAGGAAAGATATGCCTTTCTTCATGAGCTGAGTGAACGGTTGATACCTTCCAGAGAGGTTCGAAATGAATCGTCTGATGTAGGTTAGCCTTCCTTGTAGTCCGCGTAGCTCTTTGAGGTTTCTTGGAAGATGCATATCGAAGATAGCCTTCACTTTCTCCTGGTCCAGATGTATACCCTTTGAAGTGATGACGAAACCAAGCAACTTGCCACTGGAGACTCCAAAAAAAGACTTGGTTGGATTTATCTTGAGTTGGTGTACGTGCACGCATTAGTTCGAACACCGTTCTCAAGCCTTGGAGGTGGTTGTCCTTGAGACGACTTTTGACTGCGATATCGTCTACGTAGCACTCCATAGTTTTGCACAAATAAGCGTAAAAATTTGTGTTCATGGCTCGCTGGTATGTTGCCCCAGCATTCTTCAATCTGCAGGGCATCACCGTATAGCAGTATACCCCCAACGGTGTTCGAAAAGATGTGTGCTTCTCGTCGTCGGAGAACATCTTGATCTGTTTGTAGCCTGAGAACCCATCCATGAAGGACATCCGTTCGAAGTCGCAAGTATTGTCGATCATTACGACAGTGATCGGTAGAGGAAACTCGTCTTTTGGGCATACAGAGTTCAAATCACGGTAGTCGATACAGACTCGAACTTTACCATTTTTTTATGACTGGAACGATGTTGGCAACCCAGTCTTGGTGTTGTTCCTCGCGAATGAATCCACTGGCAATGAGCTTCTTGACTTCATTCTCGATGGCTTCCATGACGTCTGGTCAGAATCGTCGTTGTTGCTGCTTCACTGGCTTAGCTTTAGACAAAATATTCAGGCGGTGCATGGCGACTTTAGGGACCAAGCCTGGCTTGTCTTCATAGCTCCATGCGAAGACGTCGATTTATTCTCTTATAAGCTATATAAGAGATTGACGTTCATCGCCAGATAGGCTTTTGCTGATGAAGATGGGTTTAAAAGATGCTTCATCTCCTAGATTGACTTGGATGACTTCGTCTTCGGTAGGTGGTTCCCGTTGTTTGAAGCGCAGCTCCCATCTAGTATCCATCTTTTGAGTCCATTGTTCGAGTTCGATTGATTGGACATCGTCTATAATTTAGTCGACGAAAACCATGTTGACGGACAGAGTTGCTTTGAACATGTTGCCGATGCTGGAGTCTGAGAAAGGAATCAGAAGAATGAGAACAATGATCTGCTTCATCATCTGATCTTTTGGGAGTTGTTGGAGGTGAGACATAGCCCAAACCAACACCGCTTCATTGATAGTAGTTATCGGGTTTGCCGGAAGGAGCAAAGTGTCATATTGGCAACCATCGTCCTCGGCCGTAATTTAGCCCTTTGTTGCTTTTGATGTCATATCCCATGTTCTGGATGATATTCTTGGCCTGCCAATTATACCGAAAAAGTTGTATTTTCCCAGAGTCATAGTCAGCTTCTGTGTCGTGCTTGGGAAAAGTAGAGTCTAGAACGAACTTTCTCTCGCCAATTATACTACCGAAGATGATTAGTTCTTCATCCTTATTTTTGGCTGGAATGATGAAGTAGAGGATATCTTCAGGGTAAACTTTTTCCCGCAGGTGAGGCGTTGTGACCAGCATGCAGAGGTGTGGTCATATGCCGTTCTCTAGAGCGTATATCGTATCTATGTAGTGGTTTACAGATTGATGGACATCGAAGTAATTCAAAGATTAACCTTTACTAAGGAAATATGCAAGTTCTTCTTCAGGGATAACATCATTCGCAGAAGGTACATTATTATGATTATTGATATACTCATTGAGAGGATCATTATCTGAAAGATGAGCCACAGTCTTGGCCGAGATCACCACGTAGGATAATTCTCCAGGATTGGGAGGACGGGCATTAGTAGGTTCCTTCCGGGATGTCTTGCTGAGTATGATGGTCAGTGGCTTGACCTTGTCAGGGTTCTTCTTTTTCACCCAGATTGTGAGAGGCTTCAGAGTACTTTTTGGGGTAGTACGTCCTTTGACTCAGATAATCAGGGGAATATCATTGGAGGATGGACTTGCTTCAGCTTCATTGTCTGCTTCATTACCGTCATCCTTGGGGGGTTGAGATTGGTAAAGTACCGAATCTCCATAATAAGCTTCGATGCCCTTGAAATGATCGACATCGATAGACTCCGTCTTCACGACACTGTCGCTATTGACATACTTGAAGCACTGGTAAAGTGTGAAAGGAACGATCTTGTTCTCGTGTATCCATAGACGTCCCAACAAGACGTTGTAGTATACATTGGGATCAATCACACAGCAGAAAACCTCCGTTCGGAGATCACCGATCTGGCATTTGAGACGGATCTTGCCAAGCGGATGGCTGTGACCAGCATTGAAAGCCATGATAGTTGTGTTGGTTGCAGATAGCTTGTGCAGAAGGATTCCCAGAATTTGAAGCAAACTTCTAGGAAGGTTGCTGAGGAAGGATCCTGGATCGATGTGCATGCGGTCCACCTTGATCGCCCCGATATACCCTATTTAGTACAGGGGTCTATCATGACGATTATTATTGAGTAGCATGTCTTCCTGTGAGAAGGTGATGTTAGGCACCACTTCTATAGTATTGTTGCAGTAGGGACAGGAGACAGGATCTTCAGCGGAGGCTTTGACTTCAGCGAGGTAAGAGTCGGTATATAGTAATGCCTTACTTAAAGCCTTTTACGTTTCTTTGGAGAGTCGCAATAGATCGAACAGAGACAACCTGGCATGTGTATTGGCTAGCTGTGCCAGTATGTCAAAGTTGTAGGGCAGATCCATGCCTTCGGGGGCTGGCACCTTGAGAGACTTGTCAAACCGCGTCTCCTTTTGCTTGGATTTGTCCGTAGTTTGAGGCTTGGACGGGTCGGCTTCTGAGCTTTTGGGGGCAACATGAGCTTGAGGAGGCACTGCTTCTTCTTGTGCGAGATCGTACGTCCGAAGATAAGTCTTCTCCGATCGCATCTCGCCAGATAGAACCTCGTAGATGGGGGACGATACCATATGGCATGGCTTGTACTTCTTGCCCCTTTTTGCTTTAGGAGGTACTACCCCCTGCGTTACTTCTTGCACAAGGTCCGGATGGACCCACATGATCTTACCACGTTCGGTCGTGAGCGGGACTAAGGTCGAGTTACAAGCTAGCGGTAGGTTGACGACTTCCATTACTGCCTTGGGAATCGGGACCACGCCGTCTGGGACTTCTTTAGGAGGAAAGTCACCAAACTGAAGAGAGATCATGTTTGAAGATATGACCTTGTCTTCAGCTTCGAGGTTGATCACTTGGCTGTCGATAAGCTGTTGTATCTTCTTCTTCAAGATGATGCAGTCCTTGGTGGAGTGATGTGCGTACTGATGATAGAGATAGTACTTGGGATCATTGAGTTGGCTCGCCTCTGCAGGACGTCGTGGTGGAGGCAATGTCAGCTTATTACCCTTCATCAGTGTGTGGAAGATGGTAACGATATCGTCTTTGTCAAAGGAGAAGGTCTCCTTAGGCTTGTCGGAGGCGCCCTGAGAATTGGAAGCTCCTTTGGATGTATCGATCTTCAGGACTTCTTTTCCTTTACCCCTACAGACAGGGATAGTTTAAGGATGCTTGTCCTTGTCTTCGGGTTTGGGTGTTTTCAACCCCAGCAGTTCCAAGTTAGGAACGTCATTTTCAGCAGCATCCATGGCCCCAATGAAAGCGGACCATGTATCATACTTATGTATACCCACATAAAACTTTACTGTAGGAAGGAAGTTATGTCGACAAGTATCCATAAGTTCTGAGTCTGGTATGCCGAAGGGCATCTTCAGTGTTAGCCACCTGAAGCGTTCGATGAAGGCGATGACAGACTTAGTCCTCCTTTGATTGGTCTCGATGAGGGTGGACATACTAACATCCATGCCGCTCTCGTAAAACCTGTTGAGGAACAACCTCTCCAAGTCTTTGAATGAATTGATACATCCGTCAGTATGACTGCAGAACCATTCGAAGGCTACCCCCTGCAAGGTGCTAATAAACAGTTTTGACAAGAACGTATCATCTCTGGGCAAGTACAGAGTCTGCGTGTTAAAGTACGTCAAGTGCTGAGGATGTAAAGTCAACCCGTCAAATGAATTCAACATCAGCGGCTTGAAGTTAGGAGGGCAATTAGCATTCTTCCACTCAGAGGGATATGGTTGAGATATCCCCATCTTCTGAAGCTCGTCTTTGTGTGGGATGGTGTCGAAACGAGTGACCAGGGAATCAATTACATCCTGTTGATTGAGCAGGTGTTGGAAAACGGCTACTGAATGTTGGAAAACGGCTACTGAACGTTTATCAGGCGTCGTTGGCGAAGGACCACCCCCAGCATTTACAAGATTTTGAGGAGGAACAACAGAATGATACTCTTTTTGTAGTGAAGTAGGGTTGTTGCTATGAGCCGGACTAGCATGGGCCGAGACGTTTTGTTGAGGTGGAGGAACAGCCCCAGCAGCTTGAACTGCAATGATTCTGGTAAGCATATCAGTGATCTTGGCGAATGCTGTTTTAATACCCTCTAGCTGTTTACTGGTCTGATCATTGGCTTCTTTCGGTCTTTCTCCGTCCGCCATGTATGTAGATAACATGCGAGGATGAACAGAGAAAATAGTACAACTTGTGCTTGTACTGTTTGTCTCCGAGTGGACAAGTCCTTCTTCTTCTTCAGGTAGAGGAGGTAGATAGTTGCCGTCAGATTCAGAAGGATCATCGTCCTCTAGAAGGCTACCCCCAGTGTGAGGGTCATCCGCTTCAGACTCTGAGGGGAATACTACCCCCAGCTTGGGAATCTTCGTCGTCCATACAGAATCTTGCCTTTGACCGAGTACCCAAATAGACTCCTTCGGATGTGACAGCCTGCTGGCCATCTGTTGGTAGACTTCCTTTTCTTCTTCTCGAGGAGCTGAGAGAGAAAGTTGGGTTCGTAGTCTACTGTCTTTGATTGGGTCTTCCGTAAGGGGGACCCCATGAAGCCATGTTGGATGAAACACACAGTGGCTTCTCGTCGTTAGAGAAGTGCAGCCGTCGATACATAGACTATCTCTGAGGCACTCTTGTTGCTTTGGAGCAACAGCAGTTGATAAAAATACTGGTTCACGAAAGTGCACTATGAATTGTTATGTTCTCCCTCGCTTTACCCTTATGATTTATCATGTCTCACAAGTCAGCGGAAGGGAGTTTTGTCTTACAACCCATGTTGCATGCATCGTCGAGCTTTGCATGCGAGTTCGTAAGGAGAGTAGCGCATCCAGACATAGTTCATGTGAAGGGACAACCCTCACACCTAAGTTCTGGGATGTCCTTGAAGACAGCCCTGTGCTATACGTGTTTGGGCCAGTCTTTTTGTTGTGGGCGCATAGGCCTTGGAAACTGGCCTTGGGCGCATGCTCCTTGACAGCATGTCTGAGCTTCCTTGATGTAGGCACATAGTATGGATCCAGAGAGCCTGGGCACATAGCCTTGGGCGCATGGCTTTGGATGCCCAGCCTGCTGATGACAGAAGTGTTCTGGTTGGGGCTATGCGCCCAAACACTCCTTTGGGCACATGGCCTTGGGCGCATGCCTGGTAGAGCAGTACTGTTTTCTTCCAGTTTGGCCTCCTTCGTTTGTGAGCCTCGCTAGGTTTGGCCAGAGTGTCGCATACCCCGATTCTTGGCATCGTAGTATTTTTCTTTGCCAAGTCTCGGGTGTTGAATACCATGTTGTTGGTTGTACAGGGATGAAGTCACTGGGCTAGTAGAGCCCCGGATCGGTGTGAGCCTTCTCCTTTTGGGGAACTTCTGCGGCAGAGTTATGCGCCCATGTGACAGAGTCCTCCAGTTGCATATCTGCTATGACACAAGCAGGATATGCACAGCGAGCCTTCGGAAGCCAAGTCTTGCGATACTTGTTCGGCTTTGCTGATTTTGAGGGAGTAGAGCCATCCCTCGAGAGCATCTCTTCGAACGCCTGCTGATCGAATTTTACGATCAGCATCTTCTGAGTGGTCCCCACTTTATCGGTATAGAATTGCATCACCACCTTTTCGTCAGAGGAAAATGTCACGCCCCGATTCGGGGAATCGCTCGCTTTGCTACGATTCACGCCGAATCGATCGTCCTCGCTAAGGCGTGATGTCGTACAAGTCTGGAGTTGCACTTGTACAAGGCTAGAACATGCACATTTATATCACTTTGAAACATTTGAAAATATAAGCCACAGTTGCAGAAACATTGAGACACAATATAGGAAGAAGAAATACTCATTTTATTCATAATTGTAGTCAGAATACAACTTTTCTCGATAATATTTGAAATGCCTTTTCGGCTACATTGATTCATGAAAAGAAGTACAACTGATAGGCTGCCATGAAATAATTTTCCGTTCCATACATCATGCCCCTTTAGTACTTTGAAATGTAAGCAGCTATCTTTGAAATCTCCGCAATACTTTGTGCGTCTTTAGGGAAAAACAACTTGAAAGGAAACAGCAGTTCAGAAAGCTTTAATTGCGATGTACGCCCGAGCCTTCTCCAGTACCTGTGGAGGAGGGGTCAGCACATTATAACAATGCGCTGGTGAGCCCCGTTGGCCCACTCAGCTAAACCAACATTTTATTAATGACAAGCATTTTAAAGATATGAACTTATAAGGGACAGGAAACATTTAGAGTAAATCACAATAAATGTAACATGGAATAAACCATGTTTACTTTACCATTTGCCGAATCCAGCTTTACTGCATAAGATACAGGATAATAATAATATACTTACCGCCCCTGCATAAGACATTGATTAGCATACATCCTTACAACATGACCACTGGTGGTTGTGCACCATGTCGACGTGCCATATAGGACTTCATATTGGTATGCGGTTGACCATTCACCAGGTTGCGAGCCCGAATGAAGGTTCCGACACCGTGCTACCAAAGCACTAATTCCTCCTAGGCCGACTCGATCCCACCGCCGCAGGTACCGTTCGAGGAAATCCTTGTATACAAGTACGTCTATGGTCATGCGAATGTGTGTCCGACTCGATAAACATTGTGTGCATAGAATATTAAGTACTACACAACATGTTTAGTCCCAACATTTCATATCTCATCATCATAGGCATCAATTATCTCAATTCAATGTTCAAGCGTCAAGCACAATCTCGATGTTGTTCACAGTGTAATCAATTCTTTTCAATGTTCTATGGACTAGCATTCATTTCAATGTTCTATATTCAATCTCTAGCTTCTTAGTGGTATTGACTTGTGGCATTTAGCAACTTGATATCGATCAACGGATGTTGCAAGATAATTATTTAGTTGGCATGAAGGAATAGCGAGAGGGACAATACCACCACAGAGATCCACACTCACCAAATTAGAGAATCGCCGAGAGAGAGAAGAACACTTGTACGCTTAGCCTTTCGTCACGCGTCAGTCTGCATTAGCACCAAAAGTTTGGTTAATAATCCATCTCGTTGTGTTCTCTTCTCTCAGAATTCTCAAGAATGAATGCTATGCAAATCGATGAAAACGGGCAAGAATCAAATCATCGAAAATCATTCAGAAAAGCATCCATCAAAACCAAGCAGCAAAACCAGCAGCAAAATATCCAGAGAAAACTCTTGGACGCATTTCAAGAGAAACCAATCCATTAGTTGGAAAGGTTCTTATGCACTTGTCCGTGATCGATTCGGTGCCGACGGTAAGTTTCCCCAATACTCGGTTCCGACCGAGTTAGCCAAGCCACAAGCCTTACAAAGTGAACCGCTAGGAGCGGGACACTACAGAAAAGGTATTCTCGAGCAGAGTCGGCATTTTTGTGGTCAAACACAAAAAAAAGAAGAAAATATTATCTTTTCTTTTATTGACGCAAGGCACCATAAATCGAGTACGCCTGAGAGATCCTGTGCTGAGGATCCCCGAGTACAAAAAAGAATTCTGGGAAATGGGACGATGGAGATCGAGCGGTAGTTGCTCCTTTACTCCGTTGACACTCCGATTACAAAAGTAGGAGAAAACCTAAGAAAATTGCTAACTCTCGGCTCCCTGGAAAGAAGTGCATCAATTTGACTTTTGAAAATGCCCTCCGTCCTGTCTTTTGAAGAGGGATGAAACCCCCTTTTATTGTCGTTCTTGAGCTGGAATGATGTTATGTGCCCATATGAGGAAACACGATGGTTTTTATGTGGGCGCATAGTCCTGCTTTGGGCGCATACAGGCTGCGAGATCGTGGGTTGGTAATGGTGTTGACGCGGCCGCATGCTTCAGTGCACGAGTGCTCGTGGAGACTGACGTGGTCGTGTGCTTCGGTGCACGTTTTGATCATGGCTTTGACTGAGTCAAGCTTGGGCACATAGCCATGTCTCAGGCTATGTGCCCTCCTTTCGGGGGAGTTGGTCTTGGGCGCATGAAGCTTCACTGACTAGGCACATGGAGCTTCATTGTCTGGGCGCATGGAGCTACACTGACTGGGCACATGGAGCTTCATTGACTGGGCACGTGGAGCTACACTGACTGGGCACATGGAGCTTCAGTGACTGGGCGCATGGAGCTTCACTGACTTGGGCGCATGAAGCTACACTGACTTGGGCGCATGGGGCTTCATTTGCTGAAAATTTTTCATGCTTCTACAACGACGTCTTGGGCAGCTTGAACACCAAGGGTTCTGTTTGTGGTATCAGCTTGCTTGAGGGCCTCGGATCCACACTTGACTGCCGGCTTGTCTTGGGGAGGCGGATAACCATCGGCTCGACAGAGGACTTTGCATCTTCCGATCGCCTTTGATTGGATTTTGGCAATCGGATCACCATCGGCTCCCTAGAAGGCCTCGCATCTTCCGATCTCCTTTGATTGGATTTTGGCAATCAGATCACCATCAGCCCTACGACGGGTTTTGGCTCTTGGCTGGACCTCGGGAGTCGGATGACCATCGGTTCTAACTGCGCAGCTGGGACGGAGGAACCGGGCACCTCTTTATGCAATGTTATGACAAGGGGTGCAACTTTGCCCAGTTTTCTGGCCTGGAGATGGATTTTCAGAGGTTCCTCTGACCCTGTTATGGCCTCCAGTTCGTCAGTTATGTGCTTCTTGGATTCTTTATATAGACAAGCCCCCGAAGAATAGTAAGACTCAACCCCTTTGAAGGGATCGATGTCAGCGAATTCCGTCTTCACGAAGCCATGCTTACTGACATACTTGAAGCACTGGTGGATCATGGATGCCACGATCATATAGTCATGTATCCACAAACACCCTAAGAGGATATTGTAGGACGTATCTACGTCTATGACGTAGCAAGTAACCTCCATCCTCAGATCACCGATCTGACATTTCAAGCAGATTTTTCCCAGGGGGTAGCTCATCCTCGAGTTGAAACCGCTAATGGTAGTGTTGGTCGCCGCTAGCCGGTGCATAGGGATGTCCCGGAGTTGAAGCAAGCTTTTCGGGATGATGTTTATTGACGAGCCAGGATCGATATGCATCCGATCCACCTTGATGTCACCTATGTATCCAGTGTATTACAATGGACGATCATACAAGTTGGTCTTGATTAACATGTCCTGTGGGGTGAATACAATGTTAGGCATTGCATCTGCACAGTTGCTGCCCTGGAGATCTGCTGACGAGTCTTTCCCTGTAGGTTTGAACTGGGCTAAGTAAGCGTCGACATTCTGGAGTGCTTCGCTCAATGCGACACGAATATCCTGGGATTGCCTTAGGTGCTCGTATAACGACAACTTTTCTAGCATATTAGCCAGTAGTGTTAGTATATCAAAGTTGTAAGGTCTCTCCAGCCCCTGAGGTGCATCCATACGGAACGGCCCGTCGAAGCGGGTTTCCTTTGGCTTGGATCTGTCTGCCAGTGGTGGCTGAGATGGCCCCAGAACATCAGTAACAGGCAGCATTGTCGGCTGAGGGTCTTCGATTGAATTACCTAGAATGGGCTAAAATTGTGCACAAGACCGGGTAACAGTGGCCGCCGTCTCCTCAGCTTCGACTGAAATTGTATGGCAGGATCTGGACTTCCTGCCCTACTTTTTGTTGGTTGAAGATGGCACCGCCTGGGTAACTTCGGGTACTAAGTCTAGGTGTACCCATATGACCTCTCCTCATGACGTGGTGAGAGGCACCAACCCAGTCGTCTGGTCCCAGACAGGTGGAAGATTAGTAACCTCCATCGTTGTCCAGGGAATAGGTACTACCCCGTCTTGAGTTTTTGTTTGGGGGAAGTTACCAAATTAAACAGATACCATGATTGCAGCCACGGTAACATCTTCAAAATCCAGCTACAGGGCATTGGAGTTTATGAGGTTCTGGATGTACCGCTTTAATGTGAAGCACTCCTGCGTAGGGTGGTGGACATAGCAGTATAAGTGACAATACTTCAAGTCCTCGATCTCTGCTGGTCGAGGCTCGCGCTTTACATCATGGAGCCGGATCCTACCCGCCTTCAGGAGCATGTCCAAGATAGGCTTGACATGGCTATCTTCAAAGAAGTATGTCATCTCCTTGGGCTTTAAAACTTCTGCTTGCTTCAGTTCGGGCATTTTGGTTGTACCAGCAACAATGGCCTGTTTGCCTTTATTGTCTCGGTTATTGGTGGTGGTGCCACTGTTGTTGTTATTGGAGGCGTTACCAGGACGTTTCCCTTTGTTCTCTCCATCTGGTTTGTGTAATCCCAGCTGGCGAGCCTTCTTTAACTTTGCCTCCGTATTGGTAGCGCTTATGATGAAGGTCGTCCAGTCCCTGAACTGATCTTTGCCCATCCATAGGCTGATTGCGGGGAGCAACTTCTTCTGGCAGATTTCAATCAAAGAGCTTTTGGGATTTCCTTGGGGCAATCTCATCGCGGTTTGGCAAAACCGCTCGATATAGTTCCTCGTTAGCTCCCTTTCTCCCAGAACGATGTCCATGAGAGATGACATTGTCGCACCATGCCCTACTTCGTAGAATCTTTACAGGAATGTGTGCTTCAATCTATCAAAGGAATGGATGCAGTTGTCCGGAAGGTTACGGTACCAGTCGAACGCGATTCCCTCCAATGCTTCGATAAATAATCGTGTGAGGATAACATCACTATGCGGCAAGTGGTCTGTTGTGACCTTAAAATATGTCATGTACCGGCTGGAAGAGGTCTTTCCGTCATATGAATCGATATGAAATGATTTGTACTGTGGCCGAAAAGGAACATCCCTCCACGCAACGGGATACGGCTGGCGTATTCTGAGGTCCCGGGAGGAGTCTCGGGCATTGAACATTGCTCGAAGCTCTTGGACTTCCCTCCTTGCCTCCCTGGCTTCGTCGGCAGCTGAAGGAGTGGATGCTCCTAGAGGATTGTCACCCAAAGGAGGAGCGATCGTGGTGGAGTCCGCATCGACTGCGGGTCCCAAGCATGTTTGTCTAGGCATCCTTGCTGGTTGAGTCGGCAAGGCATCTTTGATTTCGTCTACTGACTTGACCAAGGATAGGAGAATGGCTTCAAGTACTTCTAGACATTGTCGATCCGTAGGTCCTTCATAATCATCTTCCACCATAAACACTATCCGATGGTTGGGAGAGACAGATGGGACGGTAGAGGATGTGCTTTCCGTGTCGTACCCTAATACAGAGAAATCATCGGGAAACGTCGGAATATCCTCCTCCACAGATTCAGAAGGGGTGCCACCCCCTGTGTAGGAAGCTACATCGTCTTGGCGAAGGCGGTCACCCTCGGGGACGTCCAAGTCTGTTGCATAATTACAGTGGATCGCTACCCCCTGTGTGTCCTCTTGGAACAACGTGTTGTCGCATACATTGAGGGGACTGCTACCCCCAGCTTCATCTACCCCCAGGGAGGTCGAGGATGCACCCCTGGGTGTTGGAAGCTTCTTTCTGGAACGGGTGCCTAGGTTGACACCCCCTGTGGTTGTCGGCGGTAATCCTCCAGATGAGACTTTCCTTGAAGTGCTGGCTGAGATTGTCGGGCTGGAGAAGCCTGTCTTCTTTCCTCTCTTGCCGACAGGAATCTTCCGAGTTGAATTACAGGAGGCGAAAGAAAATTTTTTGTCCTCCAAAATTTGTACCTGTTTCTCAAGTTGTCGTCAGTCAGGTGCTGGCTCGTGCGGTCGTTGGAAAATGGACTGCCGATCTTCAGGTGCTGTCGACTTGTCGTAACAACAGTTAATGACAACTTAGGTACAGTGATGTCCTAGGGAGGGCTCACCGCATGCCAAGGTTGCCTCTCTCTTTTTGTGTTTATGGATGAGTACTTCTCGCAAGTCGAGGGCAGATTGGTCTACCTTTGCATCCGTTTTGTGGGCTCGGGTATCCTGAGCGCACGGGTGCGTAGATATCATATTTGCTCCTTGATCTGAGGCTAGTAAAAGCACTTATTCTTGATCGTTGTAGGGAGACTTTTGGGACCTACCCTGTCCGTTTGCCTCGGAGGGTTGGACACGGGTAGTTCTGTACAACTTTACATCAGGAGCCCGCATAACAATTAACGGTGCCCGCTGACGGTCAGCAGCTTGGACAGTTGACTGGTCTTGTTGGGCCCGTACTGTCCTAGACTTCTTCGACTTAGAACCTGAAGGCGCATAGTAAGATGAGTCCAGATTGGAACATTCCACATTCTCAATGGACCGCATGGGGTCGGATCCATATGAGAGACGGTCGAAAATAGAGCTTCTGACAGGGCCGCATGGGGCAGCCTATCTACGGCCAGGATTGTTTGTCGCATAGGCGATCTGCCTGCAACTAGAGTTGGCTACCGTATAGGCAGAGTGCCCAGTTTTCTTATGCGGCCACTTCTTTGTCCGCATGGATTTCCCTTGTGCCCCCAAAAGCTCAGCATCGTAGTATTTTCCTCTACTGGATTTAGGGACAGTAGTGTTCTCTGCGGTCTGAAGGAAGGCCGCATGAGAGCTTTGATCACCGTCTTTGGCTGCAGAAGGAGCTTCTTCGAGAACCTTGTAAGGGGCAGCAGTTTTGCGCTTCGATGTCTTGCGAGTTCTCTTCGGGTTGGATCGCTTCTGTGATGTGCTGGCGCTCCCTTCAGAGAGCATTTCTTCGAATGCTTGTTGGTCAAAACGAAGCACAAGCATTTACTGCGTAGAGCCGAGCTTGGACGCGTCGGATTGCGTCACCAACTTCTCATCAGAGGAGAAGGAAGTCCCAAGCAGAGTCGGCATCAAGTTTGCCATTAAGTATTAAAACAAAAATTACAGAGAAACTCGATTTGATTGCAAACTTTGAAAGTACAAAGGAGAGCCTAGAAAGAAATCCTAGGAAACAATCTAAGTACAATTGTTTTTGATTTTGGGGGATGACGATGGAGGCTCGGGAAAGTGTAGCAACTCTGCCTTACTCCTTGGACTATCAGACACAGTCTTTGCTCTTGAAGAAATTTGCCACCCATTGATTGCCCACCTTTAGCATGGGTATGGTACCCTGCTATTTATAGTGATTCCTGTATAAAGCAGATTTTTGGCCGCATAGAGGGCCACGTGGCCACGTGGCCACGTGTCTATAACAGCAAACGAAGACTCGATCTTGGGCTGCCAGCTGGTGGGGGTTGTTGAGATTTCTTTGTTGTAGCAAATTTGGGTGGTTGAGACTTGGTCAAATTGCCACATGTCCCTCCCACAAAGTAGAGCCTAAATCGTTTTGGCCGCATAGTGGCCTTAGAAGCCTTTCTTCTGCGGCTCGGCTCCGCTTGGCAGCACGGGATCTTCGAGAACCTTGCTTCTGCGGCTTGGTTTCACTTGGCCGCATGGGATCATCGAGAGCCTTGCTTCTGTGGCTTGGTTTTACTTGGCCGCATGGGATCTTCGAGAGCCTTGCTTCTACAACTTGGTTTCAATTGGCCGCATGGGATCTTCGAGAACCTAGCTTCTGCGGCTTGGTTTCACCTGGCCGCATGGGATCTTCGAGGGCCTTCCCTTTGCGGCTCAAATCCCCTTAGCTATAAGGGATCTTCGAGAGCCTTGCTTCTGTGGCTCGAGTTTTCTTAGCCGCATGGGGTTTCCGAGAGCCTTCCCTCTGCGGCTTGGTTTCTCTTGGCCGCATGGAGTGATGATCCGCACAAACTCTATCTTTTCTATGCTTCTACAGACTAGAGAGGGAAAAAATGGACTGCGTAGCATCACTATGTGGGATTTAGCTGAGGCATTTCCCTTTACTGGCGGCTTTCCTTTTAGCCGAACTACTAACGAGGTTAAAGCCTTCAGCGGATGTTCGGCCGTTAGTGATGTAGGGCGTTCTTTCAACCTCACTTTTATAGGCTCGTCGGAGGTCTTGGCTTTTGCCTCACCATCGACATCCTCACCTAAGTTCTTTTAATGATTCTTTTAGAATAGACGAGATTCTGTGTAGTAAATTTTAACCCCTTTGAAGGGATCGATGTCTGCGAACTCAGTCTTTACTTTACCATCGCTATTAACATACTTGAAGCATTGGTGTAAGGTGGATGACACGATCATGTGCTCATGTATCCAAGGTCTCCCCAGTAAAATGTTATAGCAAGAGTTCACGTCAATGGCAAAGCAAGTTGCCTCTGTCTTTAGATCACCAATTTGGTTTTCCGGCGAATCTTTCCCTAATAGCTTTTGCCATTATTGAAACCACTAATCGTAGTTTGTGTTGGAGATAGCCAATGCATCAAAATCCCCAGAGTATGCAGTAAGCGATGGGGAATGACGATTATGGACGATCCAGGGTCGATATGTATGCGATCGACCTCAATAGCCCGACAAATCTTGTACAATACAAGGATCTGGCATGCGTATTATTTTTCAGAAACATGTCCTGCTACAAAAACAAAATGCTCGGCATGGTTTCCATCCCGCTATGACATTGAGGACATGCATCAGAGTCTTCTTCCGACTGTTGTATTTGTCCTAAGTAGGACTCGACGTGCTGTAATACCTCGTACAGAGCCTCTTCAGTCTTCTTGGAGAGGTAAAAAATCTCGAATAATGACGGTCTGGCTGGCATGTTGGCCAGTTGTGCCAGAATGTTAAAATTATAGTGCCTATCGAGCCCCACTATCATTTCTTTTCCGATGGTTTGTCAAAATGCCCCACTTTCTGTTTTTGCTTATCCGTTGCTGGCGTTTGGGATAAGCCAGGTTCAGAAGTGCTAGGATTTGCGGACGTTGAGGTTAGCGATGCCTCTTTTCTGAGGGTCTGGTAATAATTATGAGAGTAATCCAGACCAGTCCCGGTTGCTTCCATCCTGTAACGCCCCAGTCCCAAAAATAGAAGGACTAGAACGTAATCAATCAACTGTATACATACAAAGTATAATAAACTCATATGTATACATAAGCTGTAAAATGCAGTAAACAAGGCACTAAATCTCATCCACGAAGATAAATAATGATATAAAAGCAACTTTGAATTTGTAATGTATACAATCGTTGGGCGGAGACAAATCCACTACCAACAAATTTAAATAAGGAAAAATTATATAAAGAAAATGAATTGGTCGAGCAAAGGAGATGACGATACAAAAGCAATATCTCGAAGAATAGAGCGCAAGTCATGGACTTAGCTGGAGCACCTGCAGAAATCATAAGACACACCTGGAGGAATCACCAGGTTCTCAGAGAGACGTAACAAGATACAATAAACATGCCATATAAATACTGAGTATAAAATATGCCACAATCAAAGAAAGTTACAAGACATAAATAAGGTAACCTAACCGTATTAAAGTGATCATGCAGTTGAGAAACAATCCTTTCGACGCATGAGCCCTAGTTGTAAATAGGATCGGCATAGTCCCCATATAGGACACCAGGGGCCAACATCCGTAACGTCCGTAGATCGTCAGAGGGCATCATGTACAAGGGGTACGTCCATAACGCTCAGGGAAACGTCAGAGGGCACCTGGAGCCTGCGTCTCCGGAGGAGCGCACAGGTAAGCAGGGAAGTGCAAAGAAGCCCATACATCAGGTATTGTTATCCCCACCCGATGCTCTTATTTAAGTTGCATCCACGACCATATACCTCTACTAACTGCTAAGTCACTTAACATGCCTCTATTAGCAGTTAGCCCTAACGCATGCGTACGGGTGATCAGCCAACATGTATGGACCTCTACATGCTACTCATCTCACACATACTCGTGGTACAACTGTGTCGAGGTATATATAATACACTACAAACGGTAGTCACTTAAGTCTAAGTCCATATGCAATTAAAGGATAAAAACAAAGTACAGCCAATATCACTAAGCAGACAGTAAATCAAGAATTGTACGAACTGGAAAGAAAGGAACAATGATATGTAATAAAATACAAACTGAAAATAAACAGTTAATGGCAAGGTATCTTGCCTATGGTGTCTCCTGGTGTGGTGCGATATTCTGTAATGTCCAGTTGCCTAATCGCCATATCCGATGGGAAAGAGTCCAAATTCACGAGAAAATAGGGAAGGATGATTAGTTATGATAATGGTGATAATCAAGGAGAAATTGTGGAGTTAAAGTATACAAATTTTCTAAAATATTTTTAAGAAAATTCTTGAAAATACTTTATATATATATCCAAATTTGAAATTTTACATTGTTATTAATACATTATACGTTTAGATGAATATTTAAAAAATCAAAATTTGTTTTTAGGCTAAACACAAACATTTTAAAATATATAAAATATATATCATAGAAAAGTAACTTTTCGTTAGTCAAAATATTTTAATAAAATATAGGAAAAATAATTTCAGGGCTTTTGAGTGTTGTCAAATTTTTTTTGGAAAATATTAATTATCAAACTTTTTTATTTAAATAAACAGAATAATATACTAATAATTCTAATAATAAAAATCGTAATCATAAGAAAAGTATTTAAAATAATACTAATGATATAATAATAACAGTAATAATAATATAATAATACTAATAACAATAATAATTATTATTATTATAATAATAATAATAATAAATATAACCTGATAATACTGCTGTTCCCTTAAAGAAATTAAGGAAGAAAGAAGGAGTGGAGAGAGAGAGGGGAAGAGCGGGGAGAGGTCGAGAGGGAGACAGGGTTTTACCAGCGGGCGACTCCGGCGCCGGTGGCCAGCGACGAAGCACGACGGAGGCTGATGAGGGCGGGGCTTGGCGTGACGGACGCGCTTGCCTGCACGAGGTCGGCCGGTAGGAACGCTGGAGGGAAGGGCCCAGCGCTACTCCGGAGACGACGGGGCGGCGCTGACGCTCCGGGTCGAGGCGCAGCGATGGGTCGGTCCTCACCGGAGGGTGAAAAAGAGAGGCCTGGCGGTGGGAGGACGCCGGCGGAGGCTCTCGGCCGTGCCCTGGGTCGCAGATGGAAGAAAAGACGACACAGCTGCGGGAGGCGGTCGACGGCGACTCCAGATCCACGGAAGACGGTCGACGGCGACAGTGGGTCGTCGGGCGTGCTTGCGGCGACAGTGGGTCGTTGGATGATGGTGATGGTAGTGTGAATTTACTGGTGGGGGTCGTCGGTTGATGGGGTCACCGACGACGAAGGGAAGGTTGGGGTTTGGTTCTGGCCATGTTGCTGTGTGGTGGTCGTGGTTGGTAAAGGTACTGGCGGTGGAGATGGGATTTGGTCGGAGTTGGAGGACCGGGTTCGGGTGCTAGGATCTGTAGTAGTGATGAAGAAGATGGGGGTGCTGCTGGTGACCGTGGTGGTCTAGTCGTGATTGTAACGTGTCCTTGGACACGGAGAGGATGGGTTGACCGTGTCCGGTGTATCGGACACGACTTGGATGACTGTAGAAGTGGAATAAGATTTTTAACACAGACACGATGCACGATCTTGGATGTAGAAAAAATTATGAAAGAGTACCTCTCCTTTTATAGGAGGTAGGAATTCCCAGTTGGATAGAATTGTGAGATTTAAATACCTTATTAGATAATTACTTCATTTAATAAAATCACATTTTGAATCAAAAAGGAATATCTTTCCAATATATTTAAACTAGATAAATCTTTCTATTAAATTCGAAAACTTATAAAAAAATTTGATAAAATCAAATACCGATTTATTCATAATAAACTAATTTAACATAACTTTTCGAAATAATACAATAATAGTATTGAAAATTTCGAAAATAAATTTAAATTCGTGTACTTCATATGCAAAAGAATATTTGCCTCAAAACATAGGTTTCAAAGCCACCATTTATATTTAAAATAAATATCCTTTACGACATATAAAATTATACAAATTTGAAAAATTCTATTGTGGTGCCCTTTTACAATGTCAAGCAAAATATATTATTTATCATATATTATTTAAAGCTATATTTCTATAAAAAAAATTCCAAATATATATACCTCGCACATATTCGCACTCGACGAGCAAATACAAAACGTAATTCGCACGTGACATACAAATACGAGTATGCAAACTTGTACACAATAACTTTCAAAATAATTACCAAATTTAAAAAAAATATATAGTAGAAATTTAGGGGTTTTACATCCTACCCAACTTATAAGAATTTTGTCCTCGAAATTTAGGAATAGATAGGGTAGGTAAGGTTGAAGGGCATGGAAAGAGTTTTGATAATTCTAGTCGAATAAAATCAACAGCTCGAAGATGGTTAATGCATGACAACCCATGAGTGTTTAAATCAATAACGCTACCATTATCCTATAGACTTGCAACCTTGTCAATAGGCAATAACTTCCTTATCTCAAATCTCGATTACGAGCGCATTAATTTTGAGCCACTTGTGGTTTTCAATTTTGTTAAATCTTTGAATTCGTCATTATCCTTTTATCACTAATCTTCAGAAATATTTCTTCTCCCAATTGATATTCCATCGAACTTTTTTTTTTGCAAACATACATTCCTAAATTTGAGATTTATGAACACAATTTAGATGTCAACCAATATATGCCTTCTATATCTCCTAATGCTCTCTTTTAATTTAAAGTTTTGGATTCAATCAATCTCTCGCAAATATTTTCCTCAAACCTATTTCTTGTCTTTCAAAATTTTCCCAAAATAATCTAGTCAACCTTTAATCAATTTAGTTGAAGATAAACCAAGGTTACTTCAATATGAAATTACGTCCAAAATCTTTAAAATTTGATAAGTCCAACTTCCAATTCAAATAACCTCTAATGCTCTTCATCCTACCTATTTTCTCTTAAGCTAATTTTCCCATGCAAAATTTTCCTTTTTTCAGAATTTACATTAAACTCTCTTCACTCAATTCAGTCATAAGTAAATCAATCTCACCTTAATATGACCGGTATAATAGACGAACTTTTAAGTCCTATACCCATGATAGGATTTCGTTAAGTCCGAAACTTTTGATTTCTTCTTCTCCAATGTTTGCATATAGGTCTATATTTTCTCAAGCTTTAATCTCCTCAAAAAATTTAAATTTAATAACCTTCAATCCCTTCAACCGATGGCCAAATCAAGTTCTTCCTAGTAGGACATTCACATTTAATCTAACAAAATTCCTTAAAGCAGAAATCATAAGATTCATCTCTAGTATGTTTGATTACTCGCAACCATTTTGTCAATCTCCAGCATATTATCACTTGAACATAAAACCTAAGGGCACTTCTCTTAATTCCATCTAATACCACATTTCAACTCATTTCTCTAACTTATACACTCATTTTATTTATCTATACTAATCTCCTTTTTGGCATTCCTATTCTAACTCATTCTTTAACCGAAGGGTGATATGATAAACATTCCATCTTCACATATAAGAAACAAGGTTTGCATGAATAACAGTGTAGTAAAAATAAGATCCTTGAAGAGAGAAGAAAAATAATCGGAAGGAGAATATAATTAGGTTCAACGGCCATGATAAGGGTTTGGATAATAAATACGGATTATTTCACAAAAATAAAAATTTTGGTCTAAGAAAATAAGATAAGGCACGAAAATAAAAGGCACGAGTTAGCAATCAATCATAGAGCACAAGCTAAGCACTTAAGGAATTAAGTTGATCACAATCAATTATTTAGTTGAAAGTCTTGGGTCTTAGTTGGATCCCTATCTGTGGTCATGAGTCGACATCATGTTAAAGGTTACAGTTTAGTCTTTTTGATCCAAAGTCATATCAAGAAAATAGAGTACAAGGAGACGTGTTTTAGTGGGACATGATACGTCTACGTGAAGGTGGACTTGTCTAGATCTTGCATATAGAATTTGTTTGAAGGAAAAGTTTACTGTTGTGCTCCAAATATCGAAGTCACGAGTAGGGACACCAAAGGATCTAAAATAGAAAGTGGGTTCTAAAGTGGTACTAATTAATGCACAAAAAGGATACAATTAAAGCACGAAATAAAGATAATTTAGGAAATCTCGTAGATAAAGATAAGTTAGAGACACAGTTTCTAGAGAGAAAATAGTCTCATAGATAAGGGTATGGTCAAGGGAATGATTCTAATCATTTCTAAGTTTCAAATAATTTGATGGTCACGATAAAAGATCGACATTTGAGGGAAGGTCGGGCAGGTCAAGGTTGAGATATGATCACATAGCTTAGTAGATGACTAACTATACTCGAGTATTTACAACTATCATGGCCATGGGTGATATGTCACTAAGGTGGACTACTCTATCTCATTATGGCTACCTTGGTTGTCCATCATTATAAATCTAACTCCTTGAACTCGAGCCTTCACAAAATTTTCCAAAAAAATCTACCATAATTTGTATTCATTCTAATCGTCCAACATAATCATAACTTAAAATGTAAATTCCTTTAATCAATCTAAAATAACTTTTCATCATATCATTTATAACTTTCCCAAACTTGTAATAAAACTTAATATTCAAATAATTCTTATCAGTCGTCAACTCTTTCTTTTTTTTTCTTTTTTTACTAAACTTCCATAAAATCATAGCTAAACAAAAATTTAAAATTTCTCAAATAACCTCGAGATAACTCTTTGCATATCATAACCAACCCAAAACGTAAGCTCAAGTTTTAAATAGTCTTATCAATCATGATTTAAACAAAAATTGAGCTTTTAAAATAAATCCTCGGATTGATTCTATATCTTTCAAAATTTATATCTAAACTTCCAATAAGTCACAACTATTCTAAAACCTTCAAAAGCCCAAAAATCATCTTTTTTCATAATCAAGGCTCTAAACTCGAAATCTAAATATCTAAATGACTTTATAATTCGTAGATCATATGCACAATTCAATTCAAGAAAATATTTTACCAAAATTTAACAATTATCCTCAAAGCTTGGTCATTCGTTAATCCTACTTCAACGTTTAAAAATTTAAGATCCTTTTCAAATCAAATTTATATCCGTCCAAAGATGTATAGCTATAACCCAATAATTCATAAATATTTTCAAAAATCAAATCAATTGTGTAACACCCAGTTTTCCAGATGAGGGTAATTTTGAAATTTTATAAATATAATTATTATTTATTGATAATTATTTCATATTATGATTTTTGGTGATTTTTAATTATTTTTAAACTATTTAAAATTATGACTTGTGATTTTGACATTTTACTATTGTTTGGTTTTAATTTCGAGGAATTTGTCACCCCAGTTTTCAGGAACAGGAGTATTTTTATCATTTTGTATTTTTGAAATATTTTTGAAATTTATTTTATTATTCATGATATTGTTTTGGGGTTATTTGAGTCGGGTTCGAATTTCAGCTCAATCCGACTTGAAACGGGGACCCGGGGGTAGTGTTGACTTTAGTAGACCCACACATTAGTTAGCCATGGCCCACATGATAGAAATATTTTAGTTAGAGGTTAGACTAATTATTATGGATAAGATTAGTGTGATTAGAGACTTTAGAATGACTAATTTAGCCCCAACCAATTAGCCCTTTCCTAATACTAATAGAATAGGTTAGTGGGGGCATTTTAGACCTTACCATAATAGAATAAATAGCCCCATATGGCCAGCCACTTTGGGAGAGGATAGGCTCAAGTTCATTTCATTATTCTCATCCACACTCTCTCTCTTGTTCTTCTCCAAATTTCTAGAGAGCAATCCCTAGCAATTTCTCTACCAAATCCTTCTATTTTGCCACGAAATCTTCTTCTTTCCTTCTCCATTCTAGCCAAGGAGGAAGCTACCCAAGTTTGGGAGGATTCGGAGCTCGTTCGTGTCCTTTTGGAATCTCTACGTGTCGGTGTCGCTCCGGGAAGGCTTTTCTTCGATTCGATCTACCGGGAGGTATAAATCCCTTCTTCTTTTCATTTCCTCATACATATAGGTCTATTTTGAACCCATAGGAATGACCCCCATGGTTGTATCTCCATTTGTGTCCATTTCGTGTCTATTTGGAGGTCATAGGAGTGTCCCTTGTGTTGTGGTTGTGTCCATGTGGAAAAACCCCCAAATTTGGACACACTATGTGTTGTTGTTATGTATGAATGAATTATTACATGTTTAATCTCATATTTTTGTATTGGAGATGTGTTCTATAGTGTCTCATATATATATTAGTGTAGAGAGTGAGTTCTTGATATATTATGTTATATACTTGTGTTCTTTTGTCTCAAACTACCCAAATTCGTCATAATTGTTATCCACATTTTTAATAGCAATAGCAACTTAGAAATCTCATAACTTTTAGCTTAAAACTCCGATTTATCTTTCATTTTTTTTAAAAGAACCATATCGAAGTTAGCTTTCCAAATATATATTTTAATAAGCCAAATTCCTTCTGTAACTTTCTGTAGAATTATTTGAGTGTCAGTTGTACGAAAGACGAACGCGTTTCGGTATTTTTGCGATTCCGGGAGCTTTCGGACACGAAAATGTGATCCGTTTGAAGTTTTGGAAAGCTAACATGAAGTACTACAACATAGTTTAATCCTAGAATTTAGTGAATACCCAATTGGTACAGTATTAGTTTTAAGTAAAAGAGTGACTATACGATATATGCATTTTGTGTAACCTATGAGCCTATGTAGTATGGATATTAAATGAATATAGAGTATGTAATGCATGATATGTTAGATGAATGAAATGATATATATATGATATATATCCTATTTACATTAATGTATATATATGGTTGAATGCAAGCATGTAGGAATGCAATTAATGTAATATATGTAAGCAATGCATAAATGCATGAATGAAAGAATGATATACAATGCATGCATAACAGTATATAATGAATGCTAGATATAAATGCAAGGTATATATGTAATGATAGATATGAATGCATAATGTATAAATATTGTAAATGTAATATCAGATTTCATATGTAGACATAGAACCAATGCATAGCTGATATTTAGATTGAATATTAGTTTATTTTAGGTTGTTCGAACACTGAACTGTCCATGTAAGCATATATACCTTCCTTTTTCTATTGCCAAGCCAATTTCAGTTTTCAATATAGTGGAATATCTATGAATGTAATGTTAACCTTCAACCCCTTAATTCGAAATGTTAGTTAATTTTAGTATTAGACAATGCATGAGCTGTATGCATATGGGATGTTGGGTTAATGGCAAATTTTAGATAACAGGGTTCATTTTATGTGGTTAGTTACACCAGTTTATGGGATAGCTCACTTTAGTTTATATGTAAATGTGGAACTAAACTGAGAATGAACTTCACCCTCTGCACAAGGACACCCTACTCTATATCAACCACCATGCCATGTAACCCTTCTCTAAATGATTGCTATAATATATATAGATTTATGTAAAGTATAGATGCATGTTAGTTATAACTTAAATAGTCTCTACTCTAATGTATATAGATGTATACTTGTAGCCATGCATGTTAAGTATAATACATGTGTAATGTAGATGGGTTAGCTTTGTGCCATGTATAGTGTAAACTCATAACTAGTGTTGATTTCTCTTTTCATGTACACCTCTATATTCACACACACACATAGCTTTACATGTTAGTTCCTTTCTCTTATATATATATATATATATATATATATTTTTCTCTTATATATATATATATATATATATATATATATACACATATATATATATTTATATATATATATATATATATATATATATATATATAATATATATATATATATATATATATATATATATATATATATATATATATATATATAATATCGAATATGCATGATAGTGACGTATCTTGATGTGTGACTTGTGTTGGCTTGTATAGCCTTGTGATTGGTGTGTGACTGCTAGCCTAGGCTTGGTTAGGCCTAGTGAGACTTATTAGACTTGTTTGGGCTAGGACTTGACCTAGTTGACTAGTGTGGTTGACTAGAGTTGACCAAGTGTTGACTTTAGTCTAGTTTGACCTAGACAGCATGCAGATGCATTATAGATTACTATTATCATCCCCTGTATACATCTTGACTTGTGTTGCTCTAACTAGGAGTCAGGTACCTCATCTCGGACAGTACATTTACTTCAGACATTCAAATACGAGGCGAGTACATTCTCTGACCGTTTCATACTTGTCTGGATTTACATTCTTGCTCTAGATTACTGTACTTGATGCTGACACGTTGTTATCACGGATTGGTACTATACGGATCTTATTCTGAGATGTTATCTCCTTGTATTTACTAAATACATATTATGATGTGCGTTTCACTTACATATTGTATTTATTGAATACCCTTATCATTGTACACTCATTGTGCATATTGTACTCTCATTATCACATTGAGCCATTGTACAAGCCATTGTACAAGCCATTGTATAAGGTAACATAACTGAATTGGATCCTTGTGTATTGATTGGGGAGGGAGAGTAAAAATGGTTATATGATCAATCCTATTGTATAAGAAATTGTATATGTCCATTGTACACCCACGTACAAAGGAGTCCCATTTTATTGTATAACCTAACCCGTTTACATAACCATATTGTGCTCTAAATCATAGTAGGCTTACAGTTCTTACTTATCATATTTAGATATTTCCTGTTATCAAATCTTTACTATTTTTCATACACTTCTTTCTTTCAGCATTTCATGTACCTTACTCTATTGCATGCTTTATATTTCCTAACATGATATGAACTGCATGAGATGTTTTGTGCTCGCTCCCGTCCTGACTGGACCTGTTGAAAATTTTACAGAGGATGATGAGGAACCCTGCACCATTACTAGGAGTTTTCCTAGTTGACACTCGCGACCTGGACCCCTGGGAGGTTCAGGTAGCTGCTCAGGATGATACCTTGTATAGTATAGATAGCTTTGACTGTTCCTTCTTTTCATGCTTAGCTGTTGTCTTTATTTTCAGAGTTGTATATTTTAGAGATGATGAGACTTGTATTCCATTTCTGCTGTACCTCAGTTGAGGATTTCTTATCTATTTCCATCGTGCTACATTCTACCTTAGATTGTGATTGAGTTGTACCTCGGTGTTGGCCTCCTTCTGGAGAGTATATTTCATGTTATGTAGTTATAGTTCATGACCTAGAACAGCGTTCTACTGCCGACACTGCGGCATAGGCTGGGCGTTGTTACGTTCTCGTACCCTCACGGTGGGTGCGGGTCGTGACACATTTTTAGTGGTGGCCCATGCAGGTCAAGTTTACGTAGTGGTATTCGAACTAGAGTATCACTACAGCCTGCAGTAGGATTATGATATTTTTGGGGTACTCAATCTCATTAGGAAAAACTCTTAATCAGATTCCTTTTATCCAATTGCTGCTTATTGATTTCCCTTGAATATAAACTGTCCTCCCTTGATTTTTCGCTTCATTCTCAGTAATTGCTTCTTGTTTTGATCTGTCTTCATGATGGTTATGAAGACACGATCTCATCGCTTCGGTTCGGGGGATACTATCGAGAGGCTGGCCACCTCTCGTCCTGTTCATCAGGGCCTCGAGACCGCAGCTCCTGTTGTACCGACTCAGGTTGGCGTTTCTGCTACATTGGAGGTGCACCTCCATCTATACAGATATTTTCTCCCATTATTTCTGATTTCTCTCAGCATTGGTGATTCATGCAGCAACAGCAGCAGACCAGGGAAAACTAGCAGGACGAGCTATCGTCAGGACAGTCAAGGATGCGCAGACCATTGGAGATCTTGCTGCAAGTTCCGTTCTTCTCAATTCCATTCCCGCAATTATCTTTTATAATTACCGTGAAATCTGATTCCATCTGTTCCTTGTTGATTGATTAATTTTGTCATGTTACTCTTTTGTTGTGCTTGTTTTTTTCTTCTGAGAAAATCATATGGGCTAGGTGCCTAAATCATGGAATCTAGAATTTTCGATAGTCGTGTTAGTTGGCATAGTGAGGACATGTACTCAGATTTTGGATGTATTCTCGGGTATGGGAATTTAAGGTTTTCGCCGTCGCATGCGACAGTGCAAAAATTTTAAATACTATGAACCTAGAGGTACGTACCTTAGTCAAGGACTCTGTGATTATCGTAGCCTTGGTCACTAGCATGATGAAGACTCTGGACAACATGATTTTGGACAGACGCATATGATTAACAGATTGTATCTTGAGAAGGTTTAAACATCATACCCTTTTGATTGTTATAAATGACTTAGGAGTAGGGATATTTAGTTTTGTAGAGCTTATTCATAGGTAGTTCCTTCATAGTATAATGGTATGATGACTTGTAGAGTGTCTGTACCCTAGAGGTGATAGTTAGCATTGGTGTTAGAATAGTAACCCATTGCAGATAATTCTTCTGTTATCTATAATACCAACCAGTTACACATAGGATGTTAGTATGACTTACATCCTTGATGATTATTACTACTTTCCCTTACCTTTTCCAGTGAGGAACCCATGACCAGAGCCTGCCTTTGAGTATAGTTGTAGTTTCACCTAAGACCGAGAGGTCTATTTGCATAGATAGATTGCAGATGATATTGGCATATGGGATATAGGTTAGTTGGTATCTATAGGCCATTGTTGTATAGGATTATAAACATGTTGTTTAGCCTATACTTAGTTCAGTTTTCCATTTTAGTAAGTTCCCTTCGTGTTGAGTTCCTTTGTGTTGATCACCTTTATAGGCAGTGTGCAGACCCTTCACTAGATAGCATGTCCCCTTGATTCAGACCATTCATCCTTAGCCTAGTTCTAAGCATTGTTTCAGACCCTTATAAGTTTAGTCTGCCTTAACCCTTGGTTGATCAGTCATGTATATATATAGATGATATACTTAGGATATATGTGATGGGTTGTTGTTCTTGAGCATATATATATATGTGGTATTTGGTATTCATGTGCTTAGCTTGTAGGTATTTAGTTATAAGAGACTTGATAGGATTGGGAAGTTAAGAGCTAGTCTATTATAGAGTTTCTCTTTTGCTAAATTCTAGTTGCCAACACCTAAATAGCTAGCATAGGTAAAACCCTAAGAAGTTGACCAGTTGATGACCAAGTACTTGGATGTTGAGAAATTGACTAGTGATTGACCCTTGACTATGTTTGACCTAGAAGGGGGTACGATCATCTTAATTTCGAGGACGAAATTTTTATAAGGTAGGTAGGATTGTAACACCCAGTTTTTCAGATGAGGGTAATTTTGAAATTTTATAAACATAATTATTATTTATTGATAATTATTTCATATTATGATTTTTGATGATTTTTAATCATTTTTAAACTATTTAAAATTATGACTTGTGATTTTGACATTTTACTATTGTTTGGTTTTAATTTCGAGGAATTTGTCACCTCCAGTTTTCAGGAACAGGAGTATTTTTGTCATTTTTTATTTTTGAAATATTTTTGAAATTTATTTTATTATTTATGATATTGTTTTGGGGTTATTTGAGTCGGGTTCGAATTTCAGCTCAATCCGACTTGAAACGGGGACCCGGGGTAGTGTTGACTTTAGTGGACCCACACATTAGTTAGCCATGGCCCACATGATAGAAATATTTTAGTTAGAGGTTAGACTAATTATTATGGATAAGATTAGTGTGATTAGAGACTTTAGAATGACTAATTTAGCCCCAACCAATTAGCCCTTTTCTAATACTAATAGAATAGGTTAGTGGTGGCATTTTGGACCTTACCATAATAGGACAAATAGCCCCATATGGCCAGCCACTTTGGGAGAGGATAGGCTCAAGTTCATTTCATTATTCTCATCCACACTCTCTCTCTTGTTCTTCCCCAAATTTCTAGAGAGCAATCCCTAGAAATTTCTCCACCAAATCCTTCCATTTTGCCATAAAATCTTCTTCTTTCCTTCTCCATTCTAGCCAAGGATGAAGCTACCTATGTTTGGGAGGATTCGGAGCTCGTTCGTGTCCTTTTAGAATCTCTACGTGTCGATGTCGCTCCGGGAAGGCTTTTCTTCGATTCGATCTACCGGGAGGTATAAATCCCTTCTCCTTTTCATTTCCTCATGCATATAGGTCTATTTTGAACCCATAGGAATGACTCCCATAGTTGTATCTCCATTTGTGTCCATTTCGTGTCCATTTGGAGGTCATAGGAGTGTCCCTTGTGTTGTGGTTGTGTCCATGTGGAAAAATCCCAAATTTGGACACACTATGTGTTGTTGTTATGTATGAATGAATTATTACATGTTTAATCTCATATTTTTGTATTGGATATGTGTTCTATAGTGTCTCATATATATATATTCGTGTAGAGAGTGAGTTCTTGATATATTATGTTATATACTTGTGTTCTTTTGTCTCAAACTACCCAAATTCGTCATAATTTTTATCCACATTTTTAGTAGCAATAGCAACTTAGAAATGTCATAACTTTTAGCTTAGAACTCCGATTTATCTTCCATTTTTTTAAAAGAACCATATCGAAGTTAGCTTTCCAAATATATATTTTTATAAGCCAAATTCTTTCTGTAACTTTCTGTAGAATTATTTGAGTGTCAGTTGTATGAAAGACGAACGCGTTTCGGTATTTTCGCGATTCCGGGAGCTTTCGGACACGAAAATGTGATCCGTTTGAAGTTTCGGAAAGCTAACATGAAGTACTACAACATAGTTTAATCCTAGAATTTAGTGAATACCCAATTGGTACAGTATTGGTTTTAAGTAAAAGAGTGACTATACGATATATGCATTTTGTGTAACCTATGAGCCCATATAGTATGGATATTAAATGAATATAGAGTATGTAATCACTACCAAAATACATGGATTTATCGACGGCCTTATCGTCGGTAGTCCGTCGCCAAAAATAAATACCGACGGATTACCGATGGATATTTTGGTAAAACAGCCGTCGGGAATAACCTCGTCGCTAAAACATATCCGTCGCTACTCCGTCGCTCAGCGACGACTTAGCGACGGAATACCGTCGGCGCATTTAAATATATATAGCGACGGATTACCGACTATCTTTCGTCAAAACATGTATCAGGATATAGGGTTAGCGACGGAAAACTCCGTCGCTAACGAGTCGGCAAAACCGTATCAGTGATTTTCTGATACCCAATATCCGTCGCTAATCCGTCGTAAATTTGTCGGCAAAAGCGTATCAGAGATTTTCTGATATCCAATTACCGACGGACATTCCGTCGCTAAACCGTCGCTCAATGTAAAATTCTCCAGGTAGCGACGGATATTACGTCGCCAATCCGTCGATACATTAAATTCCTACAGTTAGCGACGGATAGTCCGTCGGGACTTTGTCGCCAGTCCGTCGTAAGTTAGTCGCCAATCCGTCGCTAATGCTAAAATTTATGGACATCAAACAGCATCAGTTCGACGGATCGTTCGCGCCAATTCGTCGCTTTATTGAAATGCTCCAGGTAGCGACGGATTTTACGTCGCCACTCCGTCGCTAACCTCAGTTTCTCCAGTTAGGGACGGATAATCCGTCGCTGAGTGGTCGCCAGTCCGTCGTAAGTTAGTCGCCAATCCGTCGCGAAAGCTAAAATTTCTGGACATCAAACAGCATCAGGTCGACGTACGTCCGTCGCCAATCCGTCGCTTTATTGAAATGCTCCAGGTAGCGACGGATTACGTCGCCACTCCGTCGCTAACCTCAGTTTCTCCAGTTAGCGACGGACTATCCGTCGCTGAGTGGTCGCCAGTCCGTCGCTAACTGCTAATTTTTGAAAAAAAAATACTGCAAACAGACTCTTTCCTGTTTATACAACACATCCAACACAATATCAAACATGCAAAATATCCATATACAACACCACATATCCATATCCCAACACGAATATCCAACGTATCCAATATCCAACACCATATATCCATATGCAAAATATCCATATCCGACACCAATATCCAACGTATCCAATATCCAACAAAATATTACCAACACAATATATCCAATATCCAACATTAAATTATCCAAACATAAAAAAAATATCCGAACATACAATGTATCCAAATGTCTACAAAACCAACAACATAAACAAAATCAAACCCCGTCCGTCGGATCGTCTCGTGCTCGTGCCGTCGCATCCGCTTTGCGTATGTACTCCTCCACCGTGTGTGCCGGCACTTGGGACAAGACATGGTCTGGAAGCGCGCGTAGCTGCTCTGGCGACATCATGTCAAGGAGCGTCAAGATGGTGTTATCCGATACGATGCGGGCATCCGCAGAGCGGTTAAACGAAAGCCGTCCGGGGAAAGAAGGACCAGGTCGATCCGAAGCACCGGCAGCAGCATAGACGGACCGGAGCAAACGGACCGGGAGCAGAAGGATAGCGCCCCAACACTATCGCCCTAAATCTGACACCGCGGAGGTCAGAGTCGCAGCTGCGCCCTCACATCGTCAACCGGGGGCACTGGGGGAGGCGGAGGCGGTGGATATCTCGGGTCGGCTGCAACGAGGGCGCCATGGAACCTAAGCCGTAGACGCGCCCTTTCCTAACGCCGCCGACGGATTCTACGAACATCGTCGTAGCGAGCGGCCCATAGAAGAGTGCGTCTGGGTGGGCGTCGTTTCGCGACATTCTCGGAAGGGGGCTCGATCTCAAGCCGACTAAGTGCCTCACGATACGCAGCCTATCCAATGAATGTGTTATACTATAAGTTTTCCTAAGTTATAATCTAAATCCTATGTTTCCCTAAGTTATAGTCTGAATCCTAAGTTTATCTAATTAACTTAACAGTAATTATATTTCTAACATAAATCTCATAAACGTAAGTACTTACATCAGTCTCCTCGGCCCTCGCGTCGACGAAGCTTCCGTCCTTCCGCCTCTTGTGCGTATGTACGAATACATCATGAGCGGTGACCGTCTCCGCCTCTTTCCCCTACTTCACCGCCCGTTGGGCCTGCATACGTAGAATTTAATTAACTTCGTATATTAACAGTACAAAATTAAATAATAGAATAAATTTGAATTTGCACAATTTCACCAAATCTGCACGCGTCAATGCGTGGGGCCTTGATCCCCCCGTATGCAGACCCGCGACCTGTCGATTAGCCTTAGCTTTCTCCGATTTCAGCTTGAACTGCGGAGTATCCATCTTCTCCAACATCTGCTCATAGTACTCCGCCCGGATCCAGTCCTTCCTCGTATGCGCCGTACGAAGGTCGTACACCGCATCCCGTATCTTCTTCCGGGCGGCGGCTTTGTAGGTCCTGTGGATCGCCTCCTCGCGATGGGGGGGCCACCAGAACGTCCTCTGACATACAAATTCAAATCACGTAATAAAAAATTTAATGATTAAAGAATAATTAATAATTCACCGACGGATTTATACCCTCATCTCGTCGAGCCAGACGTACTTCATGTCCTGAGGCACCTCAGAAAAATTGAGGTAGGGCCATGGTAGTTATCCCGGATAATGCGCCCTAGAATCCGGGCGCATCCCACGGGAAAAACCTATAAAAAGCAACGACTGGATTATTAACTTGAATAAATGAAACAAATTTAATAAATTAACTTAAATTTACTTACGATTCACCAGCGGGCCATAGCTCTCGTCGGAACTCGCCCACCAGCCTCTCTGGTGGCGTCGGGGATCCGCGGGTCCGCGTACGTACTCCCCGGTAACAGGATGAAACTGAATCCCGGGTACTCCGAGGCCCACCCGTAACTGCTGGGCCCCTGCTGCATCTGCTGCTGCATCCGCTGGTACATCCGGTGGCAGAATGGATCCGCTAGCGGATGGAGTCACAGGCCTCGACGACGATGTCGGTAGCACCGAGGAAGAATGACTGGGGAAGAGCCTGTGTCCGGGCTCTCCAAGTCGGGATCGGAGGTCACATCCGGGGAATGCGGCGGCGACCACGACCGCTACCACCACGCCCACGTCTACGCCCACGACCACACCACCACCACCCCCCGCCGCCGCCGCCGCCCGCCACCGCCACGACCACGGCCAGCACCACCAGTACGGATGCTCGCAACCATGCCCTGTAAATAGAACACATAAACAAAATACCGACAACATAGATTTATAAATGAATATAAAACTAAACATATCCATACCAGCAGCAGGGCGATGAGTGCCGCCCAGACGAGTAGGCCTAGGAGTGCCATCTGCAAAAGAAACTCATACAATAATACGCAAATATCCCAAACTAAAATAAATATTACAATCAGAAGTGAAGTACGAATAAAACTAGATACACAAAATCTGATAAAATCACGCACCAATACACAAAAGTACAATTCTTGTAACTTTTGATGAAAGGGCATCTTGTGTTCCACTAGACTTGTAATTGTAAATCCAATGTAATAGGGTAATTTAGGATTCGAGACTAGATATTGGGTGCTTCAAGATACAACTGAACTATAGCGATATTTAATCATCGTCATCGTCCTCTTCCTCGCCTCGGCCTCATCATCATCATCATCCTCATCGTCGAATTCATCTGTATCCTCATCCTCATCCTCATAAAGTTCTTCTTCTTCTTCTTCTTCTCTTCTCTTCTTCTTCTTCTTCTTCAGTCTCAATACTTGGGACAAGACGCCTCTTTCTCCCCTGGTTGACATCTAAGTCTTGTATATCAACCTCTTCCTCCCCTCTATTTTCATCAGCAAGAGGTATATCAACCTCTAATTCAACATCCATGTCACAAGACTGTTGTCCCAAGTATTGGGGCTTTTGATCTGGTCCTCTTGGTATCTGGGTCTCCAACGTTGAATGTATTTCTAGATGTAATCTTGCATACTGCCCACCAGTCAAAGCGATCTCTACGACGCCTTGGGTAGCTTGTATAGTAGACTTGAACAGCTGACTTGCTATCGCAAACGTGTCGGACCCTCTATAACTCCTGCGATGATTTATATCGACGAATCCAAATTGTTTATCGATTCACCAACCGATATTGTGTCGTATCGAACCACTCACATTTGAACATAACATATGCATATCAAATGGGGCACTATATTGTAATTCTACAATATCCCGAAGCACTCCATAATAGTCAAAGTCCGGCTCGTCGTCATAGATTGTGCCTCTTATGCAAACACCAGAATCCTCGTACTGAAGCCGTCATGAGAAATTCGGCCTTTATAGGATGTTGAGTTGTCTTAAACTTGAAGCCATTAACGACATAGCCGGGCCAAGTCTTTGCATGCTTCTTCGGTCCCAATGATAAATAACGAATGCTCTCATTGTGAGTGTACTTGGTTCAGCTAATAAAACCTGTAAACTTTAAATGTTTTAGTTGCATATATATATTAAATGGTAGCCGCATAACATATTATCTCAGTTACTTACGTAATCTCGAAACCATGACGGAAAGGTAAAATCAACCTCTCTTTGAAGTCCCTCATCGGTAATATCGGGTGTCCTTATTTTGACTTCATCTCTAAATACACTGTTAGAGAGAAAAAAATTAGTGTAGTCACTTACCTCACCAAATTAGAGATTATAACGAGGTGTAGTCACTTACTTCTCCAAATCTCTCACTTCTTGTATGTCACAATTTAACAAGACATATCGGTGAGCGGCATCATACTCATCGTCACTCAACCACCGTTTCTTACTAGCCCCAATAGGCTTGCCCCTTAAATTGAATATACCTCCTTCCTCAACGTCTTCGTCATTCCTTTGAGGTCTATTTCGATTTGTCTCAACATGAGGTTCAGAAAATTCTTGTTTTTCATATCTGAACGCGTTTTGTTCTTTCGCCAAGGATGTCTCGTTGGCAGAAATTGACGGTGACAGTCAAAGAAAGAAGTTTTTCCTCCATGTCTAAGGCGGAACGCCTTACTATTTTCCATACATATCGGACAAGACATGTTGCCGTGCGTACTCCATCCCGACAGCATACCGTATGCTGGAAAATCATTGATTGTCCACATGAGTGAAGCTCTCATCTGAAAGTTTGTTTTCTGGAAATATCATAGGTCGGGACGCCGATCTCCCACAACTGTTTCAGCTCATCCACCAACGGCTGTAAATATATATCGATGTTCTTTGTCGGATTTTTGGGACCGGGTATGATAGCTGTCAAGAACATATAAGGAGTCTTCATACACATCCATGGTGGCAGATTGTAAGGGGTAAGAATGACCGGCCAGCATGAGTATTGAGATCCCGACTGTCCGAAAGGGGCAAAGCTATCAGAACATAGCGCCAGGCGTACATTTCTAGGCTCTGCAGCAAAATTTGGATGACACAAATCAAATATTTCTACGCCTCCCCATCCGAAGGATGTGACAATTCTCCTTCGTCCTTTATGCGATCTTCACTGTGCCACGTCATGTGTTCTGCTGTATTCAGAGACATATACATCCTCTGTAAGCGCTTCGTGATCGACAAGTAAGCATATACTTGTAAGGACGTCGTTTTCTAGTTGACTTTCCTTTTCCCTGTACTGTCTTGTAATGATCCGCATTACAGAACCAATTTTCTAATACGCAATTCTCTTTGTAATACAACATACATCCGTTGCGACAGCAATCTATCTTCTCGTACCCCAGTCCCAGTTGTCGGACCATCATCTTTGACTTATAGAAGTTTCTTGGGAGCTCTTTTGATTCCTTCGGTAACACCTCATTAGTTAATTGTGTGATCCGATCATAGCAAGCTTGTGGAAAGTTAAAATCAGACTTTATGTTCAACAACCGCATCGTCACTGACAGTACGAAATGAGTCTCACAACCAGGATATAGAGGAGTATCTGCGTCCTTAAACATATCATAGAATCCTTTGCCTCGGGATTAGGATCCTCCGGATCAAAATTAGGCCCTGCCGCAGTATACACCATATCTCGTGCAAGGTTTGCATGTCTCTATAATCCACAGAGCATCCGTCGTCTTCGAGGACATCCGTTGCAGCATTATCATCAAAAGCATAAGTACCAGCTTCTGCAGCCTGTCTTTCTGAATATAATTCACTTGCGCATGACCACAGGCCGTAATCACGTACGAAACCCTTACGGGTCAATGATCTCTCACAGTCATCACTTATTCGAAACGTCTATTGTGACAATTAACACATGGACACTGATTTTGTTATCGTCCATGTACTGAGTTTTGCTCATGGCATACTTAAGAAATACTTCCACACCTGCCTGAAAATCGTCACTCACACCATTCTGCTCTCTTGTTGCGTTGTACATCCATGTACGATTAACAAAGTAACGATTCATGCTCGATTTGATGTGAATATCTGATCGTAAGACAAACTAAAATAAGAATTAATAGCCCGATACCGATACTCATATCGTAAGAAAAACTAAACTTGTAGATAACACGCTAGGCCTACGACGAGGCTACTTAGTATCACAATCTAACGTAATTAGTATATAATCATGTAACTGGTGGATCCGCTAGCTAGTAAGCCGGATGTACTTAATATCAGAGAGTATCAGATTAGTATCAGTATATAGGTTAGGTAGACCGTATCAAACGCATATCGGAATAGTAGGCCGAATAGGAGGCCGAGATAGTCGAATGAGAAGAAGGGAAGAAAGGAGGAGCAGATGGTATACTAGACTAGTTCTGGGTCAAATTAGGAGTCCAAGTCAACTCTGTCAAAACTAACCTTAATTAGGCTAAACTTCTACCTTAGCTAATCAAATATATATACTAGACTTCACGACGTGTGTCTGTGTATATATATATATTATTAAAAATTACTTAAAATTATGCCTATATATTATATATAATAATGTCTGAGTGTGTGTGTATCCGTGGTTTGTGTCCGTGTGTCCGTGTGTGTGTGTGTGGTGTGTGTGTGTCCGTGTGTGGTGTGTCTGTGTGTGTGTGTCCGTGTGTGTGTGTGTCCGTGTGTGTGTATCGTGTGTGTGTGTGTGTCTCCGTGTGTGTGTGTGTGTGTCTATGGGAGAGGAGGAGGAGGACTCCTGCGCGGGGACTCCAGAGTCCTCTACGCCCCCCTGCCCGACCCCCCCCCCTGCCGCCCCCCAACCCCTGCCGACCCCCCCCCCCCCAACCCCCCCCATGCCCGACCCCCCCCCCCCCCCCCCCCCCCCCCCCCGACCCCCCCCAACCCCTGCCCGACCCCCTCTCCCACCCCTGCCCCCTGTCCCGACCCCCCTAACCCCTGCCCGACCCTCCCCCAACCCCTGCCGACCCCCTCTCGCACCCCTGCCCAGACCACCCCCCCACCCCTGCCCGACCCTCCCCGACCCCTCCTGCCCCCTCTCCCACCCCACCCTTGCCCCGACCACCACACCCCCTACCCGAACCCCCCCTGCCCAGCCACCCCCCCACCCCTGCCCGACCCCCTCCCCGACCCCCCTGCCCCCGACCACCCCACTCCACCCTTGCCCTGATCACCCCACCCCGTACCCGAAACCCCCCTGCCCCACACCCTCTCCGACCACTACGACAGCCCCCCAACCCCCCAAATCGTAAAAGAGAGAGAGAGAGAGAGGGAGATAGAGAGAGAGGGGGGAGAGAGAGCATACCTTAGAGAGAGAGAGGGAGATCGCCGGTCGGAGAGAGCGAGATCGTCGGAGAGAGGGAGAGGAAAGAGGAGAGTGTTTTGGGGGGAATGAAAATTTCCCCCCCGTCGGTTCAATTTAAGTTAGGGTACAGAAATTAGCGACGGAGTAGCGAGGATTATTCCGTCGCTAAGTAGTCAGTAAATCTCGTGCCAGAGTAGCGACGAATTATTCCGTCGCTAAGTCGTCAGTCAAATCTCGCGCCAATATTTTAGGCTTTTGCCGCCAAAATGCGACGTTCTAGCGACGGATATAAAACCGTCGCTACTTGGCCGACGACCTATCGACGACGTAGCGACGGATATGGACATAAAAAATAAAAAAAATTGTCCACTGCTTTCCGTCGGTATTTCGTCACAAATCCGTCGGTGATCCGACGGTAATAGCGACGGAAAATTTCCGTCGCTAAATGGCCGTCGCTAAAATGCTGTAATTTGGTAGTGAATGCATGATATGTTAGATGAATGAAATGATATATTATGATATATATCCTACTTACATTAATGTATATATGGTTGAATGCAAGCATGTAGGAATGCAATTAATGTAATATATGTAAGCAATACATAAATACATGAATGAAAGAATGATATAAAATGCATGCATGAAAGTATATAATGAATGCTAGATATAAATGCAAGGTATATATGTAATGATAGATATGAATGCATAATGTATAAATATTGTAAATGCAATATCAGATTTTATATGTAGACATAGAACCAATGCATAACTGATATTTAGATTGAATATTAGTTCATTTAGGTTGTTCGAACACTGAACTGTCCATGTAAGCATATATACCTTCCTTTTTCTATTGCCAAGCCAATTTCAGTTTTCAATATAGTGGAATATCTATGAATGTAAGTTAACCTTCAACCCCTTAATTTGAAATATTAGTTAATTTCAGTATTAGACAATGCTTGAGCTGTATGCATATGGGATGTTGGCTTAATGGCAGATTTCAGATAAGATGGTTCATTTATGTGGTTAGTTACACCAGTTTATGGGATAGCTCACTTTAGTTTATATGTAAATGTGGAACTAAACTGAGAATAAACTTCACCCTCTGCACAAGGACCCCACTCTACATCAACCACCATGCCATGTAACCCTTCTCTAAATGATTGCTATAATAATATAGATTTATGTAAAGTATGCATGTTAGTTATAACTTAAATAGTCTCTACTCTAATGTATATAGATGTATACTTGTAGCCATGTATGTTAAGTATAATACATGTGTAATGTAGATGGGTTAGCTTTGTGCCATGTGTAGTGTAAACTCATAACTAGTGTTGATTCTCTTTCATGTACACCTCCTCCACACACACACATAGCTTTACATGTTAGTTCCTTTCTCTTATATATATATATATATATATAATATATATATATATATCGAATATGCACGATAGTGATGTATCTTGATGTGGACTTGTATTGGCTTGTATAGCCTTGTGATTGGTGTGTGACTGCTAGCCTAGGCTTGGTTAGGCCTAATGAGACTTATTAGACTTGTTTGGGCTAGGACTTGACCTAGTTGACTAGTGTGGTTGACTAGAGTTGACCAAGTGTTGACTTTAGTCTAGTTTGACCTAGACAGCATGCAGATGCATTATAGATTACTATTATCATCCCTGTATACATCTTGACTTGTGTTGCTCTAACTAGGAGTCAGGTACCTCATCTCGGACAGTACATTTACTTCAGACATTCAGATACGAGACGAGTACATTCTCTGACCGTTTCATACTTTTCTGGATTTACATTATTGCTCTAAATTACTGTACTTGATGCTGACACGTTGTTATCACGGATTGGTACTATACGGATCTTCTTCTGAGATGTTATCTCCTTGTATTCACTAAATACATATTGTGATGTGTGTTTTACTTACATATTGTATTTATTGAATACCCTTATCATTGTACACTCATTGTGCATATTGTACTCTCATTATCACATTGAGCCATTGTACAAGCCATTGTACAAGCCATTGTATAAGGTAACGTAACTGAATTGGATCCTTGTGTATTAATTGGGGAGGGAGAGTAAAAATGGTTATGTGATCAATCCTATTGTATAAGAAATTGTATATGTCCATTGTACACCCCGTACAAAGGAGTCCCATTTTATTGTATAACCTAACCCGTTTACATAACCATATTGTGCTCTAAATCACAGTAGGCTTACATTTCTTACTTATCATATTTAGATATTTCCTGTTATCAAATCTCTACTGTTTTTCATACACTTCTTTCTTTCAGCGTTTCATGTACCTTACTCTATTACATGCTTTATATTTACTAACATGATATGAACTGCGTGAGATGTTTTGTGCTCGCTCCCGTCCTGACTGGACCTGTTGAAAATTTTACAGAGGACGATGAGGTATCCTGCACCCTTACTTGGAGTTTGCCTAGTTGACACTCGCAACCTGGACCCCTGGGGAGGTTCAGGCAGCTGCTCAGGATGATACCTTGTATAGTGTAGATAGCTTAGACTGTTACTTCTTTTCATGCTTAGCTGTTGTCTTTATTTTTAGAGTTGTATATTTTAGAGATGATGAGACTTGTATTCCATTTCTGCTGTACCTCAGTTGAGGATTTCTTATCTATTTCTATCGTGCTACATTATACATTAGATTGTGATTGAGTTGTACCTCGGTGTTGGCCTCCTTCTGGAGAGTATATTTCATGTTATGTAGTTATAGTTCATGACCTAGAACAGCGTTCTACTGCCGACACTGCGACATAGGCTGGGCGTTGTTACGTTCTCGTACCCTCACGGTGGGTGCGGGTCGTGACAAATTGTTTTCTCGATCTAGTTATCCTCTTGTGTATACCACCTTGTAATATCAAAATAAAATTCCAACTATCTTTTGAAGGCGGTAATATGCTACTACCCAACTTGGAATTAACTAATCCTAAAATCATACTTTTAGGAAAAATGTCTTTATAACTCAAATAAGACTTCAATGTATACTATTTGTCAATGTAAACTTCCTAGCCATGTGTTTGACCTATGAGCATATGATAGTGTAGTCTTCTTACTAGCTGTCACTAAGCACAAAAATAAGTGTTCACGGTAAAGAGTTCAAGCAGGATACATTTCAAGGGTGGTAACGAGAGTTCAAAATTTAAAAATCAAGAAAGGTGATCAAGTATGTGGATGAGATTCCTGGACACTAATCCTATATTGTAGGCTCACATCGGTACAATTACTTACCGAAGTGACAAACATGACCTGCATGTGTACCACAAAAATATGTAATACCCCAGTCCCAAAAATAGAAGGACTAGAACGTAATCATGCCAGCTGTATATATACGAAGTATAAGAAACCTCGTATGTATACATAAGCTGTAAAATGCAGTAACCAAGGCACTAAATCTCATCTACGAAGATAAATAATGATATAAAAGCAACTTTGAATTTGTCATGTATACAATCGTTGGGCAGAGACAAATCCACTACCAACTAATTTTAATAAAGAAAAATTATACAGAGAAAATGAATTGGTCGAGCGAAGGAGATGACGATCCAAAAGCAACATCTCGAAGAATAGAGCGCAGGTCATGGCCTTAGCTAGAGCACCTACAAAAATCATAAGACACACATGGAGGAATCACCAGGTCCTCAGAGGGACGTAACAAGATACAATAAGCATGACATATAAATACTGAATATAAAATATGACACAATCAAAGAAAGTGACAAGACATAAATAAGGAAACCTAACCGTACTAAAGTGATCATGCAGTTGAGAAATAATCCTTTCGACGCATGAGCCCTGGCTTTAAATGGGATCGGCATAGTCCCTATATAGGGCACCAGGGGCCCACGACTGTAACGTCCGTAGATCGTCAGAGGGCATCATGTGCAAGGGGTACGTCCATAATGTTCTAGGAAACGTCAGAGGGCACGTGGAGCCTGCGTCTCCGGAGGAGCGCACATGTAAGCAAGGAAGTGCAAAGAAGCCCATACGTCAGGTATTGTTCTCCCCACCCGATGTTCTTATTTAAGTCGCATCCACGACCATATACCTCTACTAACTGCTAAGTCTCCTAACATGCCTCTATTAGCAGTTAGCCCTAACGCATGCGCACAGGTGATCAGCAACACGCATGGACCTCTACATACTACTCATCTCACACATACTTGTGGTACAACTATGTCGAGGTATATGCAATACACTACAAACGGTAGTCTCTTAACTCTAAGTCCATATGCAAAAAAGGATAATAACAAAGTACAGCTAATATCACTGAGCAGACAGTAAATCAAGAACTGAAAATAAATGAATAGTGATATGTAATAAAATGCAAACTGAAAATAAATAGTATGATGGCAAGGTATCTTGTCTGTGGTGTCTCCTGGTATGGTACGATATTCTGTAAAGTTCCAGTTGCCTAATCGCCATATCCGATAGGAAAGAGTCCGAATTCAGGAGAAAATAGGGATGGATGATTAGTTATGATAATGGTGATAATAGAAATTGTGGAGATTACGTATACAAATTTTCTAAAATATTTTTATTAAATTCTTGAAATACTTTTAAAAATATATATATTATTATATATAAAAAATATATATATATATATATAGATATATATAATATATAATATATATTATATATATATATATATAATATATATATATATATATATATATTATATATAAATATATTATATATATATCCAAATTTGAAATTTTACATTGTTATCAATCTAATATACATTTAGATGAATACTTAAAAAATTAAAATTCATTTTTAGGCAAAACTCAAACATTTTAAAATATGTATAATATATATCGTAGTAAAGTAACTTTTCGTTAGTCAAAATATTTTAATAAAATATAGGAAAAATAATTTTAGGGCTATTGAGTGTTGTCAAATTTTTTTGGAAAATATTAATTATCAAATTTATTTATTTAAAAAAAGAATAATACACTAATAATTCTAATAATAAAAATCATAATCATAACAAAATTATTTAAAATAATACTAATGATAATAATTACAGTGATAATAATAAATAATAATACTAATAACAATAATTATAATTTATAATAATAAATATAACCTGACAGCACTGCTGTTCCCTTAAAGAAAGTAAGGAAGAAAGAAGGAGTGAAGAGAGAGAGAGAGGGGAAGAGCAGGGAGAGGTCGAGGGGAGAGAGAGAGGGTTTTACCAGCAGGCGGCTCCGGCACTGGTGGCCGGCGGCGAAGCGCGGCGGAGGGTGATGAGGACGGGGCTTGGCACGGCGGATGCGCTTGCCTGCACAAGGTCGGCCGGTAGGAACACTGGAGGCAAGGGCCCAGCGCTACAACGAGGACGGCGGGGCGGCACGGACGCTCCGAGTCGAGGCACGGCGATGTGTCAGTCCTCACCGGAGCGGGAGGAAGAGAGGCCTGGCAGTGGGAGGACGGCAGCGGAGGCTCTCGGCCGTGCCCTGGGTCGCTGATAGAAGGAAAGGCGGAACGGCTGCTGCAGGCGGTCGACGGTGACTGCAAATTCGTGGGAGGCGGTCGACGGCGACGGTGGGTCGTCGGACGTACTTACGGCAGCTTCAGCTTTGGGTAAGGTTCCCCTCTTCTTTTTTGATAATGGTGGTGGTGGTAGTGTGAATTTACAGTGGGGGTCGCCGGTTGATAAGGTCGCCGGCGACAAAGGGGAGGTTGGGGTTCGATTGGTAAAGGTACTAGCGGTGGAGATGGGGTTTGGTCGGAGTTGGAGGACCGGGTTCGGGTGCTAGGATGGGTAGTAGTGATAAAGAAGATGGGGGTGCTGCTGGTGACCGTGGTGGTCGAGTTGAGATTGTAACGTGTCCTTGGACACGGAGAGGATGGGTTGACCGTGTCCGTGTGTCAGACATGACTTGGATGACTGTAGAAGTGGAATAAGATTTTAAACACAGACACGATACACAATCTTGGATGTGGAGAAAATTATGGAAGAGTACCTCTCCTTTTATAGGAGGTGAGAATTCTCAGTTGGATAGAATTGTGAGATTTAAATCTCTTATTAGATAATTACTTCATTTAATTAAATCACATTTTGAATAAAAAAGGAATATCTTTCCAATATTTTTAAACTAGATAAATCTCTCTATTAAATTCAAAAACTCATAAAAAATTCGATAAAATCAAATTACGATTTATTCATAATAAACTAATTTAAACATAACTTTCCAAATAATAAAATAATAGTATTAAAATTTTGAAAATAAAATTAACTTCGTGTACTTCATATTCAAAAGAATATTTTCCTCAAAACATAGTTTTCAAAGCCACCATTTATATTTGTATAATAAAATAAATATCCTTTACGACATATGAAATTATACAAATTTAAAAAATTCTATTGTGGCGCCCTTTTACAATTTCAAGCAAAATATATTTTTATAATATATTATTGAAAGCTATATTTCTAAAAAAATAAATTCCTAATGTTTGTAGCTCGCACATATTCGCACTCGACGAGCAAATACAAAACATAATTCGCACGTGACATACAAATACGAGTACGCGAACTTGTATGCAATAACTTTCAAAATAATTACCAAATTTATAAAAAAACTATAGTAGAAATTTAGGTGTTTTACACACCCTCTCTTCATCAGGGATGGAGGAGACCGTATTGCATGATTTAACATTTTTTCCTTTGACCTTAGCGGCATAATGCATTACAGATCGGGTTAGGTCATTGATAAGGTCAGGGTGCACCCACATAACCTCTCCTAGACGTGTTTTGACGGGTACTAGCCCAGATGTTTGAGCAGCAGGGAGGTTGATGACCTCTATATTTTTATTTTGATCGGACAACCCCCATCTTATGCCTCTGTTAGCGAGTAATGATCGAATTGGAGGGTCATGTTGGCAGGGACCATCTTTTTTCAAAGTCCAATGAAAGAACATTGGCATCGACTAGTCTCTGTATATGGTTCTTTAGGATGTAGCAATCCAGATTCTCGTGGTGGACATACCGATGATAATGACAAAATTTAGGATCATCCACCTTGTCTACCTCGTTAGGATGCCTATAATGGGGAAGTCAGAGCTTTTCGCCCTCGAAGAGTACATTGAGTAACTTCAACGCATCCTCATCCTTGAAAGAATAGTTTCCCTATTATATCGAGGGTCTTTCAAGCTTTTGAGCAGGAGCTACACCCCTACTGAGGCATGCGGTCATAACCTGCTTTCCTTTGGACTCCCGATCATTATTGTTGGAAGCCTCGAAGGATCTTATGCCATTCTCATTATGAAAGCTCATTTCCAGCAAATGAGCCTTCTTAGCTTTCCTTTCGATCCCATCGGTATTGATAATGAACGCAGCCTAGTCCGTATGACTGGAGGAACCAATCCAGAGTTTCGTCATAGGTAACCAGCCTTTCCGACAAGTGTCCACCAAGTCAGATCTGGGGATGCCATGTAGTAGTTTTAGTACAGCTTGTTGGAATCGTTCTATATAGTCCTGAGCAAACTTCTTTTCTTTCAGAGTGGTGTCCAACATGGTAGACTTTGTCAGGTCCATTCCCGATTCATAAAATTGGAACATGAATAGGTGCCAGAAATCATCGAAGGTCGACATGCAATTGTCTAACATACTATAGAACTATTCGTAGGCGACTCCCTTCAAGGCCCCAACGAAGAGATTCGCGAGAAAAGCGTCATCTTTCGGTAGATGCCACATCATAGTTCTGAAATGATTCAGATGTTGATGGGGAGAACCTCTTCCATCGAAAGGAATCATAGACAAAGGCTTGTATTTAGGAGGATAGACAACCTTATTCCATTCAACAGGAAAAGCTTGACTGACCCAACTTTCGCTGAGATTCGTAGTTATCTTTGGCATCGGCTGGGCTCGGAGATCCCGGATGGCTTCGAGAACATCTTTCGATATTGTCGGTGTAGATGATTACGACAATGCATGATTACTTGCTACATATGGTAATGTTGCCTGATGATTTGTTGTCGGGTGATGGGGCATATTGGATTCCCCGTTATTCTTCTTTTTCGGAGCTTAAACTTGTAGTTGTGACAAGTCTGGGCCGCAATTAGCTTAACAACCGTCTTTATTAAGAGTGCTAGGCTAGTATTGATAGTATGCATCATTTTCTTGAGCATTTCAGAGCGTCGGGTGTCCTGGGACCTCTATTCGTCACTTACCATGTGTGATGGCATAATACGCATGCGAGCAGAATGCTTGCTTTCTGTCCCTGACTCCCATGCTTCACTGTCGACGGTGCAAGCAATCATCTGGGAGCAGTCACAAAGATTAAGGTTCTGATCATCCTCGGTCCCTTAGGTTTCAGAGGTATACTTGGGATGGGTACCCCGGTACTTTTCTTTCAGTTTTGTGGGTATCACTGTCCCTTTGGAATGTAGGATTCTGGTGCATACCGGGAGTTGACTATATCCTGCGTCTTAGATATGTCGGAGGTTGATACCCCTAACTTGGTCATTATCAGGTACGAGATGCTGACAACCCCAGCTTTTAAAGCCTATGACAAAAGTTTGCATTTGGACTAGGTGCTCTGGAACACCCCAGTGTTGGGCACAGTCAACTTGCTGCCCTTGAATCTATTCTTCGGCGTGCTGAACGAAGGATTGGAGTTCTTTTGGTCGAGAGAAGAACTCCTCATAGCATGGCATGAGGCGAAGAGTGGCTCCTCCTCGTTGTCTGATCGCATCTATTTTCCGAGACACTGTCGGCCAGATGTAGTAGATTGTAGCTGTTGAAATATGGACTGTCTTTTTTGGACTGCTGCTAATTTCGTACAATAGAAGTTGACGACTATTCTAGCACACATGTGCCCACCTAAGGGCATTTCGTGCGTAGTATCTGTAGTTGTCACTTTCACTTTGCGTTTGTGATTAATCACGAGACACAAATCATGAGAAAAAAGGTTTACTTTTATGCCCTCTTCAAACCCCCGGGTAGATCGAGTACTGTGGCATGTAAGTAGAAGTATATCTGAACCCAGTTCCTGTGCATATAGAACATTTGAGCATGTGGAGGATTCTAGAGATTGGCCCAGCCCTGGAGCAAAGGCGCGTGGACATGACCTATCGAGTTTTCTATTGTGCGCGCGCGTCACAGTCAGAAGCGCATATCTCATGCCCAATACTGGTGCGGCGACTGTGGCGCACGAAGCCCATGCAGCTTACGCCTTTTCCTTGGACTTAGGCCTACAATATGCAGCATCTTTGTCTTCACATGCTTGGGACTCATCTCCACACAAGCAGTCCAAGGCGTTGAGTTTTCCTTGGGTTGAATTGCTCCTACGCCTATTGGCGGGTGCGTGTAGCACTTCCCCTAGGAACGAACATCGAATTTCTTAGAGTCACACGCCTGAGAAAGAGCGACGAGTGAAGCCTCCGGCGTGCCAGGCAAGAGCTGCATTAGCGCGTGCTGCACTTCTTCAACAGGTTGTGTGTCCCAACCAGTTTTCTAAATAGGAGGAATTTGTCAATTCATAATATTATGTAATATAAATATTTATTTAGGAATATTATGTGTATTTATTTTATTTATTTTGGTTACTTGGTATGGATAGAGGTTAGCCTAATTGTAGACTTGTGTTAGTGGACCGGTTAGCCTGGACCCTAAACTAGAGCCTAATAATTAGCATGAGATGACTCATAAACCAACTCGTTAGACTAGTTCCATTAAACTAATTATTCATGACCAATTAGTTCATTAGAGATTAGGCTTTTGTCCAAAATGGCCCCAAACCTTCATATGTAATTAATTACCCAAATGACAATTTAGATGGCATGTTTAGCATTTTGATTAGGCTGTAACCTAGGGTCTTGTGGCTGGCCATGAGAGGGCACTCTCTCCTCATTTATTTCATTTAGTTCAAGCCTCTATTTTCATATTATTGTGTTCTTCCTAAATAGAGCCTTCCCATCATTAATTTCTCCCAATCCCACTCATTTTCCTCTACCATTCTCCTCATCCACTCTAGAAGGAAGTGCCTACAAGGAGCTTGGAGCTAGGAGCAAGGAGTAGAGTCTATTTGCTAAGGAGTTTCATGTCGGAATTGTGTCCATTGGATTGTTCATTGGGAATCCATCTTCCAATAGGTATAACACCCTCTATTCTTGTCATTTAGATTCTAATTTTGATATTGGACCTTAGGAACTCACCCATGTATAATGACAACCCTTAGGAAGAGTTTTGAGGCTCCAATGAGTCCTCCTTTGAAAGATATAATGGGTTTTTTTTTGCCTCATTTGGAAGAAATCCGATGGTGGCATACCAAGTCTTTGTTATATTGCCCCACAGGCTTAATTAACATGTGTGTAGTGTTTGAGACTAGTATAGCATCCACAAATGGATACCAATAGGTTGTTTCACGTTGTATTTGGACACGGGGTAAATTTGGAAGTTTTTGGACCCCTAATCATTAGTGCACACATTCCATTTCTTATATATTTATTCATATATTCATATAGGCATTAGAGTTATTTTTTTATATTATAATTATATGTGTATACAATAATGGGTATAACAATGGGAGTATGGTATCTATATCTACGTATCCTATATAGGTATCTATATAGGTGTGTGTGACCATATTAATATACATGTGTACATGAGTGTTTTCTACTATCCAACTGATGACTATAGGTTACTCTATATATATTGCATATAGATCTAATCTTACTTCATATTTTCTATATATAAGTATATATATACTGCTATATACATAGGGAATAGGGGTTGTGCTTTACTGATGCAAGTACGTTATTTTGGGGGTATGGTTCAGTTTGGACTGAACTAGAGGTAGCAGGAAAATGAAGACTAGATGTATGGGATGGTTGAGTCCAATTAAGACTGAACAGTGACTGATTTAGGGAAGGAAAGTTTGATGTATCAGTCCCTAAGGACTGATACAAGAATAGATTTAGGAAAAAACGGTTATAAATTAAAATCTAGGTATCAGTCCTTAAGATTGATTAGGGAAAATTGATGAATATCAGTTTTTAAAATGATATGTATCATTCTTTGAATGATTGAGAGTTTCTATTTCAGTCATAGAATGATATCTGGGTTAAACAAGGACTAATATTAGGATAGGGGAAGGGCAGTTCGGTGTTTTTGGAAGGTCTCTATGTGACAAAGACATTTGGCTTGTTTGCTAAGGTATCAATAACACAATAGATAAGGGAAGGATAGCCAATAACTTTAGATGATATAGACGTGCAGGTAACCCTGCTATTGGCAGTAAGTAGGAGTAAAAGGGGTACATGTGTGAATCATATTCCAAGCTTTGGATCATGTGCATTAGTGATTAGGTGTTCCTGTGTACATATATTGAACTGTAATACATATGTGGGTGTATAACACTAAAAGTGAGGGGAGCTTGAGTACAGTTTGAGGTATCAGTCACTAAGGGCTGATACAAGGTTATTAAGTACATAATTTGGCTAAGGAGGGTCCAGATAATAGGAGACCGTGTCCCATTGAGTTGTCGAACAACAGCATGACCTGTTGTACTAGGCAGCAGGTAGAGAGCCACAGATCTGTGGCATCCAAGACTTGTACCTTCCTATGATCACATAGGCAAGCCATGCTTGGTTTCTGGCTTAGCAGTAGGGTTAGATGTATAGGTTGGGTTTCAAGCCACTGATTTTTGTGTGTCACTTTGGCACATGTGGATACTCATATTAGATTTACCTATCGAGCATTGATGCATTTTATCAATTATCATGGGCAGGCCAACTGTGTAGGGGGCATTGAGGATATACCTATTCCTAATAATAAGGAGGAGGGCTTGTGGGGGCAGCTAAGCCTTACAGGTGAGGACAGGGAGTAGTGTGTTTGAGTAAACTGTATCAGTGGAATGAGATGATTTGATCTGTCATAGAGTGATCAAATATAGGGGGGTTCAGTCCAAGTTCAGGACTGAATGGAGATGACCATTATAAAGGGGGGTTGATCCTTATATCAAACTTTAGATGGGTTTTGTTTGTCAGTTCTCAAACTGACCTGGTGTATCAATTTTCAAACTGATAATTTGTATCAGTTTTCCAACTGATATGGGTATTAGTTTCTTGTGATTGATTAGTGTTCAGTTAAGAACTGGACAAGGATGTTACAGTGACATGAGGGCAGTGTAGGATGTATGTATCCTGTTGATGTAGAGTATGTGGTGCTATAGGCTCATAGATTTGTTATTTAGTAAGTAGGGTGTGTGGGCATGTGTTGATAGGTAGTAGGTAATATCAATATAATATGATAGGTAATGTCCTACAAAATCACCTATATAGATAAGGGTTGTACCTATGTAAGAAACCTAGTGAAGGAAGTATATACATATAGGTAGTGTGCCAAGATAGGTAATATATAGGAATAGGGGATTTTAACCTAGGTTGACTCAGTTTGACTAATTGACCAATTGAGCTAGAATTTGACTAGTATGACTTGTTTTCAATTTCAAACACGATATTCATACAATATTCCATATTTAGGTTTTTGAGGCGCCGTATCGGACGTCGCTGATATTTCACACTTTATCTTAGGCGAGTACATTATCTGATAATTTCCAGTTTATGATATTTACTATGTTTCTTGTACTTAGTGTAGGTAACCTTGATCCTCGACACATTTGTCACACGGATTGGTACTTTTTGGATCCCGTCATGAGATGTTATTCCTGTGTATTTGTATACCCCGTGCAAGCCCCATTGTAGTTCTTGTGCATTGTATAGACACCGATGCCTGAGAAGATTTGCTAGCTTTTTAAAGTATCCCGTGTCATAACGTACCATGGTTGGATCTACTGTACCAGTTGGAGCGGGGAGTAGTAGTGTAGACATATGACCATACCTTTCTCGTGTATGATATTGTTTTCCCGTGAGTGTTAGTCATACATTGCACATATGACTAGCCAGGCCATATTTCTTATACATGTTCCCAAGTCGATCACTTGTTGAAAATAGTACTCACATACTTAGATAGTATTATTCTTGACTCTTGTACATGATATAACCTGTTTTATTTACTCTTGCTCTAGTTTACAGCATCACCCTTGCCATGCTACTTTCGAGTATAGTTTACATCTTCTTGTATAATCTCTCTATTTACTACTTCATAGTCTTTATCATTTATTTGGAACTGTTGTTAGAAATGTGCTTTGCTCCAATCCTGACTGGATATATTTTCAGACGATGGAGAGAATGAGTGCGTCACCTACTATGGTCAACATAACGTAGTGGATATAGACCAGGGGACTAGTCCAGTAGGGTTTCGTTCCAACTAAGGAGGCTATAGTAGGGACAATTAGACTAGGATTTGACTGGACTCTGTCTCCAGCTTATTCAGTTTACTTGTTTACTATTTCATACATGTATAACTATATTTTGACTCAGACCCTGGATATGTATTAGATACTTTGCACTCTGGATTATCTCTTATTATCATTATCTTTCTCGTGCCAAATCGTTCTTTCTTTTAGAATTGTGATTGAGGTTATTATTTTATTGTTACCCTCCGTTTGGAGATGAGCTATATTGACTGACTGTTATATCGTTGCTAGTTAGTAGACCTAGACAGCGTTCTACCCCGATTTTGTGGCATAGGTTGGGCGCTGTTACGACCTTATGCCCCTATAACGGTACGGGTTGTGACATTGTGGGTAGGCTATACGAGCCTTAGTCACCCACGCCTTCTTTATTTTCTTAGGCTTCGACAGCCTATGGGTAGCACCTACACTATCACCCAAGAGCATTTCCTCAAAGGCTGATTTGTAACATCTTTGTAGAAGTTCCGAGTATAATCGTGTCAGATTGCATCACAGCCTTCTTGATGGAGGGGAAGGACGTCCCCAGCAGAGTCGCCATCTTGTTTGCCATCGCTCCATAATGCTGTAGAGGAGAGATTTGAAGGTTGCAAACGAGAATGTATTTTGCACTCCTGAATAAGAATCTTCCAATTAAACTTTGTTTTTGATCTGGGTCATAATGATAGAGGATTGATTCTTTACTCCTTTGACGATCTGACTGGGAGGGAGAAGTGTGCGGCTTAACTTCACTAGCTAAGGGAAGCACCAAAAACTCTCTCTGGAATGGTCAGAAGTCGCAATTAGTGCGATGTCGTAGTGGCGCTCGACTTAGAGTGTTGTTACGAGTTTGTTGTATATACCTAGGATATAGGCTGTAGGCTAAATATACTCAATTACAACTAGGAAAACATCCAATTTATTATTTCTATACAACTGTCCTTTCTTGATATTAAATATTTGTGCTATAACTGTCCTCCTTTGAAATAATCTATCTTGTGCCATAATTGATTTCCTTCTTTTGATCTGTCTTCAGGATGGCGAAGACTGGATCCCAGTATTCGGGATCGACAGATACAGAGAGGTTTGGTATGTCCCACGGGCCTGATCTCATTGCATCTATTGCAATCGGTGTATCAGCAGCTACATTCGGGGATTCTCCTCTGCTACTTGCGAAGACCATTCCTAAGATCACTGCTGGTGCTCCTACCATACTACTGGGGGCTACGATAAGCTGTCATTGGTGTTCTTCCTGCTCCTATGCAACGGACTCCTCTATCTGTTGCAGAGGATCTTCCTCCTCCGCCTCTAGTACCTACAAACATGGGCCAGATGTTTGCCTTCTTTCGGGAGATGCTTGAGGCCCAGCGAGTCCTATCCGAGGCTCAGCAGAGGCAGTCAAACGCGATGCGTCAGGGCATGGAGAATAACTCTAGCTTGCTCTATATGTCGTAGAGCGAGGAGCCCTAGCACAGGGTGTACAGCAGAGGCTGAGCAATATCGAAGATTTCAAAAAGTTGGGGCCTCGGGACTTCAAGGGGACCGAGAGCATTATCTATGCTGACGACAGGCTCAAGGATACCAAGTGTCTTATGAGAGTATCCCGCCTTGTAAATGATCTAAAGATCGAGGCTGTAGGACTATATCTGCTTGATATTGCTCGTACTTGGTTCAAAAATGAGCCGACTCTAGCTGGTGAGGGCCACACTTGGGCAGAGTTCAAGAATTTATTCCAGAAAAAGTTTCTCTCTCCTACGGACAAGATAGACTTGGCTAGGCAGTTCCAGAACCTTAAGCAGGGAGGTATGTGTATAGAGATGTACGCTACAAAGTTCGACAGGCTGAGCCGATATGCAAAGTATATGGTGCGGGACCCAGAGGTCAGATCGAGCCGCTTTAGAGTGGGATTAACTTGGGATGTGAAGATCCTCATCCCCTCTTTTTACTCAATGCATGTTGAGATTCTTGTTAAGGTATGCAAGGTAGAGCGAGAGTCGGGCCTGAAGTCCAAGAGGCTGCTAGCAGCGCTGGGGCTGCTAGTAGTACGGGGGCTACTAAGCGTCCTCAACTCCAACATTATTCTTTTCTAACGCAGCACTAGCAGCAGTTTTAGACTCCAGCTAGGGTACCAGTTCAGCAAGTGCACTAGCAGCAACAGAGGCTGGTGCAACATGACCCTCAGTGCAACTTTTGTAAGAAGCCTGGTCACATCTAGAAGGTCTGCAGGAAGAGGATAGGGGTGTGCCTCTATTGCGGTACAATGGGACATCAGATGATAGATTGTCCCATGAACCCTCGTCTTACTGGTGTAGTTTGGAAGGCACCAGTGAGACCACCTGCAGCACAGCCGAGGGGTCTACCACTTTAGACCCAACAGAAGCGGTTTGCTCAGCACCAGCAGTATAGGAGTTCTCAGGGCATGGCGTTTGCTCTGGCAGTCGAGGAGGCCGAGCCCGTTGGAGATGTCATAGCAGGTTCTATTTTTCTCGATTCATTTTGAACTTTTGCATTATTCGACTCTGGTGCTATACATAGCTTCATGTCTGCCTTATTTTTTATCTTAGAGACAATATTGTTGTTGAACCTTTGGTTTGGGTTTGTAAGATCATGACCAGGGGAGACATTATCTTGGTCAATGATATTTGCAAGGGGAGGAGAGTTTCACTAGGAGGCCAAAAATTGAGTGTGTCTACTCGTAATCCTACTACCGAGATACAATATTGTGCTCGAGATGGATTGGTTGAGTAAGCACTTTCTAGCGTAGAATGTAGAGAAGGCAGGGTTTTGATCAGTCATCCAGGGGAGCCAGTAATTGAGTTTGCTAAGGGAGCAGCAGAGTTGGGTAATAGTGCTATTTGTGGAGCTTTGTGGAAGACAAGGAGCTGCCTCATCCTTTAATTGCTGAGTTCATGGATATCTTTCCAGATAAGTTGTCGGGGATACCGCCGGACAGGGATATTGAGTTCTCTATAGATTTGGTGCCGAACGCAGAGCATATCTCGCACCATGTCTATGTCACGCTCCAATCCTAAAAATATGCAGGACTAGGCCATGTGGCAATGGCCAGCTACGTATCAAGTGAACTCCAGTCCAGCTCGAATACGTATAAGCTGTACAGTAAGGATTAACTATCTATATAATTAAAATAATACATCTATGTCTCAATCCACATGTATACAAAATTCAAGAATGGGCTATGTATATCATGGTGTGCACCCCATACTCATATTCCCAAATAGACTCGAAGAAATAGAAGTCTATAAAACTAAGCTATAATAGCAGGATATAAACAATAAGAACAAGTATATGTAACTACAAAAGATATGATACATGTACCTAATCACAATACCGGAGTATCGAGAATATAGTCATCAACAACTCGGAAGAACTCAATGGCAACCCACGCTGCTAATCTGGAAGGAAACCAAGTCCTCAGAGGACGTAGCAAGATACATAATATACAAGCTATAAAACTGAAATAAATCATAAGCATGCAATGGTGTTTCTAACCGCCTAATGCGCAATTTAGAGGACAACTTTCACACGCATGGGTGGGATTCAGGATATCTTGAATATCCCATGTAGCTCAAATCCAATGATGTATATACACTGAAAACCAGTCATCTGTAACTGTTTGTAACGATCCATAATCGCCAGAGGGCATCTACAACTCATAAGTTTCTATAATTCTATCTAGAGACTATGGTTTACCAATTTGTCTATCCCATACACTAGTGACTGTCCTCCCCCAAAATCCCATACTGACAAAGTCATGTCCATAACTTGTCCAGTTTTCTAACTGTTTGAATCTCTAAAATCCAAATGATAGCAGTTACGATATCTAGTCGCCACATGTCCCATATGTATCGATGATCAGTCGGATACAATAACGTGTCCTATCATGAATATCATACCATGTCAGGTGTGTGTCAAGGTCATGGAGATATAAAAATATCCCACAAGTATATGGTAGTCTTCTAGCAACTAAGTCAATATGCATAGAAATAAAAGAATCCAGTAAATCGACGAACATCGTCGATCGCACCCAAATGTAGCTTAGATGTACAGTTTATACAAATAAGTAATTATGATCAAATACGTAAACTGATTCATAAGCAGGAATATGAAATAAAACAACAAATACAGCAAGGTATACTTGCCAGAAATTCGTTTGGTGTCCAGACAACGTTTTGGCAGTGAACACGTCAAATCATAAATAGAACCTGAAGTAGAAGCTGAACAAACGTCTTTGGATGCTGAAATTGACATCACCAACGAGTCCAAAAAGTGTGAGAAATCTAGAATAGCCTACCCATAAGTCTAATTTGGACACATGGGAAAAATTGATAGTTTTTAGTCAAAATATGGTCCGTCGTTGGCCTACTTTGCATCAAAATACGTGCCAGGACAAAGTTGTCCAAATTCAATAAATTATATGTTAATTTGGGCAAAATGACACCACAAGTCCCAATGTGGTGTCGGAATTGTGTTTCGGATAACAGAATTTTGAAACGTTGTTTGGAATCGAAAATTTTCAATTTCCAAGGTTCACTTTTCACCCAACTTTGGGCTTATAAACGAACAATTAACGGTTGATTTTCTAAAATATGAAAGTCCTATATGTTGTCTCTGGATAGAAGAAAATTTTAGGATGATCCAACATTAGATTGTAAAATAGCAACACCGAAAGTTGGCTCCTCGAAACTAAAATTATGAATCATTTTAAACAGTTTTGGCAAGCCAACTTTGGACGTGATTATGAACAATAAAACATTCATAGAATTTAGTAAAACTTGAATGGAGTAATAGACAATATTACCGAGTTCACAGAAGATTCCTGGATCTTGAATCCAATCAGTAAGGCACTCGAAATTTTCTCTTAAAATTACCGAAGAATTATAAAATTTTGAGTTCAAAAACTACAAAAAATAATGCGCCGAGTCAACATCTCGATCAAATTTGATCTAGCAATCGTTTATCAAATCGAACGAAACTTGGGGCAATAATAGAGGACCTTATCGATATCGTATCGAAAGTGATGGATCGACAGATCAACTAATAATGAAGGAGAAATCTTAATCCACAGTCTGAGAAAAATCATGAAATTCTATCCCTGAAATTCTAGTACGAGGACCAAAGTTTGAGATCAAATTTTAATGATCAACGTACGAATTATTGTGTAAACCTAGATTGAAATCGAAGAGCTATAGATCTAGTTTGTATTCATGAAAATATATCAACAATTTATGGAGAAATGAGATCGTACTGATCAACAAAAGTTGATATATCAGAACTGAATCGAGCTCGGTCGGCACGTCGAGATCTATTGTAAATGCATATATCGTCTATGTCCTACGTCTGGGAGGACGATAGCGCATTTCCGAGGTGTCCGGGGTTGGTCGACAACCCAATGGGTCATGTGGAGTTCGTCGACATGGTGGGGACGTGTACTGCCATTGTTGGCGTTGTCGAGGCGGCCGGGGCTTGCGCGTTACCGACGGTGTCGGTCTGGGGAAATATTGTTTTGGCGCAAGTTGGTCGAGCTCGAGGCTTTAAGTGGGGTATCGGGGACGCGCGTGCCTGGAAGGCTCTTGGTTAAGGCCGACGAAATACAGGGAGAGTGGTCGGCATCGAGGGGCACTAGGGGCGCCAACATCCGAAAGTCCACAGCATATGAGTGAAAGAAGGAAGACTAAAATATGCTAATAGTTGAAAGAACATGGGGCTTGATATATTATATGTGTTCTTGTTCTATGTATCCATGCATGACAATACGTACAGAAGGGGGTGTAGATAGAAAATAGGTTCTATGCTTATATGCATGGAAAATTTTGATAGGAAAGACTAGGTCGTTTGGGAGAATTAAACAAAATAGGAGTTTTATTTGGAATTAAATTTATTTCATTGGGAAAGTAATAAATGGTAAAATGAATGGGTATAAATAATGGATTGGAATAGGGGAATTAAAACTTTGAAATTAAAATAATAACTAACGTATTAGTTACTAGTACTAGCAAGCATACCATATATACCATTTACTTATAAACGAATAAAAATCATTAACTATTATATATATACAAATAAGTATATAAAAATAATAATAAACCATATTTAACTGTAAAAAATTTAGAGAGGTTTGCAGTCTATAGGTGAACAACTGTGAGTTGGCAAAGCTGAAGAAGCGGGTGGATGAGTTGCAGGACAAGGGATTCATCAGGTGCAATTCTTTACCTTTGTAGAAGCATGAAAAATATCAAAATAATGGTCCATGCGGCTCCGGATACGAAGCCCATGCGGCTCATATGGGAGCTGTCTTATACAGTTCAAAGGAAGACTCTCTGTCTCATGCGGCTCGAGAGTGTATCCGGTTCAGCAGGAATACGCGGCTCGATCCATGCCACGTGTCCCTCTGAGATCCTTCCCTACAGCTAGCCCTTTGAATAGTGGCCTCATTTAATGCTCTGACACGATTTGACGACTGTGGCGGCTCTGGCATAAAGTGCCATAATGACTCTGCCATAATGACAGACTCTTCGGAAAAAGAAGAAGATCTCTGACCCGATCTGTCAGAAATCCTAGGTTGCCACGTGGCAAATCTCATACGGCTTAAATAGAGAACAGCTTCATGCGGCTCACTAAAAAGTCACCCTATATTACTAGCAGAAATCAGCCATATGCGTCCCACTGAGAGCTCAGCCCCTGCGGCTCAATACAACGCTAGCTCATGCGGCTCGCAAAGACTATGCATATACGGCTCATTGAGAGTTCGTTCCCTGCGGTTCGATGAAGCATTGTCCTATGCGGCTCACGAAGAGTATCTCCCTGCGGTTCAAGTGTTGCCCATCCTATGCGGCTCTGACAGGACCCACAATCAAAACACGTGGCATCGGATCAATCAACGATTTAACCGAATCTCAACAAATATATTTGACATCATCATCATAATTACTGAGATCAAGGCATATCATTTATCGTCAAGCCAATGGGACACGTGGCGAGCAATCGGGTATTGGTATAATCAATCATGAAGATTTAAAGCAATCAACATTAATTGCTCACAAGATTCGGTGCTATCCTCATTAATGGCCGAGATTCATTGTAATCAGGACCAAGGGTTCAGATAGATTAAAGGAGCGCCGACATTCCAAAACAATGATCATTAGCAAACCCTAATGATTATACTCCACTCTTATAAATAGCCAGCATTATTTCTTTGCACAAGGGCCGGCAACAAAAGAATTAAAATATACAGAGTCAGAGAGAGAATACACAGAGAAAGAGAGAGAGAAGCCAGGAGAGCAACAGAGGAGCAAAAAGAGTACTTCTTCGTCAACGCCAACCATCTTTTCACAAGGAGCCAAGGCTGCATACCGATCGTCCAAGGAGTAAGGCGGGGCTGCCGTCGCCTTCCCGAGCCTCTATCGTCACCCCCCAGAATCTAAAATAAACAATTGTACTTAGATTACTGTACCTAGGTTTTCGTCCCTAGGCTTTCTTTGTACAAGCGAGTTTGTATTGTGAGTCTAAGTTCAGTCCTCCGATAATTGTTCTGTACTTTTACAATCAATGGCAAACACGATGGCGACTCGGCTGGAGACAAACTTCTCCACAGCTGAGGAGTTGGTGACGCAATCGGATGCAGCCAAACTTGGCTCCACGCAACAAAAGATGGTCGTCCGCTTCGACCAACAATCGTTTGAAGAGATGCTCTCCGAAGGAAGTGCTGGCCCGGTCCAGAAGCGTACCCGCACGACAAAGGCTCGCAGAGAGTGGAGGCTAAAATCATTTGCTCCTCCCAAAGCCTCTAACGGTGTACCCTATGTTGCTCAAGACGGTGAGAAGGACTCTTCTGCGGCCCCACTTCAGACCGTAGACAACTCTGTTGTCTCCAAGTTCGGCAGAAGAAAACACTATGATGCTGGACTTGCAGAGACAAAGAGGAACTCTATGCGAACTGAACCGCATAGGGGTGCTAGCCGAGTGAAAAAAGCTCATACGACCGCATCCGCTAGCCGCAGGGACAAAGCCCATGTGGGCACAGTCGCTAGCCGCAGGAAGAAGAATCATGCGGTCACATCTGGCAGCCGCATAGTTTATGTAGCTACAGTCGCCAATCACATGGATGAAACACATGAGGCTACAGGAGGCAGCCACTTGCAGAGAACCCATGCGGCCACTATTGCCAACCGCATGTGGCCAGCCTGCACGGTCGTGACTCCTAGCCGCCCAAAGACAACTCATCCGACAGCAGAAGATGACCGCATGCAGACAGCCTGCACGGTACCCAACTCTGGCAGCATAGCGTCCGTTCCACGCTTCTCTCGATCGGTCTTCGACCGTCTCTCATACGGTCCCGACCCAGATGATTCTCTGTATGATAAGCCAGATTCTGTAGCATTCAACTTGGACTCCTCCTATTATGCACCCACAAGTGCTAGAAGGAGGAAGTCTAGGGCAGCGCGGGCTCATCGAGCCCAGTCAGCTGTCCCAACCTCTGACTATCGGAGCGTTCCGTTGACTATCACACGGGCCTCGGATGGAAAGTTGTACACAACCACTCAAGTCCAGCCCCCCGTGGCAAACAGACAGAGTGGTTCCTCTGACTTACAGGAGACGATCCTCCACAAACGCAAGGAAAGAAAAGGAGTGTCGGTGTGCAAAGAGTCCTCGCTTGGACATCGCTGCACCCAAATTATCGTCAATTGCTGCCGCAACAACGCGGCAATGACGAAAGCTCGGCCATCCGCCTTCCAAAGGCTACAGCACCCGAACTCAGAAGAGGAGGCACCTCCTGTTGTCTCCTGCAATTCTGCTCAAAAAGTTCCCGTCGAAGAGAGGAGGAAGAAAACGAGCGTCTCCAGTCCGAAGATATCAACCATTACAACTAAGAAACTGTCGTCTAAATGGTTGCCCTCCACTGGTGTATTCCAACACACCCGTTCAAAGACAAAATTTACCTCGATGGGAAATTCATCATCCACATCGCTGGGGGTTGAAGGAGCTGGGGGTAACACTCCTCCGAACATCCGCAACAATCCGATGTTCCAAGGAACCGAGTCCGCACAAACAACTCTTCCATCAGGAGCAATGGATGTTGATGCCCCCGAGGACATCTGTAACTCTCAAGACAAGGTAAGCTCTGAAGATGGGGATACCCTTCCCTCCGAGTCCGAGCCTGAAGAGAACATTCCCACCTATCCCGATGACTTCTCGGTGCATGGGTACGACTCAGAGGGCACATCCTCCACCGTTCCTTCCATCACTCCTCACGTAAGAACGGTGTTCATGACGGACAACGATCAAGGTGGTTCCAGTGATCGCCAGCGCATCGACAGTCTCGAAGCCATATTACTTGCTTTGGTCAAGTCTGGAGACGAGATTAAAGCGGCCCTACCCACTTTACAAGGAGGAGTGCCTGGTCAAACAAACACGGGCCCCGCGGTCCATATAGATTCGAACTCAGCGGCACCAAACTCGGGCAATAATCCTCCCGAAATAACAGCCCCCGCCGCGACAGATGAGACCCGAGAAGTAAGAAGAGAGGTCCAAGAGCTCCGTGCCATGTTTCATGCCCGAGAAAACGCTCAAGATCTCAGAATACGGCAACCATATCCTGCTGAGTGGAGGGATGTTCCATTCCCACCAAGATATAAGTCGTTCAACATCAACCCGTATGATGGCAAAACCTCAGCAAGTCGATACATCACTTACTTTGAGGTCACCACCGACCATCTGCCCCATGAAGATGCGATCCTCACACGGTTATTCATTGGAGCATTGGAAGGAGTCGCCTTTGATTGGTACCGCAATCTATCGGACAACTGCATCCATTCCTTCGCCGGCTTCAAGCGCATGTTCTTGGAACGATTCTATGAAGTAGGACAAGACATCACTATGTCCGCTCTCATGGACGTCGTCCAAGGGGAGAAGGAGCTAACAAGGAACTACATCGAGCGGTTCCGCCAGACCGCCATGAAGCTGCCTTCCGGAAATCCGGATTCTTCTTTGATTGAAATCTGCCAAAAGAGACTGCTTCCAACGATCAGTCTCTGGATGAGCGAGAGTCAATTCAAAGATTGGAAGGCGTTCATCATCAGCGCCACAAGCGCTGAAGAACGACTGAAGAAGGCCCGCCAACTGGGGTTGCATATCTCAGAAGGAGAAAACAAGGGCAAGCGTCTCAACAACGATAATGGAGGTAACCCCTCCAACAATCGGGACAGCAAGGGAAAACAGGCTATGGTGGCAGATACGGCCCAGAAGCCCGAGCCACAGCCAGCAGACAAGCAATGGCCTCAGATCACTTACTCTTTCGAAGACGGCCACGTCAAGCCTATCTTAGATATGCTTATACAAGGAGGTAGAATTCAGCTTCCTCCACCAAGACAGGAGCCTCGGCCGGCTGATTTGGAGAACCCAAAGTTCTGCCATTACCACCGTTATGTACACCACGCTATACATGACTGCTACCAACTAAAACGGTACATCCAAAGCCTCATCGATTCGAACGCTCTGGCCATCGACTTCGAAGAGGTAACCGTAGCAGCCAATATGGTGTCCGTACAATTCGGCAACTTCCCTCCAACGGAGACCGAAGACGGGGTAATTCCTGTTCCTCTCGCGACAATGGAGATTACCAATCTTCCTCTGCCCCGAGAATAAGCTGCTGGTCTAGTACCTCGCACTACCTCAAGAGGAGAGGTCATGTGGGTCCATCCAGACTTGGTGTCAGAAGTAACTCGGCCCACACCATCTCCCACCAACAAAAAGAGTAGAAAAATCAAGACCTGCCGCACAATTTCAGCAGACAACGAGGAAGCTACAGCCGTCGTCACGCGGTCCGGAGCGCAATCCCAACCTGTAGTTGATAGTCCAGCTGAAAATCATCAACCCACTGCAACTGATGCTCTGGGACCGGCACAGCCTTCGACGACCGACAAGCCTAGGCCGAAGGAGACTCGCTTCGACAAATCTCTCCGAAAGGACACAGCCCAAGGGCTAGAGAGGCCCTACAACTTTGACATCTTAGCACAATTGGCTAACACTCCAGCCAAATTGTCATTATATGAACTCCTGAGGCTCTCCAAAGACATTCGTATTGCATTGAGCGAGGCACTCCAAAATGCCGATGCCTATCTCGCTCAATCTAACCTCACTGGGGAGGACTCAACCATGGATCTCCAAGATAGTGCCTGTACGGGAGCAATGCCCAACATCGTCTTCACTCCGCAGGGCATGCTCATCAAAACCAACCTACATGATCGCCCGCTATACTACACGGGATACATCGGCAACGTGAAGGTGGATCGGATGCACATTGATCCTGGCTCTTCCATAAGCATCATCCCGAAAGGTCTGCTACATCATCTCCGTATCCCAATGCATCGCCTAACACCTACAAGCACCGCCATCAGCGGTTTCAATTTTGGCAGGTGCTACCCTATCGGGAAGATTCGTCTGAAGTGTCAGATTGGCGATCTCCAATCCGAGGTCACCTGCTACGTCATAGATGCAGACACTTCTTACAACATCCTCTTAGGGCGCCCATAGATACACGATTATATGATCGTGCCTTCCACGCTACACCAGTGCTTCAAATATGTCGACAAATACGGCTTCGTGAAGATAGAGTTTGCTGACATCGATCCCTTCAAAGGGGTCGAATCTTACTACTCGAACCCTGTTTATACGAAAAGTCGAAAAGGCACCTGGATGAAGGAGATGCACAAGCTCATACTGAGACAGCCACGGGATCAGAAGGACCCCTGACGTTCCACCTCCAAGCTCGCAAACCGGGCAAGTCTGTACCCCTTACCGCCACTCTGCGGAAGGACACGATCAGCCCCTCGGCGTAAGAGGAGCAGATGACAATCCGGCTGCCGAGATCCGGCCAAGTATCGAGACACACAACGGAGCCACTAACAATCAGGTTACCAAGAGTCAGTCAACCACAAACAGGGAAGCTCAACCCCTCGGACAGGCCATTGATAATACGCCTTTCCAAGAAAGGTTGTCGCCTCGATGCAAGGTCTGTCACTTCCAGCGAACCAGCCACTCCTCGCTCCACATCGAATGCCAAACTGGGGGTCGCCAGTCTGCCAACTACTCCACGCTCTGCTCCATCAACTGGACCACTGACGATCAAGCTTCCTAGGTCGTCCTCTCAGTCTTCGTTCACACAGGGGGTAGTCGAAGAGGAACCGGAGCTAGCCAAGTATGTGGCCGCCCACACTAATGTCCCCTCCGCTGAAGATGAATTCCCTCTTCCTATCACAGACATCATTATCGATAATACCTGCGGCTTTGAGCGTATGTCATTCATGGATGGCTTCTCGCGATACAACCAAATCAAGATGTCTCCCGACGACGAAAAATATACATCATTCCGAACACCGATTGGCACGTACTGCTACACAGTCATCCCTTTCGGTTTAAAGAATGCTGGCGCCACATATCAAAGAGCTATGAGCATCATCTTCAGAGACCACTTACGCAAGACGGTGGAGTGCTATATTGATGATATAGCCGTCAAGAGCCGTAGCAAAGGAGACCATCTGCAGGATCTAAGGACGGTATTCGACCTAATGCGGACGTACAATTTAAAGATGAACCCTACGAAGTCCTTCCTGGGTATATCTAGCGGGAAGTTCTTAGGCTTCATCATCACTGCAAAGGGTATCCATGTAGACCCCGAGAAGACAAAAGCAATCATGGAGATGGGTCCCCCGAGAAATCTCCGCGAACTAAGAGGCCTTCAGGGAAAGCTAGCTTACATCAGAAGGTTCATTTCCAACCTCTCCGGGCGATGTCGGCCATTTACGCACCTCATGAAGAAAGGAGTCTCATTCGTATGGGACGAAGAATGCCAGCGTGCTTTCGATAGCATCAAAGAATATCTGTCAAATCCTCCGGTCTTGGTAGCCCCAGTCCCTGGAAAACCATTTCTGCTCTATGTACGAGCAATGGAACATTCCCTCGGTGCTCTGCTGGCACAGAATAACGATGCAGGCCATGAACAGGCCATATATTACCTCAGTCGAATGATGATTGGACCAGAGCACCGATACACCGCTGTGGAGAAGGAATACCCCGCTCTGGTGTTCGCCATTCAGAAAATGCGGTACTATGTCATCGGACAAACGATACATGTGATCTCACGAGTTAATCCTCTCAGGGTCCTCATGACTAAACCAGGGGCACTCAGCTCTCGCCTCGCTACATGGGCAATACTGCTGTCCCTTTATCATATGATCTTCGTCCCCCAAAAGGCAGTCAAAGGTCAAGCCTTGGCAGATTTCTTGGCAGCCCACCCAGGCTCGGAGTCCTCCAGGATATACGAAGAGATCCCAGATGAGGTCGCCGACTCGCATACAACCTCCCACGAAAATATATGGCGAATGTTCTTCGACGGCGCTTCGAGGACCGGACCTAAAGGCAATATAGTCGTCGGAGTCGGAGTAGTACTAATCTCTCCTTCCGGATTGGTGATTAACCGCGCTTATTCCCTCACTGAACCCTGTTCTAACAATGTGGCCGAGTACAACGCTCTGGTCATTGGCCTCCAACTTGCAAGAGAGCTGGGGGTAGAATACCTTGAAGCGTACGATGATTCCCAACTAATCGTCAATCAGATCTGGGGTTCGTACGAGGTACGCCATGAAGACATGATCCCTTATCATCAAATAGCGATCAATATCATCTCGGCATTTGAGGGGTTCTTCATCGAGCACGTCTCTAGACTCCGAAATATTGAAGCCGATGCCCTAGCTGGTCTCGCCGCTTCCCTAGCAGTTCCGAATTATGATCGACAATCAGTGGAAGTGATAGGCCATGAACTGGTATGTCCCAAAAACAATGTGCAATTCGTCGCAAGTTATTCCGCACAGACGATCGATGATGCCCCAGATTGGAGACAACCATTCATCGACTTCATCGTCTACGACATCCTGCCTGAGAACCCAAAGGAAACTACTTCCATCAGAAGGCGTTCCCTCAGATTCTTCTACGATACAGAGACAAAAATGCTGTATCGCCGCTCCTACGACGGATTGCTGCTTCGGTGTCTGTCAAACACAGAAGCCAAAAAAGCCGTACGAGAAGCTCATGACGGTGTTTACGGGGTCCACCAGCCCGGCCCGAAACTGCAAGACCGCCTTCGCCGAATGGCCTACTATTGCCCCACAATGGTAGCAGACGCGATAGATTATGCTAGAAAGTGCAAAGCTTGCCAAGTCCACGCGGACTTCATCCACCAACCCTCCGAATTTTTACATCCGACAGTGGCGTCCTGGCCATTCGAAGCATGGGGAATGGATATCATTGGTCCAATCACCCCACCTTCCTCCCGAGGACATCGCTTCATACTTGCGATCACTGATTACTTCTCTAAATGGGCGAAAGCTGTCCCACTCACAGAAGTCAAGACTTCAAACGTGATCAGCTTCCTTAAACACCACGTCATCTACCGCTTTGGACTACCCCGAAGGATAATCCATGATAATGGTCCGCAGTTTACAAGCCACGCATTCTATCGGTTTTGCGGTAAGCACCGTATTCAGAATATCGCCTCGACGCCGTACAACCCGGCAGCAAATGGGTTAGCAGAGGCGTTCAACAAAACAATCATCAAACTTCTCAAGAAGTTTGACTCCTCCAACAAACGTGACTGGAACGACAAGCTCGGCGAGTGCTTATGGGCTTATCGCACCACGGTCCGAACAGCCACCGGAAATATACCATTCTCCCTGGTATACGGAAGTGAGGCAGTCCTCCCCTTGGAGACACAGATCCCCTCACTACGTGTCGCTCTCACACACCAATTGACAACCGATGATAACTACCGACGTCGACTGCAAGAGTTAGAGGCCTTAGATGAAAAGCGCCTCCTAGCTCAGCAAAGGATCGAGCTATACCAAGCACGCATCTCAGGAGCCTTCAACAAGAAGGTCAAAATCAGAACATTCCAGGTAGGCGATCTCGTCTTGGCAGTCCGGAGGCCAATGGTCATGACTCACAAGACCACCGGCAAATTCCAGCCAAAGTGGGAGGGCCCATTTATCATTGAGACGGTATTCTCCAACGGTGCTTACCGTCTTGCAAAGCCAAACGGAGACTTGCTCATGCTGCCCGTCAACGGCAAGTTCCTGAAGAAATATTATGTCTAAATGACATTCGCTACAAGGTCGTCGAGTCATGTACCCGCTGGTACTACTGAACTCACACCCTCAGCATTTCAGATTATCGAGTCATGTACCGGCTGGTACCACTGAACTCACACCCACAACATTTCAAGATTATCGAGTCATGTACCTGCTGGTGCCCCTGAACTCACCCCTACATCCCGTTTAGATTATCGAGTCATGTACCCGCTGGTGCCGCTGGACTTCCACTTTCTCAATATGTTAATTTACCGAGTTATGTACCCGTTGGTGCCTCTGAACTCACATTTCGGTCACTCTTTCAGATAGTAAGTCACGTATGATTATACCTCTGAACTTGCTTCCCTGGAAGAGATCCTCCCTCATGATCCAATACCCGCACTTCCAGTGCACAAAAAGGGTAATCGATCCACAAATTTCCGAAAACGGACATGTCCTCATTACCTCTGAATCGTTTTCACTTCCACCAAAAACAAACCGCCCCTCACATAGAACCTCCACGTTCTCCTACCTCTGAGTCGTTCTATGTACTCCCTCTTCATTGAGCCCACTCCTGCCATGTCATCATTACCTCTGAGTGGGAAGGCTTCGTCGAAGAACCCTTCATGCTTGCCATATCCACATTACCTCTGAGCAAGTATGTCCGTCTCCTTTCGACCTATCATCTGTACCCACAACCGGAGTACGACAAGGATAATAGGTCCACAAATGTCCGCTGTTGACCATGAATATCTCCCGTAAAACCTCCCCTGCCATGTCCTCACTACCTCTGAGCAGGAAGGTTTCACGGTAAAACCCTCATGCTTGCCATGTCCTCATGACCTCTAAGCAAATATGTTGGTTTTCCTTTCACCCTATTATCTGTATCCCGAACCAGGGTACGCCAAGGATAATAGGTCCACAAATATTCCTTTGCTAAGCTTCTTAGCATAAATCCACTCCCCCACCATGCCCCGGGAGCCCAGCTGCTCTACGGCATTCCTTTTTTGTTAAGCACCGAGAACATCCGTGACCACTTTGCCACGGCTGTTCCGGACATCCTGTCCAAACTTGTTATCCGTACCTAAAACTAAGGTACGCCTAGGATAACAGGTCCACAAATAAATCCCCCAGCAAGTCCAAATTCTACAGACGCTACAAGTACAAGAAATAGATGATGAGTTGAAACAGGCTCATTTATTCAAAATTCAACATACTACATCATTTGGGGATCACACCCCTTACAAAAAAAAAGAAAGCAAAAGAAAACAGACGGCTGATCACTGCTCTGGGGCACATAACGCCCTGAGACGGTCTGTCAGCAAAGCAACCGACCGCTCAAACCTCTGGGAGGCTCGACGCTCTGTCTCGTAGGTCAGCACCGCCTCATCCTCCAGATGAGCGTGAGCCTGCCAGTTATCTTCAAATTTCTTAAAAGCTCGCTCCAGGCTATCGGAAGATCGAGAAACCTTCTCGGCCTTCCGAACTATCGACTCCTGCTCCGCCTGAGCAGCCTCCAGCTCAGGGAGAAGACGAAGAGCAAAGTCTGCAACAGGGGATTTGAGCAAAGAAAGAAGGTAAAGAAACCCAAGGGGATTAAAAGACTCTTATTTACAGGCAAAAGAAACCCATAAAACGAACAAACATCTCGGATGACGCCTCGGATTACGCGCCACTTCAAAAAATAAAGGCAAAAATGCTTCGGTCAAGGCATAACCGACCCTTGGGATCCTCTCCCAAAAGACGGCATTAAATCAAAACGAATCAAGAGCATTTAATGAAGATTTGCACACGTAGTCAGGACACGTGGCAAAGAGCCTATGCGGACAGATGAATCTATGCGGCTGAGACACTTATGCGGCATGAACGGGACCATGCTTCTTATTCAAAGTGTTTCAATTTTGCAAATTGAAAACTTTGAAGGGGGTCCTGTAGAAGGATGGAAAATATCAGAATAATGGTCCATGCAGCTCCGGATACGAAGCCCATGCGGCTCATATGGGAGCTATCTTATACAGTTCAAAGGAAGACTCTCTGTCTCATGCGGTTCGAGAGTGTATGCGGTTCAGCAAGAATATGCGGCTCGATCCATGCCACGTGTCCCCCTGAGATCCTTCCCTACAGCTGGCCCTTTGAATAGTGGCCTCATTTAATGCTCTAACACGATTTGACGACTGTGGCGGCTCTGGCATAAAGTGCCATAATAACTCTGCCATAATGAGAGACTCTTCGGGAAAAGAAGAAGATCTCTGACCCGATCCGTCAGAAATCCTAGGTTGCCATGTGGCAAATCTCATGCGGCTTAAATAGAGAACAGCTTCATGCGGCTCACTGAGAAGTCACCCTATATGACTAGCAAAAATCAGCCATATGCGGCCCACTGAGAGCTCAGCCCCTGCGGCTCAATACAACGCTAGCTCATGCGGCTCGCAAAGACTATACATATGCGGCTCATTGAGAGTTCGTTCCCTGCGGTTTGATGAAGCATTGTCCTATGCGGCTCACGAAAAGTATCTCCCTGCGGTTCAAGTGTTGCCCATCCTATGCGGCTCTGACAGGACCCACAATCAAAACACGTGGCATCGGATCAATCAACGATTTAACCGAATCTCAACAAATATATTTGACATCATCATCATAATTACTGAGATCAAGGCATATCATTTATCATCAAGCCAATGGGACACGTGGCGAGCAATCGGGTATTGGTATAATCAATCATAAAGATTTAAAGCAATCAACATTAATTGCTCACAAGATTCGGTGCTATCCTCATTAATGGCCGAGATTCATTGTAATCAGGACCAAGGGTTCAGATAGATTGAAGGAGCGCCGACATTCCAAAACAATAATCATTAGCAAACCCTAATGATCATACACCACTCTTATAAATAGCCAGCATCATTTCTTTGCACAAGGGCCAGCAACAAAAGAATAAAAATATACAGAGTCAGAGAGAGAATACACAGAGAGAGAGAGAGAGAAGCCAGGAGAGCAACAGAGAAGCAAAAAGAGCACTTCTTCGTCAACGCCAACCATCTTTTCACAAGGAGCCAAGGCTGCATACCGATCGTCCAAGGAGTAAGGCAGGGCTGCCGTCGCCTTCCCGAGCCTCTATCGTCACCCCCCAGAATCTAAAATAAACAATTGTACTTAGATTGCTGTACCTAGGTTTTCGTCCCTAGGCTTTCTTTGTACAAGCGAGTTTGTATTGTGAGTCTAAGTTCAGTTCTCCGATAATTGTTCTGTACTTTTACAATCAATGGCAAACAACCTTAGGGTGCTTCAGTATTGTTCATACCGAAGTAGGATGGATCGGTGCGTATGTGCATCGATTACAGGGCGTTGAACATCCTCACTATCAAGAATAAATACCCGCTGCCGAGGATAGATGACTTATTTGATCAGTTGAACGGCACAAAGGTATTTTCAAAGATAGACTTGAGGTCTGGGTATCATTAGCAAAAGATGAAGAAGGAAGACATTCTGAAGACCATTTTTTGGACTCATTATGGCCAGTATGAGTTTACTGTTATGCCATTTGGGTTGGCTAATACCCCAACAGTATTCATGAACTTGATGAACAAGGTATTCCATCTGTACCTTGACAAGTTCATGGTGGTATTGATTGACGACATTTTCATCTATTCGAAGACGCCAGAGGAGCACGAGGAGCACCTGAGGATTGTATTGAAGACTCTCAGGAAGGAGTAGTTGTATGGAAAGCTATCAAAGTATAAGTTCTTCTTGGACCGAGTAGAGTTTCTGGGACACGTCATATTTGGTGATGGGATTTTAGTGGATCTGAAGAAGATCGCGGCAGTGGAGTCCTGGTCTATGCTCAGTTGTGGAGATTTAAAGTTTTTTCGGTCTGACAGGTTATTACAGGAAGTTCGTATATAACCAGGAAGGATGTGGACTTTGTCTGGTCCAAGGAGTGCTAGCCGACCTTTGAGGAACTGAAGAAGAGGTTAACATCGACTTCTATTATGATGTTGCCATCATGGTCCGAAGGATTCACGATCTACAGTGATGTATTGGAAAAGGGTTTGGGTTGCGTTCGTCAGCATCATAGAAAGGTGATTGCCTATGCATCAAGACAGTTACGTCCTCATGAGAAGAACTATCTTACTCATAATTTAGAATTGGCAGCGGTCATTTTTGCTCTAAATTTTTGGAGATACTGCCTGTACGGAGTGCGTATGAAGATTTTCCCAGACCACAAGAGCTTGAAGTACATGTTTACGCAGAAGAAGCCTAATATAAGGCAGAGGCTATGGTTAGAGCTGATGAAAGATTTTAATATATTCTTATAATATCACCCAAGGAAGGCTAACGTAGTTGCTGATGCTTTGAGCAGGTCTCTGATAGCCATATGTTTGACAATGGACCATCACCTTTTGGCTTATTTAGTGGGTTTGGGTATTGAGGTTATAGTCCCTGGGATTGAGGTACAGATGTGGGATTTACAGATTCAGTTTTAGCTGATGGACAAGATCAAAGCAGCATAGTTTGATGATATCACTCTAATGAGCATCAAAGAGCAGATACAGACAAGATTATTGCATGATTTCTCTATTGCCGAGGATGAGTAATTGAGGTATGGTACTAAACTGTATGTATAGAGGGGGGAGCTTCGGGAGGAGGTTCTTCAAGCGGCACACTGTTCTAGGTACTCTATGTATCATGGTGCCAAAAAGATGTACAGAGATCTAAGATGACAGTTGTGGTGGTATGGCATGAAGCGGATGGTAGCACAGTTTGTATCTAGATGCTTGGTGTGCCAGTAGGTGAAAGACGAGAGGTAGAGACCAGGTGGTTTACTTCAGCCACTACCTATTCCAAGGTGGAAGTAGAAGCACGTCATTATAGATTTTGTGTCTGGACTTCCACGGTCTTGTAGAAGCATGGAAAAGAATAAAGAAAGGTTCATGCGGCCAAGGATCCCCATGCGGCTCAGAGAGCCCATGCGGCTCAGGGATCCATACGGTTCAAGTGTCTATGTGGCTCGAATAATTCCATACGGCCCAGAGAGGAGCCACGTGGCCTTCAACAACTATTCCCTTCATCTTTTGCTGTATTTAATGCCCTGACGGCTGACAGCTCTGACAAATGACAGCTCTGACAAAAAGGCGCAATAATGACTGACGTAATGGCGCGTTCCTAGGGAAGAGGAGAAAATCTTCTCACAGCTGGCAGAAACCATCAAATCCTGAGGCATACGACTGCTACATTTATACGACCACCCATCTTCATGCTGCTGCATCGTTTATGCGGCCGCCCATCAACATGCGGCTGCCCACTTCATGTGGCCGCCCATCTTCATGCGGTTGCATCCCTTATGCGGCCGCCCATCAGTATGCGAATGCCCACTCCCATGAGACTGTCCATCTTCATGCGGCCATTTAGCCTCATGCGGCCCACTCATCTGCGGCTCTGCCAAGACACGTGGCAGTCTTATCTTCCTGGAATTATGGGTGTTAACAAATCCTAATCAGATTTGTTGCAATAAGTGTCCAGATCAAATCAAATCGAGCAAATTAGACATGTGGCAGGCCATTATAAGTCGCGAATATTTATGGCTATCAGCATTTATTGACCACAGAGATTTAATGCAATCACATTAATTGCTTAAATCTATCATATGCAAGATGGACGGCCCAGATTAACTAACTTTCAGACCGCCGACTTTTGAGAATGGGCAATCATTGTAAACCCTAATGATGCTCCCACTCTTATAAATAGCAATGTGCCATTCCCTCGCAAACAACACAGAGAGAGACATGCGCAGACCCCAGGCCCGGATCCAGAGAGAATCAGAAAGAGAATATACAGAGATCGAAAGGACGGAGGAGCATCCAGAGAGAACAAAGAGAGCATTTCTTCATCAACGCCAGGTACTTCTTCTCCAGAGCCAAGGTTGCACCCGATCGTCCAAGGAGTAAGGCAGAGCTGCCGTCGCTTTTTCGAGCCTCTATCGTCGCCCCCCAGAATCTAAAATAAACAATTGTACTTAGATTGATGTACCTAGGTTTTCGTCCCTAGGCTTTCTTTGTACAAGCAAGTTTGTATTGTGAAGTAAAAGTCTAGTCCTCCGATATACTTGTTCTGTTCTTTTATATTTTATGGCAAACACGATGGCGACTCTGCTGGGGACAAACTTCTCCACGGCTGAGGAGTTGGTGACGCAATCGGATGCAGCCAAACTTGGCTCCACACAACGGAAGATGGTCGTCCGTTTCGACCAACAGGCGTTCGAAGAAATGCTCTCTGAAGGAAGCGCTGGCCCGGTCTAGAGGCGAACCCGCACAAAGAAGGCTCGCAGGGAGTGGAGGCCAAAGTCATTTGCTCCTCCCCAAGCTCTGGACGGAGTACTCTCTGCTGCCCAAGACGGCGAATGCGACTCTCATGCGGCCCCACTTCAAGCCATAGAAAACTCTGCTGTCCCCAAGTCCGGCAGAGGAAAGCACTACGATGCTGGACTTGCAGGGGCAAAGAATAATTCTATACACTCCAGGAAGAAGTCGAACAAAGGCACTAGCCGCTAAACGAAGACTCATACAGCCAAGATTGCCAGCCCCATGAATGATGAACATGCGGCCGAAACTGCCAGCCAAATGCATAACAATCATGCGGCCAGGATTTCCAGCCGCATAGAGAAGACCTATACGGCTGAGACTTTCGGCCGCATGAAGAAAGCCCATACGGCTACGACTGCCAGCCGCATGGAGACTATTGATTCCAGCCTATCCTATGGTCCTGATATCTCGTACTCCCAAGAAGACATATCTGACTCTCTCCAGCACCACTTAGACTCTTCCTACTATGTGCCCTCATGCACTAGAGTAAAGAAGTCTAGGGCAGCACGAGCTTGGCATGCTCGGTCCGCTGATCCGACCTCTGACCATCCGAGCGTTCCACATACTGTTATACGGACCTCTGATGGAAAGTTGTACAGAACCACTCGAGTCCAGCCCCCGGCGGCAAACGGACAGAGAGGTTCCCAAAAGTCACCCAAAATCCAGGGAGCAAATATGGTCGTTCCGGACCCATCTAACTTGCGTGAGGCTATCCTCCATAAGCGCAAGGAAAGAGAGAGGGCCTCGGGGTGAAAAGAGTCCTCCTACGGACGTCACTGCACGCAAGTCATCGTCAACTGCTGTTGTAAAATGCGACGGTACGAGAAGACCGACAGTCCGTCTTCCAAAGACTGCAACAACCATGTTCAGAGGACGAGGCACCTACCGTCGTCTCCTGTAACTCTGCTCAGAAAATCCTTGCCGATGGGAGAGGAAAGAAGACAAACGTTTCCAGCCCGAAGATTTCAACCACGATGACTAAGAGACTATCGTCTAAGCGGTTGACCACCACCGGAGTTTTCTAAGGTACCCATTCAAAGGCACAATCTGATACAGTAGGAGATTCATCATCCACATCACCGGGGGTTGCTGGAACTGGAGGTAGCACTCCTTCGAACCTCCACGACAATCCGATGTTCCAAGAAAACGAGCTGGGGGAAACAACTCTTCCATCAGATGCAGCAGATCCCGACGTCCCCGAAGGCGTCCACAATTCCCAAGACGAGGCAAACTCGGAAGCTGGGAGTACTATTCCTTCTGAGTCCGAACTAGAGGAAGACATTCCCACATACCCCGATGACTTCTCATTACAGGGGTATGATTCAGAGTGTACGTCATCTACCGTCCCTTCCACTTCTACTCATGTCAGGACGACATTCATGACAAACGACGAACAGGATGGTCCCAGTGATCGCCAATGCATCGACATTCTGGAGGCCATACTGCGCACTTTGGTCAAATCGGTGGACGAAATCAAGGCAGCCCTCCCTACTCTGCAGGGGGACGCCTGGCCAAACAAATTTGGGCCCCGCGGTCAAGATAGACTCAAACTCAGCGGCACCAAACTCGAGCAATATTCTTCCTGAGGTGTCAGCTCCTACCACTGCAGACGAAGCCAGAGAGGCAAGAAGAGCGGTCCAGGAGCTTCGGGCCATGTTCTACGCCCGAGAAAACTGCCAAGACCTCAGGATACGACAACCGTATCCCGCTGCGTGGAGAGATGTTCCCTTCCCACCAAAGTATAAATCATTCCACATCAATCCATATGATGAAAAGACCTCCGCAAGTTGGTACATCACTTACTTTGAGGTCACCACTAACCATCTACCCCATGACGATGCCATCCTTATACGATTATTGATTGGAGCATTGGAAGGGGTCGCCTTCGACTGGTATCACAACCTGCCAGACAACTGCATCCACTCCTACGCCAGCTTCAAGCGCATGTTCTTGGAGAGATTCTACGAAGTAGGACAGGACATTACAATGTCCACCCTTATGGACGTCGTTCAAGGGCAGAAAGAGCTGACGAGGAACTATATCGAGCGGTTTCACCAAACCGCCATGAAGCTACCGTCCGGTAATCCAGATTCCTCCTTAATTAAAATTTGCCAAAAGAGACTGCTTCCAACAATCAGCCTCTGGATGGGTGAAAGTCAATTCAATGATTGGAAGACGTTTATTATCAGTGCCACTAGCACCGAAGAATGGTTGAAGAAGGCTCGTCAACTAGGATTGCACATCTCAGAGGGAAAGGATAAGGGCAGGCGTCCTAATACCAACAATAACAATGGAGGTAGCTCCGCCAACAATCGGGACAACAAGGGCAAGCAAGATATGGTGGCCGATACAGCACAGAAACCTGAGTCAAAATCGGCAAACAAATAATGGCCGCAAATCACCTACTCCTTCGAAGACGGCCACGTCCAGCCCATCTTGGACTTGCTCATACAAGGAGACAGAATTCAGCTCCCTCCACCAAGATGAGAACCTCAGCCGGCAGAAATAGAGAGCCCAAAGTACTGCCATTACCACCGCTATGTCCACCATGCTACACACGACTGCTATCAACTGAAACGGTACATCCAATATCTCATCGATTCGAACGCTCTGGCCATCGATTTTGAAGAGGTAACTATGGCAGCCAATATGGTATCAGTACAATTTGGCGGCTTTCCTCCAACAGAAACTCAAGACGGTGTGGTACTCATCCCTCTGGCGATAATAGAAATTGCTAATCTTCTACCTCCCCGGGATCAGGCTGTTGGTCTAGTGCCCCTCACCACATCACGGGGGGAGGTCATGTGGGTCCATCTGGACCTGGTACTCAAGGTGACTCAATCTACACCACCTTCCATTCGTAAGAAGAAGAGTGGAAAAGTCAGATCCTGTCGCATAATTTTAGTGAATGTCGAAGAAGCCACAGCTGTCGTTACCCGGTCTGGGGCACAATCCCAACCTGTGGCTGATAACTCGGCTGAAGATCATCAGCCAGCTACTGCTGACGCTCCGGGACCTGCTCAGCCTCCGACGACCGACAAGCCTAGGCCGAAGGAGACTCGCTTTGACAAATCCCTGCGAAAAGAGGCACCGTAGGGGCTGGAGAGGCCCTACAACTTCGACATCTTGGCGCAATTGGCCAACACATCGGCCAAATTGTCATTATACGAGCTCCTGAGACTCTCAAAGGATGTTCGTGCGGCTTTGAGCGGTGCACTCCAGAATGCCGACGCCTATCTGGCTTAGGTCAACCTCACAGGAGAGAGCCCGCCTGTAAATCTCCAAGACAGTGCATGCACAGGAGCGATGCCCAACATTGTCTTCACTCCGTAAGATATGCTCATTAAGACCAACCTGCACGATCGTCCGTTATACTACATTGGATACATCGGTGACGTAAAGGTGGATCAGATGCACATTAATCATGGTTCTTCCATAAGCATCATCCCAAAGGGTCTGTTACATCATCTCCGTATTCCTATGCATCGCCTAACGCCAACAAGCACCGCTATCAGCGGTTTCAATTCAGGCAGGAGCTACCCGATTGGGATGATTTGCTTGAAGTGCCAAATTGGCGATCTCCAGTCAGAAGTAACCTGTTATGTCATAGATGTGGACACTTCTTACAATATCCTCTTGGGCCGTCCTTGGATACACGATTACATGATCGTGCATTCCACGCTGCACCAGTGCTTCAAGTATGTCGATAAACACGGCTTCGTGAGGACAGAATTTGCCGACATCGATCCCTTCAAAGTGGTCGAATCCTACTACTCAGACTCCTGCCTGTACGAAAAGTCAAAGAGGCACCTTGGTGAGGAAGATATGCAAGCTCACACTGAGACGGCCACAGGATCAGAAGAACCTCTGACGATCCACCTCCAAGCTCGCAAACCTGGAAAGTCCGTACCCCTTACGACCGCTCTGCGTAAGGACACAATCAGCCTCTCGGCACAAGAAGGGCAAATAATAATCCGACTGCCAAGGTTCGGCCAAGCGCTAAGACCCACAACGGAGCCACTGACAATCAGACTGCCAAGAGTCGGCCAGCCACAAACGAAAAAGCTCAACCCCTCCGACAAGCCAATGACGATACGCCTTCCCAAGAAGAATCGTCACCTCGATACAAAGTCTGGGGCTTCTAGCGAGCCAACAACTCCCCGCCCAGCATCGAGTACCAAACTACGGGTCGCTAGTTTGCCAACAACTCCACGTTCGGCCCCACCAACAAAACCCCTGATGATCAAGCTGCCCAGGTCATCCTCTCAGTCTTCATTTATACAGGGGGTGGCCAAAGAAAAACCGAAACTGGCCAAGTATGTGGCTGCCCATACTGATGTTCCCTCCGCAGATGATGTAATCCCGCAAGAAAAGATACCTTACTTCATCAATAAAGGGCTATCTTTGAACTACCTCGAGCTTAATAAGCTTTGTACAATGTATGCTATGGAACACGGTATAGGCACTCACCTACACACACAGGTGACAAATGTGTACACCGTAAACCAGCTTACTCCAGTGGAAGACGCTTACCGCATAATCGAGGGAGGGGACCATCCAATCATCTTCGGCCGGAAGGACGACCCACAACCCTTCACCATAGAGAAGGTCGATCTTGAATCAGATGCCGGGAGACTGCCTCTGTATCTTTATAGCCCCCAATCCAAATACCTCATGCAAAAACAGGTGTATGATCTGGAGACTACGCCAGTTTTGAACTACGGTACTAGTCGACGATTACCTTTAAAGCTACCAGTCCCGGCTGGTAAACCACGGGACTACTATAGCAAGACCCGATGTGGATTAGGGTATGTTACGCCCACAACAACTCCTGAAAGTTCAAATGAGGAATGCGACTGGCATTCACATTCAACTGGGTCACCAACTTCTGATTCAGATACCAGCATCGGAGACGTATTCAGACAAGTCCTGTCAGTCAACATGGCATTCGCCGACGCTTACGAAGAAAATGAAGACATTCCTGAAATTCTTGAGTTAGAGCCGTGGGCCCAACAGCTGGATGCACAATAGGAAAAGCAGTTCGAACAGAGAGAACCTCCTGCTGAAGATGAGGTTATACAGGTCGACCTCGGCGACGAATCTTCTCTAAAACCAATCTTCGTCAGAAAAGCCTGACAGACGAAGAGCTAGAATCGCTACTGGAACTCGTCAAAGAATACATTGATGTGTTCGCCTGGAACTATGAAGACGTGCCAGGACTAAACCTCGAGGTTGCCCTTCACAAGCTCAACATTCGGCCAGATGTAAATCCGGTCAAACAACAACAGCGACGCATCCGCCAGGGGCATCATGGATGCAATCGAAGTCGAAGTCAACATACTCATAGCCAGCGGCTTATACACGAAGAGTAACATCCAGACTGGGTCACCAACATAGTACCGGTCCTCAAGAAGAATGGGAAGATCCGAATCTGCATCGACTTCCGCAATCTGAACGAGGTATGTCCCAAAGATGAATTCCCCCTCCCTATCACAGACATCATGATCGACAACACATGCGGCTTCGAACGTATATCATTCATGGATGGTTTCTCGGGGTACAACCAAATCAAGATGTCTCCTGACGACGAAAAGCATACATCATTCTGAATACCGATTGGCACATACTGCTACATAGTCATGCCATTCGATTTAAAGAATACTGGCGCCACATATCAAAGAGCTATGAGTATCATCTTCAGGGATCACTTCCGCAAGATCGTGGAGTGCTATGTCGATGATATCGCCGTCAAGAGTCGCTATAAGGGTGACCATCTCCAAGATCCAAGGACGGTATTCGACCTAATGCGAGCACACAACCTAAAGATGAATCCCACAAAATCTTTCTTGGGCGTATCCAGCGGAAAGTTCTTGGGTTTTATCATCACCGCCCAGGGTATCCACGTAGACCCTGAGAAGACAAAGGCAATCATGGAGATGGGTCCCCCGAGAAATCTCCGAGAACTTCGAGGCCTCCAAGGGAGGTTAGCATACATCAAGAGGTTCATTTCTAACCTCTCCGAGCGTTGTCAGCCATTAACCCATCTCATGAAGAAGGGCGTCTCATTTGTATAGGACGAAGAATGTCAGCGTGCCTTCGACAGCATCAAAGAATATTTGTCGAACCTACCAGTCCTGGTGGCCCCGGTTGCTGGAAAACTATTCCTGCTCTATGTACGAGCAATAGAGCATTCCCTCGGCGCTCTGCTAGTACAAAATAATGATGCAGGCCATGAACAAGCTATATATTACCCCAGTCGAATGATGATCGGGCCAGAGCATCGATATACCGCCGTAGAGAAGGAATGCCTCGCCCTGGTGTTCGTCATTCAAAAGATACGGTACTATGTCACAGGACAAACCATACATGTGATCTCTCGAGTCAACCCCTTCAGGGTCCTCATGACGAAACCAGGGGCACTCAGCTCTCGTCTCGCTACATGGGCAATATTACTGTCGCCCTACCATATGATCTTCGTCCCACAAAAGGCTGTTAAAGGTCTAGCTCTGGCAGACTTTTTGGCAGCCCACCCAGGTTCGGAGTCGTCCAGAATATATGAAGGAATCCCAGATGAGGTTGTCGACTCGCATGCAACCTCTCACGATGATATATGGCGAATGTTCTTCGACGGCGTCTCAAGGACCGGACCGAAGGGCAACATCGTCGTCGGAGTCGTGGTGGTGCTGGTTTCTCCTTCTGGATTGGTGATCAATCGCACTTACTCCCTCACAGAACCCTGTTCTTACAATGTGCTCGAGTACAATGCTTTGGTCATTGGCCTCCAACTTGCAAGAGAGCTGGGGGTAGAATATCTTGAAGTATACGGCGATTCACAGTTAATCGTCAATCAGATCCAGGGTTCATACGAAGTCCGCCATGAAGACATGATCCCCTATCACCAAATAGCGATCGACATCATCTCGTCGTTCAAGGGTTTCTTCATCGAACACGTTCCCAGACTCCGAAATATCGAAGCCGATGCCTTAGCAGGCCTTGCCGCTTCTCTAGCAGTGCCAAATCATACTCATCAATCGGTGGATGTGATAGGTCATAAACTGGTCTGTCCCAAGAACAACGTTCAATTTGTGGCGAGATATTCTGCTCAGACGATCGACGAACCACAAGACTGGAGACAACCATTCATTGACTTCGTAGTCTACGACATTCTGCCGGAGGACCCAAAAGAAGCCACCTCTATCAGAAGCCGCTCTCTCAGATTCTTCTACGATACAGAGACAAGAATGCTGTATTGCCGATCCTACGATGGATTATTGCTTCGATGTCTGTCAAACACAGAAGCCAAAGAAGCCGTACGCGAAGCACATGACGGTATCTGCGGGGCCCATCAGCCTGGCCAAAAATTGCAAGACCGTCTTCGTCGAATGGGCTACTACTGGCCCACGACGGTAGCAGATGCGATAGACTATGCAAGAAAGTGCAAATCTTGCCAAGTTCATGCGGACTTCATCCACCAACCATCCGAATTTCTACATCCGACAATGACGTCCTAGCCATTCGAACCATAGGAAATGGATATCATCGGTCCGATCACTACACCTTCCTCCCGAGGACATCGCTTCATACTCGCAATCACATATTACTTCTCCAAATAGGCGGAAGTTGTTCCACTTGCAGAAGTCAAAACTTCAAATATGATCAGCTTTCTCAAGCATCACGTCATCTATCGCTTTGGACTGCCCCGAAGGATCATCCATGATAATGGTCCGCAGTTTGCAAGCCACGCCTTCTATCGCTACTGCGATAAACACCGAATTTAGAATGTCGCTACCATACAATCCGACAGCGAATGGGTTGGCAGAAGCATTCAACAAAACAATCATCAAACTTCTCAAGAAGTTCGTATCGTCTAATAAACGCGACTGGAACGAGAAACTTGGTGAATGCTTATGGGCGTACCGTACCACAGTCCGAACAGCCACAGGGAACACACCATTCTCCTTGGTGTACGGGAGTGAGGCAGTTCTTCCATTGGAGACTCAAATACCCTCGCTCTGTGTCCCTCTTACTTACCAATTGACGACGGACGATAACTACCGTCGCCGACTACATGAGTTGGAGGCCCTAGATGAAAAGCGCCTCTTGGTTCAGCAACGAATCGACCTTTACCAAGCACGCATCTCCGGAGCCTTCAACAAGAAGGTTAAAATCAGAACATTCCAAGTGGGCGATCTCGTTTTGGCAGTTTGGAGGCCGATGGTCATGACTCACAAAACCGTCGGCAAATTCCAGCCAAAATGGGAAGGTCCATTTATCATTGAGGCCGTATTCTCCAACGGTGCTTACCGCCTCGAAAAACAAAATAGAGACTTGCTCGTGCTGCCCGTCAATGGCATGTTCCTGAAGAAATATTATGTCTAAACGACATTTTCTAGATTATCGAGTTATGTACCCATTGGTGCCACTGAACTCACATTTTTAAATTCCAGATTATTGAGTTATGTACCCGCTGGTGCCGCTGAACTCACATCTACAACACTCCAGATTATCGAGTTATATACCCGCTGGTGCCGCTGAACTCACATCCACAACACTCCAGATTATCGAGTTATGTACCCGCTGGTGCTGCTGAACTCACATTCCCAAATTCCAGATTATCGAGTCATGTACCCGCCGGTACCGCTGAACTCACATTCCACCTCTCCTAGATTATCAAGTTATGTACCCGCAGGTCCTCTGAACTCATATTCCGGTCACTCTTTTAGGTAGTAAGTCATGTACGATCATACCTCTGAACTTATTTCTCTGAAAGAGCTTCTCCCTCATGATCCATTACCCGCACTCTCAGTGCACAAAAAGGGTAACGGATCCACAAAATTTCCAAAACGACCACGTCGATGTTACCTCTGAGTCATTTTATTTCCGCCAAAAACAAATCAGCCCTCTACATAGAACTTTCATGTCCTCATTACCTCAGAGTCGTTCTATGTACCCCTTCATGGAGCCCACTCCTGCCATGTCCTCATTACCTCTGAGTGGGAAGGCTCCATCGAAGAAACCCTCATATTTGTCATGTCCTCATCACCTCTGAGTAAATATGTTGGTCCTCTCTCGACTTATTATCTGTACAAAAAAAACCCCAGGGTACGCCAAGGATAATAGGTCCACAAATATCCTCCGTTGAGTCCACTCCTACCATGTCCTCATTACCTCTGAGTAGGAAGACTCCACGGTAAAACCCTCATACTTGCCATGTCCTCATTACCTCTGAGTAAGTATGTTGGTTCTCTCTCGTCTTATTATCCGTATCCTCAACCAGGGCATGCCAAGGATAATAGGTCCACAAATATCCTCCGTTGAGTCCACTACTGCCATGTTCTCATTACCTCTGAGTAGGAAGACTCCACGGTAAAACCCTTATACTTGCCATATCCTCATTACCTCTGAGTAAGTATGTTGGTTCCCTTTCATCCTATTATCCGTATCCTAAGCCAGGGTACGCCAAGGATAATAGGCCCACAAATATCCTTTGCTAAGTTTCTTAGTACAGGCCCACCATTCCTCATCATGTCCCGGGAGCCCAGCTGCTCCATGGCATTCTCTCTCCCAATACCCGGAACGTCCACGATCACCTTACCGTGGAATTGTTCTAGGTTTCCCCATCAAACTTGTTATCCGTACCTAAAACCAAGGTATGCCAAGGGTAACAGGTCCACAAACAAGTTCCCCATTCGGGGCAAACGCCACCATAACACCACAAGCACAACAGGCAGTACAAATAAAGGGTGGAATAAAGCATGCTCTTTTATTTGGAAGGCAAAAAGTACTACATGTCCTAGGGATAATGTCCCATTTAAAGAAAGAAAAAGAACGAAAACAAAAAAGGAGAAAAAGGTCGTCTATGGTTCGGCATTACATAATTTGAGAAGACGGTTCTTCACCAAGGCGGTCCCTCGTTCAAGCCGCTGCTTAGCTCGGCGCTCCGCTTCCTGGGACAACCGTTCCGTATCATCAAAATACATATGTGCCTGCCAGCCATCTTCCATCTTCTTCAGGGCGAGCTCCAGATTGGCAGAAGCTCGACTAAGTCTATCAGCCTCCTGCATAACAAGTCCCTTTTCGGCACGGGCGGCTTTGAGCTCAGACTCCAGAAAGGCTAGTTTTCTCTGGAGTTCGAGGATCTGCTTCCTAGTGTCGATTATCCTGCGGAAGGCGGTCGCTTCCCGAGCCGTACAATCTTCATTTTTACGACTGAATCGATCGTATAGCTGGGACAGATCACGACGGTCCTTCAGTATGGTCGGCTTGATCGATTCCCGAGCAAGCCTCACCTTCTCCACTGCGGTTATGAGGAAAGTGCGCTCTTGATCTATTGCCGCAGGTAAATCAGCCTACCGCAGCATGTGAAACTGGGTCACAAGTCGATCGGCCTCTAGCAGTTTCGGCTCCAGAAGCGCGGCTAACCCCACCCCGCCAGGGAGTGTTCTAAGGATGTCGATTTGGCCACCGGCGCACTGACGGGCCATAGCAAAGGGAGTCCCCCTCTCCACAGCTGCCTCGACCCCTCCCTTCAGGTGGCGGTAAAAGCTGTCAACCATATCCTGTGACACTTCATCCAAAACTTCTGTAGAGGATGGCGTCAAAGGAAGTGTGGCTGGCAGTATCGAAGGAGTAGCATCGGAACTTGCCACCAAGGAAGCAAATTCTGTACGAAAAGACGCATGAATAGCGGCTAGCTCCTCTTCCGCCGCCCGAAGAGCTTGGATACTTGGCAAAGCGAAAAGGTTAACCTCCGAAACCATATTCGCAGAGGAGGACGCAGGAAGAATTGTTTCCTGTCCCGGCTGTGCCGCCACTTGGGCCCCCGTACTAGACCCTGCTGGAGGCCCCTCAATATATGTTGGAGGAGAAGGAGGCACACGTGCTTCCATCATATCCCCTCCGGTAGAGTCTGTCCCGACAATGTCCGTCATCGGCAATAAAGGGGCGGGACCTGTACGTCCAAAGCAACCATCAATCGACGTAACCCGAAGGATGTGATGATAGAGCAGATAGGCCTCCTTACAAGTTAAGATTCTGCTTATCTTACCAGAGAGGAGCATGGAGGCTGCAGCTCGCTCGCAACTGACGTGGTCTTCTCACCCCCGACCTCCAAGTTGAATTCAACTGGTTTCTCTGCCCCAGCCACCCATGAAAAGGAGCCAGCCAGTTCAGCGTCGCCCCATCGATATTCAGCTGTCTCAAGGAGAGGTGCAGTAGAGCCTCCGTCCCCATGGGCTGAGATCTCAGCAAGGTGGGACTCCTTGGCCGCCTCCGGAAGAACCCTAGCAGAAATGATAGCGGTGCACATATCATTGACCAAAGTGGTCAGGGCTGGATCGACCTCAGCGGGCGGGTCCCGAGAAACCGACTCCTCTGATGCCTACAAAGAGCAAAAAAAGATAATTAGGCCATAGTTTAGAAAAAAAAGGAGAAGGTAGTTGAAATTCGAATCACCTCAGAAACAGCATCAACATCCTCAATAAACAGCCTGCGGCGTCTTACCGCAACTCGCTTCGTGGAGTAGGTTGTGACATCATCAGTAGACATACCCCTGCTTCGCTTGCACGAAGGACCAGGCACAGCAGACGGCTGCCCCGCAACCATGTCATCCGGTACGATAGGTGGCTGATCCCCCACCTCCTCGTCCGAGGAATGGAACGAATCATCGGCATCCTGCTCATCATCCTCTTCGCCTATCGTCGTGGACTTCGAGTCCGGCACGAGAACCATATTCACCTTTTTCATTCTCTTCTTGGACCCTTCGGGCTTTTCTGCCAAGCCAGTACCAACAATAAAGCATGTACTCATGTCAAAACTAACGGAAGGCTTGCTCGCCGTAACATGATAGAGGGCCGCCATGTATAAGATCTCTCCTGATGTATTAGCATCGGGGACCGAGAAGCTAGCTCGGTTATGAACCGCATTATAATAATGCCAAGCCCTGATACTATCAAGGACACTCCTCTCATAACCTAGACAAGCACTGGGACAATCAAGAAACAGCTGGCTGTATCCGAACAGGCGGGAGAACCTACTAGGCAAGTAGGGCTCCAGGTGCACGTTATTGCGGTAACGATTTACCAAGTGCGCCGGACGAATATTGTGCAGCCAGAGAAGCATCTTTTCAGATAAGAGGAGGGGAGGTTCAATGCTGTCAACATGTACACCCCTCACTTCTCTAGCGGTAAATTGAGGAACAGACACAAAGAAGTCGTGCCCATCTACTCTCGCCAACGCCTTCCGACAGGCTGGCATGGTGTCATTATTCCAAGGCTGACGATGGTATCGGAAGAGGAAAGCATCGTGAGCGGTAACACCGTCTTCTGCTCCGGGCCTCATCAACGACCGATAATACATTAATAGCCACCCCATAAGATAATGGTAGGGTAGCTCTATTCGCTCAAAGTCCAGTGTCGTCTCGCAGGCAATGACTTTGGACGAAAAGGCGCGAAGACCGTGGTGTATGCTACACACCATGGCCGGAAGAAGGGCCAGCCTGACTTTGAAGACCAGCTTCACGGCAGGGAGGATGAAGTGGCGGCTGATCCTTTCAATAGAACCGGCCCCTCCAGAAACTACACAGTTTCGTAGCCACACCATCAAGAATCTGGCTAAGAGCACTTTCTCAGATATCTGCCGGGTACCGTGGTAGAAATAGCTGAAGGAGTCAGTGGGACTCCCAAATTTGTTACTGGTGGATCTCGACCTCTTGGCATTCGAGATCAGGTTATTTATCTCCTCCTGGGTTAGAGGGCCTCGGGAAGAAACCCGGCCAGAGGGACTTAATTTGAAAAGATATGAAATCCAGGACGTGGTATGGGGAGCGTTTCCTTCTGAACTATTATTCTTCTTGATAGCCGTTTTGTGACAAATACTGTGGTGGCATAGCAGTTCCCGGTATACGGCAACGAAACCCGGGAATCGTCGATCCAGATCCTCGAATTCCTTATTTGTCGGGGTGTATAGTTCAAAGGCCTTGTCCCCCCATGGCAGCTTAGAAACAACATACTTTTCATGGAGAGCAAGTCCCAACTCCCTTTCGGGCACGAAGAAAGTTCCTATCCACCGGTTATACATTTTCAAAAGAGCCATGAACAACGGCTTGTTGATGGGTAACCCGTAACAGGTGCCCCGGATGGCATAATAGAGGTCAATCTTCCGAATGAATGCATCGTATTTCTTCAGGATCCTTGAGGTCAGGTTGGCCCACGTAGGGATAGGGTTTATCCAATTCAACAGCGAAAACCTGCCAACCGGATAAGACCCCATGCGGGCGAGCTGATTCAGGAAGGTATCGGCTAGAGTAAACGCGAAGTTGGGACCAGATACGTTTATGAAGGTACCCGGAATCAGTTCCATTACGCTCCGACTGACCGAGTCCCTGCTCGTATATGCTGAATCGATATTCTTATTATAATGGATGTTGTCCACGAACATCCTCGATTGGGTTGGAGTTAGGGAGCCAACCATCCTCCTGGTCAACGGTACCATATTGAACCACGAGAGGGGAAAATGACGCTCTATTTCGGGAATATGGATCTCTACCCCGTCCACAGTAAAGTCCCAGCTCTCAGAAATATCCAGCACTCGGGGGGTTCTTTATGGATAGAGCATCCCCGAAGAGAAAGGCTGGTTTCAGATACTCTCCTTCCATCCTTCCCGAGTTCATCATGGTACCAAGAAAGTGGAAAGGCTGGTTATTGATGACGTTCACCCTCTCCAAAGGCTCATCGGCGGGAAGCTGATCTGACACACGTCGAACCAAGTTGTCGAGCTGCACACCCATGGCATATTGTGCTGAACCCACCAGGGTTTCTCCGGCAGCATTGACTGGCAGATTTACGGAAGAAAAAACAAAAGAAACAGGATTAAAAGATAGTTAAAAACGAGAACACTTGGAGCTTCTTAAAAGGCTCCCATGAGCTTATGCGGCTCGATTCAACGTAGGCTTATGCGGCCCAAATTCAGTTGGGTTTCATGCGGTACTGCTTCGATAAAGCTTATGCGGTTCGGTTGAGCTTATGCGGTTCTACTTAGCAGATGAGCTCATGCGGCACGTCTTAGTGAAGCTTTATGCGGCCCAGATTCATCAGGAGCTCACGCGGTCCTGTTCAAAAGGACTTCATGCAGTTCAAATCTAGAAGTCCTCATGCGGCTCAAATCCTTCTCATGCGGCTCAGATACAGGGCATGTCCCATACGGTTCAGATGTGAGAAGGCCATACGGCCCATGCAATATATGCGGCTTCATCATGTTGAACTTGGGCAGTTCAATAATAATGAAGAACGGAGGATTGTGCATAAAATATTCAACAGAGCCATGGTTTTTCAGGGTTCAAAGCGTTCAATGTTCCATCCAATCCTTACCCTTGAAAGTAGGATGGACGTCAGGGTACACGTTAGACGTTGTGGCCAATGAAGAAGCCGCTTTCTTGCCCTTCGCAGAAGCAGCTTTGGAAGACTTGGGGGCCAAGGTCGTCCGACGGTCGGAGAAGAAAGACAGAGACAGAAAATCAAGGCAGCAAAAGTTGAAGATAAGAGAGAGAGTAAAGAAATCTCTCCGACTGAACACGCTCATATTTATAGGCAAAAAGTAGGGCGCTTTGATCCATGTGCGGCAGGAAAATCGACTCTTCGGTTATCAAGACGAACTGACTAAGTAAAGGCCAAACTCTTGGGATCCTGCCCCAAAAAGTGGCCTTGAATCTGACAGCAAATCAAAGGCAATCAATGCAAGAGATTTGTACACATGGCATGAAGACGTGGCAAGGAGCCCATACGGCTCAGATGGCCATGCGGTTGGAACGACCATGCGGCTCAGATGGTCATGCGGCTGAGGGGGGCAATGCGGCTGAGACACCCATACGTCCAGAACATCTTATGCGGCCAGAGGAGTTTTTACATAGCCATGCTTCTTATTCAAAGTATTTTAATTTTGTAAATTGAAAACTTTGAAGGGGGTCTTGAAGAAGCATGGAAAAGCATAAAGAAAGGTTCATGTGGGCAAGGATCCCCATGCGGCTCAGGGATCCATGTGGTTCAAGAGTTTATGCGGCTCGAATAATTCCATGCGGCCCAGAGAGGAGCCACGTAGCCTTCAACAGCTCTACCCTTCGTCTTTTGCTGCATTTAATGCTCTGACGGCTGACAGCTCTGACAAATGATAACTCTGACAAAAAGGTGCAATAATGACTGACGTAATGGCGCGTTCCTAGGGAAGAGGAGAAAATCTTCTCACAGCTGGCAGAATCCATCAAATCCCGAGGCATGCGGCTGCTACATTTATGCGGCCACCCATCTTCATGCGGCTGCATCCTTTATGCGGCCGCCCATCAGCATGCGGCTGCCCACTTCATGCGGCCGCCCATCTTCATGCGGTTGCATCCCTTATGCGGTCGCCCATCAGTATGCGGATGCCTACTCCCATGAGACTGCCCATCTTCATGCGTCCATTTAGCCTTATGCGGCCTACTCATCTGCGGCTCTGCCAAGACACGTGGCAGTCTTATCTTCCTGGAATTATGGGTGTTAACAAATCCTAATCAGATTTGTTACAATAAGTACCCAGATCAAATCAAATCGAGCAAGTTAGACACGTGGCAGGACATTATAAGTCACGAATATTTATGGCAATCACTATTTATTGACCACAAAGATTTAATGCAATCACATTAATTACTTAAATCTATCATATGCAAGATGGACGGCCCAGATTAACTAACTTTTAGACCGTCGACTTTTGAGAATGGGCAATCATTGCAAAACCTAATGATGCTCCCCACTCTTATAAATAGCAAGGTGTCATTCCCTTGCAAACAACACAGAGAGAGACATGCGCAGACCTCCGGCCCGGATCCAGAGAGAATCAGAAAGAGAATATACAGAGATCGAAAGGACGGAGGAGCATACAGAGAGAACAAAGAGAGCATTTCTTCATCAATGCCAGGTACTTCTTCTCCAGAGCCAAGGTTGCACCCGATCGTCCAAGGAGTAAGGCAGAGCTGCCGTCGCTTTTCCGAGCCTCTATCGTCATACCCCAGAATCTAAAATAAACAATTATACTTAGATTGCTGTACCTAGGTTTTCGTCCCAAGGCTTTCTTTGTACAAGCGAGTTTGTATTGTGAAGTAAAAGTCCAGTCCTCCGATATAATTGTTCTGTTCTTTTATATTTCATGGCAAACAGGTCTTTAGAAGAAAAAGACACAATTTGGTTCATCATTTATAGATTAACAAAATTGGCCCACTTTTTGCCTTTCAATGTGGGTTTGTCTACGAAAAAGCTGGCAGAGGTGTACATGTGACAAATAGTCAGATTGCAAAAAGTTTCGGTGAGCATAGTCTCGGATTGGGTCGATAGACTTCGGGTAGCGCAGGATAGACAGCGGTATTGGGCCGATAGCCACCAGAGATATTTGGAATTTGAGGTATAGTTTAGATTCCTAGTACTTGTGTCTGATTGTGATTGTGTGTATAGGTTAAGTTTTAAGATTATGTTTTGTGATAGGTTGGTGATATAGTGTTCCATCAGATTTCTCCGATACGGGATACGATTCGCTTTAGTGGAGGCAGAAATCGTAGTCCATGATTCATCGGACCTGTTAGTGTCCTTAAGAGGGTCGGTGCAGTGGCACACCGACTAGACTTACCGCCTGAACTAGAGGGAGTGCACAACGTGTTCCATGTATCGCAGCTGAGACGGTCATGGCAGATTTCAGTCAGTTCTTGGACCACTCCGAGATCGAGGTGGGCCCGACCCTCAGTTATCCAGGACAGCCAGTTGAGATTTTGGATCGTAGGAAAAAGGTGCTCAGGAACCAAGTCCTTTCTTTGATTTGTGTCGTATGGAGGCATCACTCTCCGGGTGAGTCTACCTGGGAGAAGGAGGACAACATGCGGGAGCGATTCCTTTATATCTTCGAGCCTTGAGGTAGTAATCTTCTTTTGCTTCTGATTTAGGTATCTGTGATAGTTTCGTATTTTAAATTTTGAGGACGATATTATTTTTTAGAAGGGTAGACTTACCACTACCAGTTTTTTAAATAGGGGTAATTTGGTCAATTCATAATTATTATGTAATGTGAATATTTATTTACTAATATTATGTGTATTTATTTAATTTATTTGGGTTAGTTGGTATAGTTTGAGGTTAGCCTAATTGTAGGCTTGTATTAGTGGACCGGTTAGCCTAGATACTAAACTAGAGCCCAATAATTAGCAAGACATGACTCATAGACCTACTCATTAGACTAGTTCCATTAGATTAATTATTCATGACCAATTAGCTCATTAGAGATTAGGCTTTTGTAAAAAATGGCCCCAAACCTTCATATGTAATTAATTACCCAAATGACAACTTAGAAGGTTAGGCTCTAACCTAGGGTCTTGTGGCTGGCCATGAGAGGACACCCACTCTTCATTTATTTCATTTAGTTCAAGCCTCTATTTTCCTATTCTAGTGTTCTTTCCAAAGAAAGAGCCTTCCTATCAGTAATTTCTTCCAAGCCCACTTATTTTCCTCCACTATTCTCCTCATCCTCTCTAGAAGGAAGTGCCTACAAGGAGCTTTGAACTAGGAGCAAGGGAAGAGTCTATTTGCTAAGGAGTTTCATGTTAAAATCGTGTCCATTGAATTGTTCATTGGAAATCCATCTCCTAATAGGTATAACACTTTCTAACCTTGTCATTTAGACTCTAATTTTGGTATTGGACTCATGTATATATATATATATATTTATGGGAACACTAGAATTTTATTGATCATAAGGGGGAGTACCAACTCAGGTTACAAAAGTATCCATAGATACTAAAAACAAAGGGAAATCGAAACCAAAAATTGTGGGATAATCTTGACATGCTTGCAACGAACCATAGCCTCCCTAACCTGTCTCTTAATCTCAGAGACCATACGAACTTCTGAAAATTTATACCCTTTATATCGCCACTTGTTTCTATTTTTCCAAATAACCCAAAGTGTAGCCCCTACAATAATCTATTTTAGATGTATCAACGGTCGTTTCTACCATCGTCTGAGTCTACGCAATAATGAGTCCTTGCACCTGATTGAGAAGCCTAATTGCATTTGATCCCAGACTACCTGAGCTAGCTCTCCCTCCGAAAATATGTGCTCTATAGTTTCCTGAGCAGGGTTCGAACAACAGTGGCATTATGAAGCAATGTGATAACCTAATAGCTGGATGTTATCATCTGTAGGAAGACGGCCATGAAGTATACGCCAGACTAGAACAGACCACTTTATAGGGATACAAGTATTCCAAACATGAGTAAAATCTGGACGTCTAGTATCTAGAAGTCTAGTATGCCTATAAGCCGATAAAACAGAGAACGAACCTGACCTTGAGGGACTCCACCTCCATTTATCAATCTCAGTTGGATCTCAAACAATAAGGTGATTCGCCAATACCCTGCCTTGGAGAAGTCGCTTCCAAATAGTAGAAGCATTAGAATTAGCATGGACAGTGTCAAGATCATGAAATTTGCAATATTTTGCTTTGAAGAACGACGTCCAGAGATTGTCCTGGGTTTTTAATTTTTACCATAGTTTACAGGTGAAAGAATTGAGAACTTCCTCCAAACTTCGAAGCCCAAGACCGGCTTTATCATACAGTTTAGCCAACTTGTTCCAACCGAGCCATGTGTGTTTATAGATCCCTTCTTTAGAGACCCAAAAGAAACGGGAAAACATAGTCTCTAATTGCTTGATAACTGATATGGGGGGATTGCAGGCTGCCAAAATATACATCGGGATCAAAGTAAGAACAGATTTGAGGAGGACAAGCTTCCCACCATATGACAATAGACGCTGCTGCCATCCATCAACTCTGTTCCTTATTTTTGAAATGAGATCTTCAAACATACTAGCATTCTTCCTACCAGACATAAGCGGACATCCCAAGTAAGCAAATGGAGGATTAGATGAGTGAAAACCTGTGATCTCCCTTAATTCAGCCGCACGAGATTCAGAGAAAGTCGGATGAACATAGAGAGATGATTTGCTACAATTAATCAGTTGGCCCGACGCTTTCTCATATCTAGTCAGCAGATCCCGCAAAGCTCGAATCGTAGTAACGTCACCAGCAGCAAAGATCAAGATGTCATCAGCATATGCTAGGTGCGTCACTGTCGGGCAACCACTAGATGAATTAAAATGATGAAAGGAAGGGATCTCGATCAATGTCTTGGGGTTACGAGACAAAGCTTCCGCAGTAATAATGAATAAGGCAGGGGATAAGGGATCCCCTTGTCGAACACCACGAAAGCCATGGAAATATCCAGACGATTCCCCATTAATCACAGTAGAATACCAGACATTATTGATCAGCCTGAAAATCATGTTGATCCAAAGTTTATTAAACCCAAATCTCCTCATGACCTGTATCAAGATACCCCAATCCAGTCGATCATAAGCCTTGGCCATATCTAATTTGATAGCCACATTCCCTCCTCTATTCCTGATTCACATCATGCTCATCAGCTCTTGAGCCAAGATAACATTGTCGACTATCTCCCTACCCCTTACAAACCCTCATTATTCGGGAGAGATAATATGAGGAAGTATATAAGCCAGCGAGTAGCCAACAGTTTGGATATTACCTTGTTCATGACTGTACATAAACTAATCGGACGAAAATCCGACCAAGACATTGAATTTTTGATCTTAGGAATGAGGATATGGGATGTACTTGAGATAGCTTTGGGCAAAGCAAAACCAGCCATGAAGAGTTGCATGGCCTCCATAATGGCTCCTTCAATGATCTGCCAAGCCGTAGTGAAAAATCTAGCCGTAAAACCATCAGGGCCCCCCGCACTCGTAGAGTCGATCCCCTTTATGATAGAAAGCAGTTCTTCTTTGGTTGGATCAGCCGTCAACAGCCTATTGTCTTCATTATTGATCAAGGAAGGGATACAGTTTAGGAACTCATCATCTTGAGCTGGTAATGTGCTCGTAAATTGATTAGCAAAATATTCATTGGCCGAGGCTTGAATGACTTTGAGCTCTGAGAGCGTAGACCCATCCTCCTGCTTGATAGAATGGATTCGCAGTTTCCTCCTCTTACTGTTGACGCATTCGTGAAAATATGTCGTATTTTGATCACCCTCTAAATCCTATTTCATTCTAGCTTTTTGGCGCCAGAAGAAATCTTCATAAGATAGACGTTGCTTCAAGAGAGCTCGGGCCTTATTAAGGTCTTTCATGTTGCATTCTGAACTGTCTTATTCGTATGTAATCTCAGCTGCAAGGACTCCATCTTCAGCTGCTTTTACTTGCTGAAAGATGTCGCCAAATGTGACGTGACTCCATTTCGACAAAGCTTTCCTGTAAGCCACCAGTCGGTCAGCAACCCTGACAAGAGCATTAGTATGATCAACCGAGAACCAAGCTTGCTCAACGCTCTTCAGGAACTCCTCATGCGAAATCCAGAAATCAAGGAACCTGAAAGCACGTCTTCCGCCCTTACTAGCAGATTTAAATTTAATAAAAATCGATGAGTGATCCGATTCATTACGGTTGAGGTGTTCTTCAATCGAGAGATGAAATAAATCCATCCACCCTTTGTCAAGTAACATGCGATCTAATCTAGATCCTTGTTTATCACCCTCCGATTTGATCCAAGTGAATTTTCTTCCCATGAATGGCAATTCGCTGAGCCCCGAAGCCATAATGAAATCATTAAAATCTGCCATGGACTGTTGATTATGGCAGAGTCCACCAGTCTTCTCCTCCGTACTCCGTATGGCATTGAAATCACCCCCTACTGCCCATGGAAGAATGTTACAAGATTGAATATGCTGCAGTCTAGCCCACAACTCCCTCCTATCTTCCTTAGTGTTGTGCCCATGCACAATGGATAACAGGAGCTCAGTAGGGAAGCCATCATTGCAAAGCCTAATAGTAAGCGCTTTGTCGAAAGAATCAACCATATGCATAGAGGAGCTAGCCCTCGTGAAGAGCCATATATTGGCTCGATCATTAGTGAAGGATTGAGTGCAACCAAGTTTAATTTGGAAAGATGTCAATTGTTCCTTCGCCACTTTTGGCTCAATGATTGCCAGG